>VZRR01011751.1:0-229070 GCA_013398015.1 Oreocharis arfaki
CACCGGGCCGGGCAGGGTCCCCATTTTGTGGTGCGCCTTCAGTCTCGGCGGTGGGGCTGATAGATGGGTTCGGTGCGCGGCTGAATATTGGTCTGGTGTGATGTAAAGCGAATGACCCTTGACCTATTTAATGATATGTTGTTGGGTTCTGGGGCAGGCATCCTGCACAGCGCAACAAGGGGTAAAAACACCAAGCCACACCCTAAAAGTTCGCCTCGCAAATTAATTCCTCAAAGTCGGCGTTTAAACGGAATAAAGGCTTCCCTTTATGTGTTGCCTTAACATGCCTCTTTGCTGTTCTCCACGAGGATTCGTACGGCGTTTCTCCCTTCCTGACGCACGAGCCTTGGAGTGTGGATGTGTGCGGTGGGGGAGGGGAGGCGCGCTGTTCGGCGGGGCTCACCCCCCGCCTCCTCCAAAAAAAGGAAATATTGCAGCATAATGTTGCAGAAACCTAAAATATTTCATTGAAAAGAATGATGATTTGAAATAAAATGGAATGTAAAATTAGAATTTTAACACTAGTGTTTTACTCTCGTAGTATGAAAATAAGCATATTGTGCCAGAGGGAGATTTGCTTGTAGGTAATAAATACAAGGTCTTTAGTCTTGACAAATATAACGTCATATCTTTTTTCCTTACCCCATTTATTAGTGGTCTTTTAACCACAACTACTCGTGTGGCATGTATAAGGTTTAACATCATATACCTTGTGTACCATGTGACTGCACGTACTGGGTTTAGGCCTCTCCCTGTCCTGCAGTCAGTGTTCTGTCATGTACAGAGACATTGGGCAGGTTTTAAATTAAATATATTCATTCTATGATAGCAGATGTTGTTGGCAAAGAGAGCCGGATTTGTCCTAGTGTATGTTTTGTCGTTGTTGGTTTTTTTGTTTGGCTGTTTCATAAAACAATTACAGATAATAATTGCAACATCTCAACGACAGCAATAGTAAAACAGAAGCTTTCCCACAGAAGATTTGTAGAGGGGGTGGGAGGAAAAAGGAAAGCAAGAGGGGGAGGAAGCTATCACATTAAAAATGCGTTAAACCTCGCTTGTGCTACATGTAATAATGGTAAAAGCAGTGGAGATTTGAGCAGAGCTGCTGTAGTCGTCTCAGTGTTTAACACCTTCAGTGAGCTATGCAACAACCAGGGGCAGGGCAGCCCTGGATGTACAGACAGACTGGCGAATGAGATGCTGGAAGGCAGTGCCAGGAAAGGCCCCTGGGGTCCTGGTCAGTGGCAAGTTGAGCGCGAGTCAGCAGTGCCCTGGCAGCCAGGAGGGCCAGCCCTGTCCTGGGGGGCATCAGGCACAGCATCGCCAGCCAGGCAAGGGAGGGGATTGTCCTGCTCTGGTCTGCTTTGGGTGGCTCCAACTTGAGTGCTGGGGGCAGTTTTGGGCACCACAGTATACAAAAGACATTCCGCTGTTAGAGAGTGTCCAAAGGACAACCATGAAGATGTGAAGGGTCTTGAGAGGAAGCTGTACGAGGAGTGGCTGAGGTCACTTGGCTTGTTCAGATTAGAGAAGACTGAGGGGAGGCCTTATTGCAGTCTACAGCTTCCTCACGAGGGGAAGCAGAAGGTCGGGCACTGATCTCTTCTCTCTGGTGACCAGTAATGACCCAAAGAAATGGCATGAAGCTGTGTCTGGGCAAGTTTAGGTTGTATGTTAAGAAAAGGCTCTCTACTCAGAGGGTGGTTGGGCACTGGAACAGCTCCCCAGGGAAGCGGTCACAGCACCAAGCCTGAGAGGATTCAAGAAGCATTTAGACCATGCTCTTGGGCACATGGTGTGATTCTTGGGATGCCTTATGCAGGGGCAGGAGTTGGACAAGATGAAACTTGTGGGCCCCTTCCAACTCAGTATATTCTATGATTACAAGATTATTTTTTTCTCACCCTAAGATGAAAAAGTGTGTCTCAAGTAAAGAGGATTAAAAATTATACGTACATGTAAACACTGGCAACTGCACAACTGTCCAGGTCTCTTAGGACATAAAAAAACCCTCTGCAGATAAGTTGTCTTCTGAGTACATTCTCTGCCCTTCCCCCACCCAATTGAGTAAGATGACTCCAATGTTCTCTGCTATGTCACTGCTGTGAGTTATGCTACTGCTTTGTTTTTAAATGATTGCAGATATTCTCCAGATTAAGTAGCTAAAGAGCAAGAATACATTAAATCATTGCTAGGGAAGGGGCACCTGGAATTGTCAGATTTCTGTTCCACCAGTTTGCCCAGTTTTCACTGAATCATAGAATATGTTGAGTTAGAAGGGACCCGCCAGAATTGAGTGCAGTTCCTGGCCCTGTGCAGGACAGCTCCAAGAATCCCACCATGTTTTGAACTCTGTCAGGCTTGGTGCTGTGATCTCTTCCCTGGGAAGCCTGTTCCAGTGCCTAGCCACCCTCGGGTAGGAAAACCTTTGCCTGGTATCTAACCTAAACCTCCTGATTCAGTTTCGTGCTGTTTTGATCCTGTCATTGATTGTCGGATGGGCTTTTCTTATTTTGGTGATGATGGGGGCTGGAAGTAGACATGCTGTCCTCTTGATATGTCTAATATGCCATGGCTCCTGGAAGAGCTTCCTGAATGGAGAGTCCTCTTCTGGCAGCAGCAGCTATTAAAGGCCTGTCATCCCTTTGCTTAGAAGGAATAGAGAAGAATGTCTCTCAGTGTGGATGGGATCTTATTTCTCAGTAGCTAAGTCAGCAGTGCGATACACTTAGGATTTAGCAACGAGCTGGATTTGGTTCATTGGGGAGATGAGGCTGGAAAAGCCATCCCAGGTTTTAGGTTTAGGTTGCCGGGCGATTGCCGCACGTAGTGGGGTCGGTGCGTGCTTCAGTGCCGCCAGCCCTTGCTCTTCGCTGCTGCTAAGAGTCCAGAGTTAGAATTCATGCTGTATTAAACTGATGCTGTTTGTATTTTAGTAGTGCCAAGGGGCCCCCATTCAAATCAGGGCCGTTTGGGGAATGTTGTAGACGGTGGTTCTCACCCTAAACAGGTTGTAATGTAAGTGATGGAGACAAAAAGCCGGGAGGGTAAATGCTGGAAAAAACTGACTCAGGGGAACAGCAGCTGACTGTGGTGCCTTATCTGCTCGACCACGGTGCAATCTCAGCTAGTGGGAGAGAGGAGGGTTGTTAACACCTGGCAGCACGGCTCCTGGTAAGTCTGTCTGCTCTGCCCAAGGAGGGGTGGGCGTCATAACGTGATCCATGTACTGGATTCGCTTTACTACTGCTCTTTTAATTCCTAGTATTTTATATTATGTACACCAGCCTGCCTATAAAGCCATCCAGGTTTTGTAACTCCTGGGACAGCTTCTTTTTTTCAAAATCTTCATTATGAGGCAAGATGGAAGTAATTTTGTAAACTCTTTTTTCAGCTGCTAAATTAAAACTCCACTCCCTCTTCCCCTCCCTCATCTTGCCTATTTTTAGTTAGGAGGAAATAGCTGACCTCTTTACAGCAAGAACCCAGACCCCCTGGGTGCCATTTATAGGTTTCTACCAAATGGCCTACTTGGACAAGTTGGTTGAAATTAAACAAAAACATGGGGACTACGGCTGTACATAGGAATAGCAGCCTTCCTGTCACTACGAAATCTGTCATTTTAATGATATTGAAACAAGCATGCAAATGTGAAAAACGGGGTTTAGGTTATTTTTCTTTTCTTTGGTAGACAAGAGAATATTTTAAAGGCTTTTTTTTTTTGTTGTTGTTCCCCGGTCATTAATATAATGAAATTGAATTAAGGATGACTGGTAGTATTTTGTTTTACAATTATAGGAAGTCCCCCAAAGTTAGGGCTGTGTACAAGCTAGAAGCAGTCAAAGAAGGGTGTTCATTAAGAAAACATCATAGTTTCTTACCAGTTTTCTTCATGTGTAGAGATTTTGTCCTAGACAGAGATCTATAAATTATAGTTAGTAATGTTTAGTAATTCTGTAGAAATGTAAAATTGCTAGCCTAACTGAAAGCAAGTTTAACTCCACAATGGGTATGTGGCAGTTTTTGAAGGTAACGGTTCACAGGCCTTTCACACTGCTTTTCTTGAGCCACTTTTCCTGTATTTGTATTTATTTTAAGTGGTACTAAAAATACTGGGCTGTAGCAGTAGTTGTTGCATTTCTTCGTTTGTTGTTTGAGAAGAATATATTGCCCCTGTTCTGTTTGGGTCCCAGCCACTAGTCCCTTTCTATACTTTGGGTTATGAGCATGACTGCAGCTTGGGGTTGGGTGCATCTGATGATGTGGCTTCACGATGTTTAACCCCATTTCTTGACCGCCTCTATTGGTAGTATTGATAATTAATATGTGTCTCCTTGTCCTGTTTAGACTGGAGTGCGTGTAAAGAGTGATAATGTTATGTGAAGTTACAGTGGAAATTTCTGCTGAGAACCCTGTGGTGTTCATGCAGTACAAAATCAGATGATAATACTGTAGTATGAAGAAACAATTATTTTAATATTTTAGTTAAGTGCGTTGCATAATTACATTTTGGCTTGGATGTTGAATCTTACTCATTTGCTAGGCGAAGTTACACAGCACGCTGAACATGTGGACGAACAGTGCCTTGATACTTAGATGACATGACTTGTGGCGTGTTTCTGAACAGATTAGTACTAATAATGTCTAATAATTATATATATATTATATATGCTCATCAGAATACTCTAGTCTAATTAAGTAGTGAGTTTTATTGACCCTTTGCTATTGGAAGGTGAACCAAGGCTTTTTAAAGACCAATGTTCTCCATTAGTACATAACAGTTGCTCTATACATCTTTCCAGTGCCGTTCGAAATGTGATTGTATTTACTGACTTAAGTTTCATTTAAGCTGCTAATTCTTAGTTACAGTTTAACCTCTTACCACTGAGTAGATGTGTTAGAATATGTTCTGTTATATAAAATCATACTTTTATTAAATGAAAAAATGTAGTAACATTAATTACGATTTTATGGGTGTTTTCCTATTGAAACACAACTTTCCCATACCTCTGATAAATTACCAATAGAGCAAAAAGCAACATTTTCCCCTTAGGCATTAAAATTACTTGGAAAATATGCTTTGACATTGTCTTAAAGAAAACAAAGAGGATTTTACTTTAGTGGATAGATTCCCTTTGTCATTCTGCAGCATAATGCATTTGTTGTACTCCTTTTTGGAGGCAGCAAGCTGCACTGGATGTACAGTGGCAAACTTTGGCTTCTGCTATATTTGCTGTGTAGCACCATCAGCTCTTCATTAATCCTCTGCCATTGAATGGAGACTGCAGAATATTCTCTAGTTCAAGAGTGAAGCCAACTATTTTATGATTTATATTTCTGAATCAAATAGTCATGTTAGAGGCCCAGCTGAAAGGGAGCAGTTGCATTGTTGTGATCAACACATATACAGCTGTTGTTGAGTTTCATGCTTAGAAGTGTTCACTGCTGAGTTTGTGTTAATTTGAACAGAATCCCGTAGCCTACAGCAAGATAATTGGAAAGATGTTCTTCCAGAAGAATTGACCTTCACAGTGTGCAGTTAATAAATACATGAGATTTTTATAAAGTGAAGTAAAAATATGGATTTTTTTTTTTGTAAACTCATGTGTGTTGGTAACAGAATGAGGAATTGTTATAACAACACCATAGTTTCAGTGTCATTTACCAGCTACAAGTTGCTTTTTCACTGTACCAGGGGGTTTAGTCTGGTTGCTACTGGCAGAGGATATGTGTGTGTCCAGAGACCCATTAGTATTAAGACTTGTGTTAGCAGATAGTCTCAGCTGGGGTTGTAAAACAGGAATCAGTTTCACAAATATGAGTTGTTTAAAATGAACTACACTAATTGCCGTGTGTGAATGCATGCATGTGCACATATATGCACGTGCATTGATAGCCTTGAGGTAGTCTAAAAAGTCGTTTTGGAGGAAACAGAGGTGTCACCCTGAGGTTGGAGAATGGTGCCAGCATGCAGTGGCTTGACTCTCACTCCCTGAACCTGCGCTATGCTCAAGTCAGCAGCACCTGAGGTGTTGCCGAGCCAGTGAAATGACTGTAGGCTGGGCCAGGCTGGGTGTCAGGGTTTGGGAGAAGACAGAGGTGCAGCACCCTTTAATTACGTGCTTGTTGAGTTGTGGCAAGGTCAGGAGTGCATACTGTGCTTGTACACCTGGCTGAGCCTGGTGAGACCAGGAGGCAACAGCTGGGGCTGGGACATGCATTCAAACTTCAGAATTATGTTATCTTCATTTTTTCCTCCTTTTTTTTTCTTTTCTTCCTTTTTTTCCCCCCTCATTCTGTTTAGTTTTTGGTTGCTCTTAGAAGTAAAATTTAAACCCTGATCTTGACAGAGAGATTGAGATAAAATTGCCCTCCTCCGTAGTGTTCTCCACAGATTGGGTTGAGCTTTGCTGACAGTTTAGGACTGGGAATCCAAGCACAGACAGTGCCTGTTCATATTGTGGGGATTAGTTTCCAAGGATATCTATCTGTTGCTTTTTACAGTCACAAAACAAACTTAACCCTTTTCATGCCTATTTTACATGCACACATGAGTTAGACCTCTAGGAATTTGGATATAGAATTGGTTGAAACACATGAAATATTTTCTGAATGTTTCAGAAGGTATTGGTAATGCTGCTGAATATATGGGCTCAAATCTCTCTCTTTGTAGCTTAACTTTCCTCTTTGGTGGTTTTTTTCCTACTTTTTGGCTTTAGTTTTGTCCTTTTTTAATGTGAGAGCTTCTGTAGTTTGTATAGTTTACTTTTTCAGTTGTTGACTTTTAAACTAAAATACTATAATCTGGGAGGCACAGATAAAAGGCATGCCTGAGGATTATTCTAATAAGGAAAACATCTTCCTTCCTATGCCAGTTCTCAAAAAAATGGAAGCAAGGAGCAGAAGCAAGTACATTTTTAGTAAAATTACATGGTGTTCCCAAGACAGATTTTATATAATTCTGTGAAAACTATTCAAGGTTTCTTTATTTTCATTTTGACTACTACTGGGTTTGTTTGGGTTGCTGGTGTTGTAACTCAATAACAATGCTAATTTGTATTTGGAGGAATCTGATTTTGTACTAAGAAACCCAAACACTCTCAGCTCTAATACTTCTGCTAGTATCAATGAGTGTCTTACATAATCAGTTAATTTAAATGAGCCAATTAGTTTAAAATTAGTGCATGACAGTGTATCATAAAAATTCATCCAGCTTCATTCTCACAGGATTTTATGTGCTTGGAAAAAAAACCCCTGAAGCTGAAAGGGTGGCCCAAAATGCAATATTACAGTGGAAGGAAAGAACCTGTTTATTACACACAGCTCAAATTTACTAAAGCATTAACATAATAGTTTCCCTCACTGCTGATGAATGAAAATTACTTTCCTGGGAGACCACCATCCTGTCTTTACTACCTAGTCTGGTAGTGCTTGGTAGAGGTTAGGTAAAAAGTGGAATGTAGCTTAAGCCCTCCTGGGCAGTTTGCAAGGAGGAGGAAGGTGAGTGGGAATAGGCTGCCTCAAAAGCAAGGATTCACCTCGCAGGTTTTAACCTGCTGACCATCAAGTGGACAAAGAAATTCTTTTAGGAATTTTCTGAACTGTGCTTATTTTTTTTTTTCTTGGCTAAGATGACATGTCTTCAAAACACTTACTCCTCTGTATTTCTTCAGTATTATAATAGTAGTATGTGTGTTATGTGGGTAGTTTATAATATCTTGTTTTGTGGTTACAGCAATGGCTTTTTTTGTGTGCCTGGTTTTTCTAATGTTTTACGTATTTGTATGCATGTGTGCCTCACTGTGGATTAAATGTTTTTTTTTAAATTTTGCTTAGACTGATCAGTAAATTCTTCATGGTATTTTCTATGTTACCAGCAGCATATATTGTCAATTTAAAGACTACTTGAAACATGGAAGGGTTCTGTGTTCTCTAATGACAACATGTTAAATGCAATTATACATCATCAGTTTGATCATGTGTGCTGAATGGTGGCTTTGTAGATAAGATTTGTTGTGCACAGCAGATGTTTATGTACATGGAGTCCAGTGTGAAAGAAATTTAATTTCCTCTTACTAAAAATAATATTGTGACCTGTATCTTCTACCTATTTATAAAGTGCTCAGATAATTGCAGTGAATGATTTTGTAGTCGTTTGCTCCTGTATTCATTTTGCCATGAGCTTTTAAAGTACAACATATTTCCTTTTTATTTTTTAATGTAAATTTGAATGTATATCTATGAAAGGAAAGAATAAATCTGTTCCTTTAACAACCTCACAGCAATTGATAGGGCACACCTTTCCGCATCTGGGTAAATAATTTACATTCAACTTATAGTGGAATGTTATCTGCCTACCATCCTACAGAACTACTGTGAAGACTTCATTAATGACTGCTTTTGAAGAATTTTAAACAACAAAACACATTGTTGGTTTATTTTGTTCCTGATTTACTAAAACATGTGAATGTAAAGCTCTACTTACTGAAGTATAATCTCATTTTTCCATCAGCTTATCCATTAGGATAGCAAAGTATCAAAAGAAAATTATGAAACAAAAAATTTTTTGTCCCTTTCACTGTTCAGTTTAGAGTTAGAAATAATGATTGCTTTAATTTGTTAATCTTGTATTAATCTGTAAGTTAGTTTCCTGTCTAACAGAGTTGGATATAGGGTATTAGTTTGCCTCAGAACAAGCTTTTGTTGTTTTTTTCTTCAAGCTTTCTGTAATTGCTTTTAAACCTTTATTTTAATTACCTCCCCCCACAGCAAAAAACTTATTGGGGTTTGCAGTGGAGTTTAAGAGGTTTCATTTTAATGGCTGTTTTCTGTGCTACATAGTTTTTCTATTCTGACAGCTCCATGATACCCAGGTAACTCCAGCAAGGACAGAGTTGGTGATGTATTTGTGTTCTGAACATTCAACAAATCCTGTTATAGCTATGGGCTGATGTTGCAAAAATGTGTTTGGCTTGTGCAGGAGATTTCTAGGATCAGGCCTTGTATGATGGCAGCACAGATTCTTGACTGATTGAGTAAACATTTCTGAGCCTTTTTTATAGCAACAGATGATGTACATGATTTTAGCTTTAGTCTTGACAGGCAGTGTTCCTGTAATGAAGTGGAGATTGTGGTGTCCCTCTCCTTTCCCCTAGCTCACATCAGTAGGGTTTTTTTGTATGGCAAAACTTTCACGGTCTATTTTGTATCATATTCTTATCTGAATCTTCTCCATGTTCTTGGAAGTTTCTGTAGATGACAAATGTGAAGTTGAGATTTAGAGCCTGGTTTCTTCAAAATGTGTAGGAGCTATATTGGCAATGTTGAAATTGACTGGGCTAAATATTTTGCAGTATAAAGTGTAAGACTTGGTTGCAAACACATACTTTGAAAAGTGACCAGCACAGGTGGATGGTTGGAACCTATGACATTTTTCAGTCAAGTGCCCGTAGTTTTTCAGGCAAGGCCACATCACGATGTTTAACAAACTGTAGCAGTGGCGAGATGGTTTCATTGCCTGTCTTTATGGGTAGTCTCAAAACTGTTCTGCCAAATGTGACCTACCACATCCAAAGCCCAACACCTTGGGACTGGCACTGGATGCTTGTCTTGTGTAAGGGCTGCAAGCCCTCTCTGTGGAGAGGGTATATCAACCTTTTTTATTTTAACTTACTGTTTTTCTCTGGGGTGGTTGCTCTGTGTTTGACTGCAGTAGGTAAGGAAAATTATACAGAAGGATCATGACATTTATTTTTCTCACCTTAAATATAAAATTTCTAACTTTTTTCATTTGATGACTCAAACATCCTACAAATAGTTGTCTTGAAGAAATATTTAGCTACTTATGCTCTAAGCATTGTCTTAATTTTTATTTTTGTTGTTGGAACTACGTATGGTACATTCTGGTGTCTCAAGTGGAGCCAATGTCTTGCCAGCCTATTTTACATGCTAACGTACATGAGGAAGTGTGCCCTGTGGCCTGAAACATCATGAAACATCATGTATTTGCCAGTTGCCTCA
Organism: Oreocharis arfaki; assembly: GCA_013398015.1. Lineage (NCBI taxonomy): Eukaryota > Metazoa > Chordata > Aves > Passeriformes > Paramythiidae > Oreocharis > Oreocharis arfaki. The sequence continues at coordinate 10,024 of VZRR01011751.1, forward strand.
GTCTTTTAATTTCTGTTTGTATGCATTGCGTTTGGTTAGGTTGCATTTATTATTGATTTCAACTGTTTGCAAATAGTCTACTGACAGAGCATTTGCTGGTGTCTCCTTTGAGCCAGCATTTTACCCTCATTAGTCTATGGATGTGTTCTTTTGCATGTTTGCCAAATGCGTTCATAAATCCGGTAAAATTAATAGAAGGAAAGGTGGGAGAGCTGTGTGACCTGTTATTTGTAAACAACATTATGAGACTGCCTTTCAGTGTTTGACCATACTATACTATGTTTTTTTCCCCCCCGAGTTTTCCCTTTCTATTCATTTGAGTTTTACGAGCTTCCCGTCATATACAGCCATTTGCTCAGCAGTTTTAATTGCCTTTTTTTCTTGATGCATTTTGGTTTGATTCGGTTTTGAAGACTAAAGCTATTAGGTAAATAACAACTAATATTTATCAATTCTGTAATTTTAGAGTTTCAAATCATGGCTTGCATGCTACTAGGGTACACAGGACTTTTTTTATAGAGAGCTGTGGAGTTAAAAAAAAAAGAAGGAAGTCTGTTGTCATTGTTCAGTTTTACTGTGCAAGGTATCTTTATCGGTCCGCAAATTTAAAGGGTTTTAAAAAATGGTCTAATTATATTGTAAACTTCTTTAGGATGTGATGGTATCTATTTTTATGACTTACTGCTTTGTGGGTGTATATATCATTATGCAAGTAATAATCCTTGTTTTCACAGAAGGTAGTTTATACCAGCATTAAATTTTGGCATCAGTTTGGTTGCGTTGTGTAGATATTTATAAAAATATCTCTTCTCTTATGTAGGACTGTGGACTGTGTTTTTTCTGTTAGAATACAGATCTGGCTGATCCATAATTGCACAAGGAATAATCTGTAGAGAAGTATTTGGATTCCCTTAGTTTGTGTTTACCAGGTCTGTCATATAGGAAGCCTGCTCAACTGATTTTTCTCTTCTTTTTTTTCAGGGTCTTATGCAGTAGTGATTTTGTTTTTAGACTATAGCTATTTATATGGCAACATCTTATTTCAGTTAATCCAAATTCTTGCATGTTAAAATGTCAAGAATTTTGTTACTTGATGTTACTACATTTGTATTCCCTTCTTTGCTTGAGAGCAGCACTCCTTGCTAATGTTAGGAGGGGTGAGGTAGAGGAGGTGTGTATGGTAGGAGTGGGGGTGGGAAGTAAAACAGGCTCTGGCTGTTTACACATTCCAGGCAACCGTAGATCTGCTGTCTTTGAAGCCTGAAATATTTTCCTTTTCACTATCAGTCTTGCAGATCTGGGGTATTTGGGCACACTGCCAGTAAAAGTAAATAGCAATGTGTTAATCTCTTAGATTGAAATGTAATAAACTGTATTTTACCTTTTTGTGTGTGTGCATAAGAAGAAAAGATTAACTGCAGTTTATAATTAGTATATGACATTACTAGAAATACTGACAGTTAGGACTCTTGCTATAATTTCTTCAGGACTTGCCTATAAAAGGATAAAGTAAATTTGACTCCTTCCTTCTTGCTAGTTTATTCCAAAGGGAAAGTTGCATAATCAAAATATTTTTGATAACTAGATTTTCTGTTTTCAGCATGATAACCATTGGCTCAAGGAGCTGAGGATTACTCCCTCTCTCTCATTTTCATGTAATGCATGTATATACATGCATTTTTTTCATTTATTTTGTGGTCTTCCGTTGGATCGTTCTGGTTTCCAGCACTTACATTTCAGAGTTTTGATGAAATCAGATACAGAAGGCCATCCACCTGCATGTTTTGGTGTTTTTGGGTTTTTTTTCCAGTATTGGAAATTATTTCCTGAAGCCTGCACTAAAATAGACTGAGCAGGAAAGCAGATGAATAATGATTTCTTCCAGGTTCTGCATAATGTAATGAACAGACCTTCTGTTTATTATTATTTATTATCAATATTTGTATATATGCCATTTCCTTCCCTGAAGCTTGCTTTCTTGGGTTTCTTAAAGCTGTATGCTATATGTGAAATTACTATTTTATTCCAAGTGGTGCAGGAATGCCACTTTGTCACTCCAGCAACTTGCTTTGTCACTAGGACCTGACATGGCTCAACTTCTTGTTGAAAACGCTTTCCGAACAAAACATGTTGCCCTCCAGAAATATTACCATATAATTATGACACACACAAGAAAAGACAGTCCCACTGAGAAAAGAGCTGTTACCTTCAGTCTTAAGACCATTCTAACACATACAGTGCAAAAGGTAGTTCAGACCATACAGCTGTTTTGTTTTTTTTCCCCAAAGGCATCCAGTTGCTTAAAACTCTCTTGCATAGCTGTGACTGCCATCTGATCTGCATTTAGAGGGATTAAACTGCTTTTGGAAAAGCTGTGGGCTCCTTCAGCTAGACCACCAACAAATTGGATAAACTGATAATGTCTTTCTTGACTATGTTTTTAGGAAAAAAAGTGTTGCTCTCGTCCTGTAGCGACCTGGATTTAAAGCCAGGGTTTTTTTGGGGTTGCTGTCAGGAGAGATCAGACTGTTGAGTTTAACCTAAGTGGAAGTAAACATGAACATTACCTGCACCTCATTATTTCTGTGCTTTTATGACAGACACTCAAGCTTGTTTGTGTAGTGGCTATGGCTCATGTTGATTATGTTGTTAATAATTTGTGTCTGTAGCGTGTGTACTGGCTGGATGCTTTAGAAGCCACCATTTTTGAATATAGATAAGTAAAAAAGTGGCTTGTTTATCAGAAGCCTTGGGTAGGTACAGCTCCAGTTGAAGTCAGAGGAATTCGTGGCTGCTTAGTGCCTGGATAAATAATTTGTCTTAGTTCAGGGGATGCATCATAACATTCTAACAACAAAAGATCACCTCCATGTTTTTACATGAAGTTAAATAAAGCATTATGTAAAAAAATATTTTAAAGAAAAAGATCCTACTGAGTGACTACTGCCAGTCCGTGTACAGACGGGTGGATTTTTTCCCATGTGCATGAGTTTCTTGAAAGGGAAAAATTTGACACTGATTTTCAGCAGTAGCTTCTCACATTTAATATATGGGTGATTGTGCAGGTGGTATATGGTTTGTGTAGAAGTTAGAGGGTCTCTGTTGTAAATTGGTGCCAAGTTTGTTTACTGTATGTCCTTAGTTTCATTTAATGTAACATTTGATGTAGTGAGGAGATGTACTATTACTGTAGTAGTGATTCTGTTTACTATTTGTTACAAATATTTCTGAACTAAAAAACCATGAGAACTTGTTCTGTGGTTGAAATAGTAGGAACTGGTAACCTTAGTCTTCTTTAAACAAACAGAAACACTAAAGAAACAATATGAGGTATAGTGACCTAATGCGGAAAAAAAAAAAAAGACCCAGATGCTTCTTAAAATTAGACAGATTTACTTATTAATTACGTGTATAAATATCTAGAAATTAGCAGTATCAAATTATGAACTGTACTATGTAAGAATTACATGCAAATTGCACTGGCTTGGAGGTTTCTTCTTTTTTCTCTATAGCTTAGAAGTATCGTCAAGCTGGTTGAGGACTTTGTGTAAGGTATTTATTGGAAGGAGTTTCATGTGAAGAACAAAATGTGTTGTATTGTTCCTGTCCGCAGAGGAGTTCAGGACCTGTGAGATAGTAGCTTAGTCTTCTCATTTTTTCTTCTTTTTGTTTAGGTTGAGAATATTGACCTGTATGAAGCATACTGTAGGCTGTTTAAATATTGACCCTTAATTTTAAGCCACAGAAGCTATGAAATGAAAATTTAGACATACATTTAAAGTTTTGATTTTCATCCTTTGTTGCTAGTGACAGGTCTTTGACAGACAAAACCAGCATAACAAATTAGCATTGTTGACTTAGCAAAACAGTTGGGTTAATTGTTCAACACTACAGACACTACCTGATAGCTTTCTCTAGAATTATTATTTAGTACTTTCTTTTTTTGATTCACAAAATTTCTTAGAAATCTTAGTTATGTGTCTGGCTGATGCAGTAAAAAACCCCCAGTCATAGGGGCATGCAGCTTGTAGTGGAAAGAGCTGTTACAGTACTTAATTTGTTTCTTCAGCTCTAGTGATTGGAAACATCAGAACACTTCTAGTGCATCAGCAAGCTACTGTTTCAAGAGGCCTTTCAAAGGGAAATGATAAGGAGTAAACGATAGTAAGTTAGAGAAAAGGAGCTCAATCTGGGCCTTGCAGGAGCAACCCTCACCCATCTGGCAGATTTTTGTTGGTCTTAGGCAATTGTTGTTTCCAAAAGGTTTCTCTCACCATTGGTTTCACAGTTTTTGAACCTGATAGTTTCAGAGCCTATTCTCGGCTAGCCTGCTTCCTGTGAAAAGTGGTGTTTGGTGAGGTCTTCATGTGTGCCACATCATGCTGCTGAGAAATAAATTGTTTTGATCCTGAAACTCTTGCTTCACTTATTACATTTAATGTTCCTTTTGAGGGAGAGGGAGCAAGAGATAGAGAGAGTGAAGCAAACAACAGTGCTGATATGGTGTGGTTTTATTGGAGGGACAGGCGTGCATGCCAGTTTTCCCCCAGGTTCGATCTTCTCCCTGATTCTTATCCATGATAGGTCTGGTTGAAGCTGGTAGCAAAACAGTAGCTTAAAGAGACTGATCCCTTGAAGGTAAGAATTTACACAGCACTAGTTTCAGCCTTTAATTGAGAATTGGCCTTTCTGAAAGATAAAATTGGTTCTGCAAGCATTAATATATTGCTACAAATTGTTCTGTTGATTAATCTTTATAAAAAACCCCCTTGAAAGTAAACCAGAACAAAACAAGATTAAAAGAAAAAAACAAAACAAACTCCCCCTCAAAATAACCAACCAGCCAACCCCCCAAGACCCCCAAACAAACCAAAAAAACCCCCAACATCCCTCACCAAAACAAAATTAAGCAGATGACAGACTTGTTAACTGAGCGCTGATCGATTGCCTTAGGACGTAGGTGCTTACATTTTGAATTGATTCTTAATTGTCATCTTGATGTGTGTGGGAGGTAAAGTGAACTTTTCATGAAAAACGTTCTCATAAGAACAGTTGCTATTTGTGGTTCTTCTGGTACACTTAGGTGTATGTTTGGGGAGAAGGGAAATGACATACTAGTATTTTCACGTCTTCTAAATGAAAGAGTTGCCTCACTTCTCTTAAGCAATGCAGTCTTTAGATCATATCCAGTTGTTTGTCTGCTGGACAGATATACTTGATTTTCCAGTAAGAAAAGGTTTCTTATTTTGAAAAAACTGTAATTTTGTCATTATAATTGCAAGCACATTAATTAAAATGCTGATGATAAAAAGAGTATTTATATAAAGGAGCTGATTATACCTGATGGTACAAGATCAGAATTAGGCTAAAATTTTGACATTATCCATCATGCTTCCTTGCCTAGACATATATGCCTTTATTCCAGGGTTTCTGCAATAATTTGCAGGCTATTTTGGCTGTTGTATGATTGCCAGTACTGTACAGGTTGACACTGATCTAAAAAGGAGCTGTGTTTGTAGCTGAGAACTGATCTTTTTGCCAGTTACTAATATGTCGTTTTCCTCCTTGAACTTACTTCAGTGTAGAAGTTAACTTAATAAAGCCATTTCCCCCTTAATATCTAGACTTTCAGTTCTTAAACATTAGAACCAAAGTGCTGTTAGCTGTATTTTGATGAATAGAAGTGTTCAAGACTGAGTTGAATAGGGCTCTGAGCAACCTGGTCTAGGGGGAAGTGTGTCCCTGCCCATGGCAGGGGGGTTGGAATGAGATGATCTTTAAGGTCCCTTCCAACCCAAACCATTCTATGATTCTATGAATATGCTGAAGTTGAATTTTAAATAGTTTGACTTAAAAAATAAAACAAACAAACAAAAAAAAAACCAGAAAGGGAGACCTCTTACAAATGTATTTATGTGCTTAATATTTCTGTGAAATATGTGTTTTTATTGTAGGCCAGACATTTCCTTCATATAGGATGTGGCTGTAGGTGTTCAATATTTATGTCTGTCCTTAACTGCATACACAACAGTTTCACACGAATAAACAGCAGCAGTTGTGTGCAGAAAGCTTAGTGTGTGTGTGATGTGTGTGTGTGTGTATTTAGGACTTGACCTTAATTGCTAGTTTATAATTCGTAAGAATTTCCTGTCTGGAGTTGAAATGTTTTAAAATCCATCTTACTTCTACTTTGTAGATTTTAAAACCAGTACCTGGTAACTAAGAGGTTTCGATGGGCAGTGAACACTACTTGTTGGGTCTTCTGGTTTATCTTTGTGGTTCATGTTTAATCTTTGGGTACCCCCAGCCACCTCTCAGTAAAAGCTGGGTGGAGGAATGTTTGAGTTCTGCCCACAATGCTCTTAGGGAAGAACAAGTCTGTGAGGCTTCTATGTAAATAACACAGCATTTAGTAATGAGAAAGTTAGCAATGCTCTTAATTGCTCATGAGACATACCTGTGTAGAATTGTGCTTTGAAATTTTCTTTCAAGTTATCTCCGTATCTCCAGTCTGAATTTTATATCCACCAGCAATACAGACTCATTCTGCAACTAAAAGAAAAAAGTGTACATTTCAAACATTGTCTAGTCATGGTTAGTTCCTCCTGTTACAGTCCTTAGAGAAGTTAATGCTCTCTTCTGAGATGAAGGAGGCCTGTCGCCAAAGAAATTGAATAAATTACAGTGGTATTCAAAGGGCAGAATGAAAAAACAGGCATGGGGATCACAGATGAAGCTTTAGTCAGATGAAGGGAATGGTTGTAAATATGCAGTCTGGTTCATAATGTAGGAAAAAGGGAACTCAAGGAGTTCCCAGACAGTGTATATGCAGTTTGGGTGGTTTATAAATGTTTGGGATCCTTTTTCCCTCTTGCAAGAAACAGGATTTTTCAAAGGCTTTCTGTCTAAGGCAGGCACTAGGCTTCATTTACCCAGCCATTTTGAGAAACAATGTGGATGTCTTTTGTATTGTTAAAGGACGTGGTTTGCCGTATTCTCCAGAATTGCTGTGAGGTCAGCCTGTGGGGCTGTGTCTGCCGTGTGTCCCCAGTGCTGGGGACCAGCATCCCGCCCCACCAGTGTCTGTGCTCGGGCTGTCAGGCATCGCAGGCACTGCTCGGTGCCGTGCCTGGCTCCTCGGGTGTGTTGCTGCTCACCATTCTCCCCTGACCTGGGTAAAGCATCCTCTGGGACAGTGGAACACATGTGATGGAGCCTCTGTGCCTCTCCCTGGAGAACATGAGAAAGAAAACTTTGCCAGGGGCGTTCATTGTGGCAGAACACGTCGGCTGGCAGACACTCTGGGAAGCCAGGGAGGAGGTGAACAGCAGCAGTGTGAGGCAGCAAGGCTGAACTTGGCTGGCACAGCCATATGGCTGTTAAAATACTACTGAATTGCTTCTTGGTGGTGGGCAAGAGGGCTGGGGTTGGAGGAGACGTGCTGGGGAAGAGGGATGGACAACAGCCTTTCCTCGGTGCTAGGGGCTGTAGGATGTGCTCTCCTCTTCTCTTGCCCACTCCTCCTCTCCTGCCCGCTGGCAAGGGCTGTCCATCATCTGCGGCTGTTGTTTGATGCAATTAGTATTTATTGACCAAGACGACCTTAATAGGTTTCATTTATGTACCTTGGTTTTATTGCGGTTTAGTCCTCTAAATACCCATGAGGCTCCTAAAATAACAAAGATACTATTAATTAGAAGCTAAAGATCGTAAATAAAATCTTTAAAACAGTACATATGCCCCTCATTTTTAAATACCTATGTGTGTTTAAAAATACACTTTCACTGAAAATATTTTGGTAAGTGATAGCTGATTACTATAAAAAAGAAATCTAGGTATTTTCCTTTTTTTTTCTTCCCTTTTTGTCTCTTGCTTATTTGAGCCACTGTTGTCACATTCAATGTCATTGTAGTCCTCCAAGGTCACTATTTTTCCCATCTAGTCTGTTGGATGTTTTACCCCATAGTGAGGGTATTTTTTAAATAGTAAGAATAACATGAAATTATTTTCAGATCCATAAAAGTAAACGTAAGAATTACAACTGATTTAAGCTATGAAACTATTCTACTCCACTCCTTTGAAATTGAACAGATTTCATGCTCATGGTATCTCTTAAAATGGGCGGGAAGGGAGAGAAAAAAAGTAGCAATAGCTAAATGAAAGTCCTTAGAGCTAAAAGCTTAATGTGTAATAGAGTATTTTTATGCCGTTTTGCAGTCAGCAACAAAATAAAGCAAGTACATTTGACTAGAAGCTGAAGTCTTCTACTGTGAAATGGAAATTTATCTGGTATATTGTACTTTTAAAAATATATTGTTTGTTTTTCTGCTAATGAGTGCATGCCAGATTATTGTTTACCAGTTACCATTCTAGTCCAAATCAGAACTGAAGTTGGCAAAACATAAAGGAAGTTTCTAGACAGTTAAATATCATCATCCGGAGCTTCATTTACTGTATATTTTTGTAACTTCAAAAGTATGATAGATCGAGGAACAAGCATATTAGTCACCAGCACAATTCAGTTCAAATAACTCGTTATTTTTATGAATTCGTCCTATTTAAGAATTGATTAAAATCTCAGTATTACTGCCTTTAAGATTAAAAAGCCGACTGGCTATTAAGAGTACAACGGCTTAGTCTGGAACACCAGTGCTTCTCTCTAAGTAGGAAGTGCACATAAAGCACCATGCTTTCCCTTGTGAAGTGGCTTGCTTGGCTCTGGTGCTGTGCACTGTTATATTATTCAGGTGTTTTGCTCTGCTGACAGGTAGAGCCATTTCCCTGGATCGTAACTTGCACAGCCTGAATGTAAGAGTATGAAAAGGTTGAGAGGAAAAAGAATTTGAAATAATCAGTTTGTGTACCGTGGGCACATGAACAGCTACAGCTAGAGTGACTTCTGCCTGATTACAGCACTTGCCCGCAGAAGCCAGAGTTTATATGGTGAAAACTAACAGGTGGGTCAGCGCACAGACTTTCCTTGAGTAGCGTGAGCTACGTGGGAGCTCAGGCATCTTGAGTAGGTGTACATCACCTGTGTAAGCATCAGTGAGGTTTTCCTATGAAATAAAATCCGTAGTTTGCATTCATAAAATCATAGAATATCTCAAGTGTGAAGGGGCCGAGAAGGGTCGTCAGGTCTAACTCTCTGCTCCCCACAGGGCTGCCTAAACCTAAAACATAGGATTAAGAGCATCATCCAAGATGCCTCCTCCAGCAGGCTTGGTGCTGTGACCATTTCCCTGGGGAGCCTGTTCCAGTGCCCAGCTACCCTCCAGGTGAAGAACTTTTTCCTAATGTGCGGTTTGGCACTGTCACTCTGTTCCTCCCGGAACACTTGGTTCTGTTAAACATCACCCGCATTCCACAGTGTTGATGTGCTCAAAGATAAGGAATTCCTCCAGGTGTTGTAAGGATTAGGGGCTGAGGGGGTAAAGGAGACCAAAGTCATGCCACTCCCTCACAAAGTGGGAAGAGCTCTTTCATGCTTTGTGGTTCATTCCATGGGGTAGCACTGACTGGCCAGGCAGCACATGGTGTAATCGTCTGGGTAATAACAGGAGTTTGTGAGGCTCTTCAGCAGGCCTGGTGTATGAAAGTGTCAGAACCCAGATTTCTTTGGTTCTGCTGCTTATAGAACGACATATTTATTTGTTATGTGAGCTGCAGTCTGGTATGAACTTAATTCAAAGCCTGTTGCAAATGCCTATTTGCGGAACGGGCATGAACTTACTCTTTTTAAAATATGCTTTTGAGTGTAATTGTGAAATGCAGATACAGTTATAAATCCATCAGCAAACTGACTATTTTAAGGCCATCTAGTCATGTTTCCAGAGATTAGATTTTTACAAATGTGATATTTTTAGATGGATGAAAATGAGCATATACCACATGCTGGAGGTATGAAGCAGCTTTGTAAGCTGTAAGTTTAAAACCTTCTGTTTACAATATGATGTTTTTAAATGTAATGGTTTACAGTATTTGTTAAATGGTATATCGTTATAGTGTAGCACAATTCTAAATGTCTGCAGAATCATCATATAAATTTATTGTTTATCAAGCAACTGCAGAATTTATGCTGATAATTAAGACTTCTTACGTAGTTAATTTCTGTAACACTTGCATAAGGACTTTCTGTTACTACGCTATGAAGAGAAGCATGTATAAATTTCTTTTGAGATATTGGGGTGTGATGTGCAATACATAAAGGCTAATTTATTTTTAGACCACATTTTCACCCTAACCTACAATAGGGATGTGGATTTTCGTTACATTTTAATATTGGTTATTTTTGATTATGGCCCAGCTGACGTTTCAAAATACAGCTTATATGTAACAAAATGCCTGCCTCTGTCAGTATGTACATTTCATGAAATCGGTTGTGGTATGGTTCTCATCCAGGCTGGTTCTAGGAGGGCAAGCTGCACCTAAGAGTGCATCAACCAGCATCACCAGCCACTCAGAAGAGGTGATTTGCCCTCTGTATTCAGCATTGGTTCAGCTTTACCTTGAGCACTGTGTGCTGCTCTGGGCCCAAAATTTGACAAGGGTGCGAAGGACCTGGAATGTGTCCAGAGGAGGGCAACAGATGTGGTGAAAGGGGCTGGAAGGCATGTCCTGAGAGGAGCAGCTGAGGGCTTTGGGTTTGCCTCCTTGGAGAGAAGGATACTGGGAAGCAACCTCATTGCTCTCACAGCTTCGTAAGGAGGGAAAGCGGAGAGGGAGATGCTGGTCTCTTCTCCCTGGAATCCAGTGAAAGGATGTGTGGGAATGTCTTAGAGCTGCACCACGCTATGTTTAGACTGAATATTAGGAAGCATTACTTTACCAAGAAGGTGGTTAAATGCTGAAACAGGCTTCCTTAAGTGGTGGTCAACACCCCAAGGCTGACAGTGCTTAAGAGGCATTTGGACAGTGCCCTTATAATGTGCTTTAACTCTTGGCCAACCTGGTCAGGTTGTTGGGACTAGTGAGAATTGTAGGTCCCTTCCAACTGAAATCTGTTCCATTCCATTCCATTTCATCCTTTAGCTGTGAAGCTCCTCTTATTTTTGTTACTAGACCTGCAGAGCTTAGTATCTCACAGATCAGGCTGTATATACATCCTGTAACCATGCAAAACAGAAGGGAAAAAAAGTACCCAGGCATTCCTTTACATTTGGACTTGATAGAAAGCTTTCTTTGAGTGTGGGTTCAGGTATTTTGGAACATCCGCTCTGGGGAGTCAATTAAAAGAGTTTGTTACAATCTGTTCTTGATACTGTTTTCCAGGCATAAGAAGCTTATTCTCCAGTAATGGTGTCAGTGTAAAAACCAGGGCAATAGCCCACTACCACCTGTGTAGGTGGAGCTATTCTGCTAAAAGTGCTGCCATGTCTTGGTTTTTTTTTTTATAATTCTGTTGTAACCTTTCTAAACCTTAGTCCATTTATCTATCCCCTTGCTGTAACCCAGCAAGTATCAAGTGGTTTGAGCCACATTATATACGATTATAAAACCCTTCTGTGATAATGAGATGCTTATTCTTAGCAGTGGTTACAGAAAACGTAATAGATAAAAATATGACTTTATGGAAAACAGAGGGAAAGGACTCATGAAATGGCAGTAGAGTGGACGACTGAGCTGCTATGTATGTTCCATTTTGGGTTATAATAATCAGAGCATTCTGAAAGCATGCAGATTTTCTATCAAAATTTGCCAATTTTTTATTCTGGAGGAAAGAGATTATATTGGTAACTGGAAGACAGCTCAAGAGAAAAATTGGCTGTTCAGGGTTAAGCTCACCATGTCTGACGATGATTTTTCCTGGACTGACACATCCAGGGTGTGATCAGTGCTTGCTTTTGTTTTCTCATTATGCTCAGATTTAATTACCTGTATTTAGAATGAAATCCCATGAAACTGGAAACCATTTACATTAATTTACACTCTGTTTGAAATGCTGCATCCAGAATAAGTCATTTCCCTCTTGCTAGTTGTAGCTGTAAAGAAGTGGTGCTTTAAGAGAGGGCCCTCACTGTGTAGTTGGGTGGGATGAGGTACATGGATGGAATGGTTAAAACTTGAAAGCCTCCCTTCACCTGCTTTTGCTCTATCCATTCTACTGAGAAATTATTAACAGGTGCTGAAGGCACGAGTGCTGCCTGCCCTGAACTCTTGATGCTCAAGGAAAAGATGAAACATAGTCTTTTTGGGTTTTTTTCATAAATAAAAGGAAACCACTGGAGTTGGAATTTGTTGTGAGTGAGGACTAATCTGACAATACTTACTGAATTTTCAGTGATAGTGAAATATAACTGTTAATAACCACATCAACTGTTTTTCAATCTGTTTTTCATGTCCTACCACAGGGAGGACACTAGCAGAATGAGGAGGGATCAAGAAACTGTTTTAATCAAACAGTAAAACACTATTGAGAGAGGTATGGCTGGGGGTGCTACACTCGGAAAGAGATACAGACACCCTTCTAAAATAAGTAAGATTATTTTCCCCTCCTTTGCTTCATATCAGTGCTCATCTCATCCTCCACATCATGTTTGTTAGCGTGTAGATTTTGAAAAGATAACATTTGCTTTCCCTCCATACCAAGATCTCAATCTGATTTGCGTTGCCATTTTAGCTTTATGAGGGAGAATGCATTACATACAGTTTCCATTAGCCTGCAAAATATTAAATTAAGTGTTGAAAACATGAGTTGTTTGTGGTGAGTGAAGCAGAGCAAGCCATGGAGATGATTTGTAGTCGTCAAAATTAGATAAAGTTGTTGGTTTGGTTTGGGTTTTTTTAGGTTAGACAGAGAATGTGGCCTACCACTCACTTTCCTTCCTGTCCTTTTACCTTTGTTTAGAAAATTAAATAGGTGGAACAAAGGCCAAGTTCTTAATAACACAAGTGAAAGCCTAAGTATGATTTGTAGTTGGAAATACTGTGAGTTGCATTCATGGCCATACGTTCCTTTGGCAAGATGTTACTCACATTCTCCTTGAACATATAATTATGTATCATTGCTTAATAAGGAGAGAACTTCTTTGTCAAACATTTCTCTGTACTGTTAAGCTTTCAAACTGCATGTTGTAATCGAATGTTTTGGAAAGTATCAGAAGACTCAGCTGCTGCATTTTTTTCCTGGTGGGAGATAACACTGCTACAACATTAACTGTAGTCTAAAATGGGTAAAAGTGTAATATGCAGTGGTGTATTTGTGCATAAGTAGTACAGGAATATAAATGAAATCTGTCTCGACATGCACTCATGATAACATACTTCCAGTTTGTTTACAAAATGAAAGAATATCTGTCTCTGGTAGAAAATTCTGTGTTTAAAGCAGAGTCTCGCTATCCTTTGAAGTGTTAAATCCTCCTGGGTTTCATTTTTTTTGGCACAAGAGTAGTGGATGTTTAAGAAGCCAACAACATTAGCTTGCACAGGAGCATTCCTGTCTTATTTTTGTTTCTAGGTCTGTTTCCTGTGTTGGGGGAAGGGGAATGAGAGCACAGCTGCTCCCAAAGTTCAAGATGAAGCTGCTTCTTTAGTGTGCTTTAAGCCTTGGTCACAGTTTCTTACTGGAAGTCTTTAAATGAGCTTTAGTCTGATCTTCAATTGCGCTTTTATAGGCATGAAATCTCCCTCCTTCTCCCCTCTCTTCCCTGACTCTCCATCCCAGTCCCCAGCAACAAAACCCACTCACTAATTAAACGAAACTCCTGATTATCTGCAACATAAATATCGAAGAGGACCCTCAAAAGCAGAGCATTTTGATGTTTCTTGAGTTCAGCATCAGCTTGACAGAGCAGTTGATCAATATTTGTTCTGAGAATTTTTTTTTCCTTAATTTTTAGAATGTTGGTGCAAGCCAGCACAAAAGATTGGCTGCTTTGGATACAAAAGCTGCTCCATTTGAACCTTTGTTTCTCAGATAAGCTGAAACATCAGAATAGGAGATGGATTTTCTGCCTGGTTTTTTATGGTACCTCCAGTAATTCACATGGAAAAGTAACAGCCTATTCTTCTCTTACATTGCCTTATACATATTTTAAACAAAGTCTGCTATCTGAATTTTGACATATTCGTTGAGCAGAAACATTTGTAGCTTTTCGTAGTTCTACAAATGTATAAAAGCGCCCCTTTCTTCCATTTGTCCAGTTAATATTTTTATTGTCCTGTGTTGCAATCATACGTCTGTAAAAGGAAAAAAACCAAGCCTGCAGTGGGAAGAATGTCACTGTTGCAGTTATTCTCTTTCATGCAGCAGTAGGGCTTTCTTTTGAGGTACCTTTGCTTATATAGACTGCTTAGGTGAGAAGGAAAATCACATATTGTGGATTGTATTTGAGTTTCCTGCTTGAGAGCAGATTGATGGTTGGATAGGAAGGGTGTGTTTTGTTTAAAGTGCAGAATAATGTGGAAAAAAAAGGTTGTTGCCTCCCGGAGGCATATAGTCTGGGACAGCAGGTACTCAGATGGAAGTCCAGTTTTCAGTGTGGCTGTTTCAGTCTGAAGATAGTTTGATCCAAACAGAGCTGACAAAGAAGTTAATGTTGGACTCTCACTGTTGATTTACGGAAGTCTTGGCCTACCAGGAGGATAGGGGAAGCTTGGCTGAGCACCAGCATAGAAGACTAGATAACTGAGGTAGTTATAAGCCCAGATTATTATCCAAGTAAAATGATGGAGTAAGTAGTGGAGGGCTCGGTAAATAAAGTATAGAGGATATTGCTAATGCTTGTCAGCATGAGTTTGTTAAAAATAGGCCCTGTAACACTACTACTCTTGCTATATTTTTGAGCTGCTTATATACATTGGGCTGTTGACAAGGGAGTAGTGTGAAAATACGTATTTTCCATAAGTTTACTCTGTTGGTGCTGTTTGGCATTTTTGTGAAGAGTCAAGAATGAGCCACAGTGAGAAGGGCACACAGTAGGTGAATTAGACCTAAAGGAAGATTTTGGTGGTCCTTGAGTATCTGTGTGTACCAGTGGGCTGCCAGTCCTCCACACTTGAACATTTTCTTTTTCATCTGCCTGTGTAAAAGTAATCGCTTAAAAAGTTTATAGAGTGTTCAAAGATCAAGAAAATAATAACGAATAGAGCAAATGGATGAGTGATTGTGCTTGTCACACTGGGCAAAACAAGTTCTTTGCTTTAACACAGGAAGTGAACATGGAGGGACAAAGACACAGAGCTTCTTTTAGAGCAATAGACTCCATACTGTGTAAAACATCTACGGCAGAAGGGCTGACATGAGCTCTGGGTATGTAAGCTAGAAAGTGTGGGGATGGGAAGGGAGATGGTACTCTGGCTCTGGGAGGTCTAAGGCTGGATTGTTTTCTCTAGTTCTAGTGATCACAAGTAAAGGAGAAAATAGATGAAGGTTCAAAGAAGAGTTGCTAGATTAAAGGGTGGAAAGAAGCCTTAAGTAAAAAGGTTCTTTGAGTTTGAGGTATTGAGCTTAACAAAAAGCTAAAATGTATTGTCTTTGAGCCTTCTTAATGTATAAATTTCTGAACTTCTGTGTTTATTTCGAACTGGGAGAAAAATGGAGCCACTCTATTCTGATTCCAGTTCTGTCATGTCTTGACAGTTTTAAAAGCTTCACAAATTTTATGTATAATAAGGGCTTAAGAGTATTCAGTGAAGTAGTTAAATATAATTACCTGATTTTATAGATGGAGAAACTAGAATAAAGTCACATGCTTTCATTCTGCCTCTGGATTTTTTATGACATACATTTACAGAAATCTCAAGGTAGGGCTATTTTGTAATTGTACTGTCCATTGTAGTGGTTCTGTGAACTTTCCAAATTCAGGATAATGAAATTTTTTTAAAAGACAATTTACATTTGTTACCTGAGCTCTGATCTTGAGGAATTGTGTTACTACCTGCAATCCTAAAACTTAAATTCAGTGGAACCTAAGATGGAAAGTTAGGGGATTTGTTCATTATCTTAGAACTGCAAAAAGGGAACAGTAACATAATGAAAAAGAAATACCTTATTTAATAATCCAAATAAACCTCTGCATATTACTTTGTGAGCTACTCAGAAAAATTAAACAGGTGAGACGGGTATGAACTGTAGCACATTCTGGAGAAAGACTGAAGTCAAGAAATATGTGATAGTGAAACATCCTGGAAATAGACTCAAGGAAGAGCAAGTAGTCTTGCTCTTCACTTTTAAAAATGCATCAACTTACTTATCATGGAATCAGTATATTACCCTATGTGTATATATATATATATAAATACACGTGTGTGTATATATACATATATGTTATTTCTGTGGTAATTAAAATACTTTTTTCTGTATTAAGAAGTGCCATATGCCGATGCTGGAGAAAGGTTGCCATTAAAATATATATTAAAGAAGTAATACAACCTCTAAATTATTATTGTATATTTTGCATAAATGTTCATGATGCACTGTCTTTTCCTATATTAGTAGCAGGAGGCAAATAGTGAACTAAATAATGAATACAGTACACAATACAGTGTTTTCAAGCAAAGTGCTTATAGGTACATGAAGCAGGAAAAGCATAAAAGCAATACAAAAATGTGGAGGAGATAAAAAAAGACTGAAACCAGAGGAACAAGGCATGGAAATAGGATCTGAAAGTTCCCATGTAAGCAGTTTTCATATTACTATATAAATATACATATTTATCTAAACAGAGTTTGACTAATCCATCTCAATTTGAATTTTCTCAAGCATAGCTGCATACTTGCTATCCTATATCAAATGAATTATTTTTCAGGTATAAACTTGTCAGCAGATGCTCCAAGGTTCTAGTCTGCTTCCACGGTCATGATATGACGGGGTGTGGTGCTATGAAACTTGGCTACTCTATAGCTGGGAAGGGTGATTCAGCTTTAATTAGGTCAGTCTTTTAATGTCAAAACCCTCAAGCCTTCCACTGTCCCAACAGATGCATGACAAAAAATTGCACCCACAAATCTCAGTGCTGTGTGTGTATACGTGAACTCTTGGAACTTCAGTGCTCTGAGAGCTGTAAAACCAGAATTTTTTATGCTACCAGCAAACAAATAACGCCAGGTCCTGCCTTCAGCCTGTTCTGCACTCTTAAAAACCAAGCAAAAATATTCCAAGTGGATTATGAATGGTGGTAGTCTTGCAAATTATAAGAATATTGAGATTGTGTGTTTATAGAAAGTGTTAGGCAGATGTTCCGAGTCAGTGCTGAAGGGCTCAGCCCTGCAGCTGGACGCAGAAACTGTGGCTGGTTAAACCTGAACTGACTCAGCTACCATGTCAGAATTGTCATTGCTCAGAGCCTTTTTAACTCATCCCAGGTGAAACAAGGCTCCATTTTTCTTCTCTAGCCATTGTTAACTTTAGAGAACAAACCCAAAATATGAACTGTACATTAATATTGTTGTCTGATGTGATCAACGGGGAAGGTTTTCCTCACGTGTGTACTCACGTATAGATGATGGATGATCGTGTGTGTGTTTTTAGGACTTGGCTGAATTTTCCTCTAAACACTGTGTATATTGTGCACTTGTCACAACAGTCAGTGTTCGTTAGTGTTACAGGTAACAGAGGTGGAACATGTAAATACATTTGTAGCCCTGGTTGCACAAGTCTGTTCTAAAACGCCATATTCAGTTGTGTAATACTTCTGAATTAATACGACTTCTTTTTTTCCACTCAAGAGTATTTTTTTACATCTGAACAATGTAAGCAAAAACGCACAGATTTTTAAACTGAATGTTACCGGAGAGGTTCCTTAGGGTCTGTATTGTTATTTGAAGGGAAAGGGACGGAAAGAAAAAAATCCAGAAAGAAACCAACTTTTTCTCCATCTTTTTTTTTGTGTTCTCAGACTTGCAGAGTTTTGTATGTAAATAATACATTTGGCAGTGTATTTATTTTGAAACAAAACTTCTCATGTGCAGGTATATTTTAATGTTGGCATCTGTGTTTCTCTCCCACCTCAGTTCAGCACTAACCTGTCTCCTTCAGTCTGCATCCCTGTGGGAGATGTGTGCCTGGGTGAAGGGACAGCGACGTTCGCAACTCTCATGTGATTTATAGCAGTATGTGAAGAAAATGGCAAGACCCAATGATACTGCATCATATGCAGTTATTGTTGTCCTTCGTCTTGGCATAGTTTCTCTTCCATTTTTCCTCTTGGTGTTTTGTGGGTCAGAATTCAGGTGTTAGTCCAATTCTGCTTCTCTCATCTGGCTGTCCTCACAGATAAAATGAATCTCATTTTTAACCGCACTGTTTTCTTGAAGACTCTATCCTAAATTTCAATGTGCTTGGAATAAATTATTTTTACAAGAGCATGTAGTGATAGAACGAGGGGGAGCAGGTTCAAATTGGAAGAGAGTAGGTTTAGATTAGATATTAAGAAAAAATTCTTTGCTCTGAGGGTGATGAGGCATGGGAACAAGTGGCTCGGGGAAGTTGTGGTGGATTTCCTGTTCCTGGAGGTGTTCAAGGCCAGATTGGATGGAGCTCTGAGCAGCCTGGTCTAGTGGAAGGTGTCCCTCCCTGTGGGAGGGGGTTGGAACAAGATGGTCTTCAAGGTCCCCTTCCAACCCAAACCATTCTATGAGCTGGGGTGGGGCCAAGGATTGTAATGCTCTTCCCCCAGCCTATATTTTAAAATGCAAGCGTGGAATGCTAGCCTTTTATGCTGGATTTTTTTTTCTTTTATTATTATGAATTGAAATGTAAAGATGATGTTTTAAAATTCAGTACTAAAAAGGAGACAACCGAAATGCTTAATTTTCAATCAAGCAATCTGAGTTATGATGTTGATTACTTTGCTTGGACCACTTCTGCAATATTAAGCATGTATGATACTAATTTAAAGGAAATTATTTAAAGTATAATGTTTTTTAACATAAATTTCAATTTGATCTCCATTGTACATCATTGTAATAATTTCTGTATTTCTTCCATCACATTTCTGCAGGATATGTTCCAAAATATGTTTAGCCTATGTATTTATGGAAAATGTTCTTCCATCAAATTTATTAATCATATATACTTACAGTTTTTTTAAAAGCAGAATGATTTTTCATTTTATGGATATTTGAATAACTACTTTGCATTGATACCAAGAATAATAATAAAAGAAATACTCCTGGCAGCAAAAGATACCACACACTATCCATCTTTATACCTTTTCCTGAAACCTATCTGTTTCCGTTATGGACTGAGAAGCCATGGTACCTCTTGGTATGTTTATGAGTGATATAGATAAGTCTTCACGAAAAATATAAAGCTGCCCTGTGATTTTCATGTGTTCCACATGTTAAAAAGCAATACAGAGAAAAATAGACAATTTTATGTTATATGGTTGGCTTTCACAGAGCTGTGGATCTCATTGCTGTAGGTGGCACTTGAAAAAGTCTGATTTCTGATTTTATTTGTCTCATCTTAAGCACTCTGTTCTCTGTGCCCAGTGGATTGAACAGTGAACCGTATGAATTTTGGAAGTGGCTTTGGGCCATTCATCCTTGCTAGTTTTATAGGTGTTGTTCAGTTACCAGGAATCACTTGGATAATTATTGCTGCTTTTTCACAAATTTGTCAGCTCCTTCTGACAGGTGCTCCTGTTAAAGCACAGAGAGCTAATGTAACAGAACTTTCTAAAAAATAATGTAGTGTGGCAATGGGAAAGCATTTTAAGCTTCCAGTTGCTAATTTTGTGTCTCCTAAGTCCAAAATACAGTTGCTCCCTTACTCTAGAATATACCAGTGCTTTCCAACTGAATACAAAGTTATATTCTGTAATGTACTGGCTAATTCCTCAAAAGGTTGTTTGACTTAAAATCATAAAAATCTGTATGCTCATACCAACATGTAAAAATTTCATAGTTATGACATGCAAAGCTCATTTTTGAATTTGGAGGTATTATGAAGTGTTGCATAACATAGGCCACCAGAGCCTGGCTATTACAGAAACCTAAAGCTTCCTGTACTCAAGATCCATTAATCACAAAATGGAGAATAATGTGCCTTACATTCATCCTTGCATAGCAGCAATATTAAGGGCTGCTCTGAAGTGCTTTCAGCACTGCGGCGTCCTCTGAGAGCTGAAGAAAACTCTCGCTGGCAGAACAGGTTTAAGTGCTCATGAAGAACTTGATCTTTCCAGTCTTTGGATTTCCCCGTAAAAAGACAACTGTATGTGGTCATGTGCACTTACCTGGGAGATCCTCTTGCCATTTTTTTGCAGTCCTTTCACAAATGGATTTTTGAGTGAAGTTGTATTACCACACTAAAAAAGAAATATGCTTATATCAACTTTTTTTCCATCTATGAATACAGAAATGAGTTGAGTAGAATGCTTAACTCACTAAAACATGCATGGACATTAGTATTACCCTCTTGGTGAACTATCAGGTGTTGCTTCTTTGCAGAAGATGGCAATATTGCCATAATTCAAGATTCTCTAGGCTTTCTGTTAATTTTGGCCATTCCTAGAGATGGAGGAAGAACAATGAAGGTGCCTCTCTGATTTAGCTATTATGTCATGTTTGTTCACTGACTAAAAGGAGAATAGCTGATCTAAGCTACTTCAGAAAATGGTGTTCTAAGTTTTTCTGTCATAGGAAAAATAAGTATCTTCATTTCTGCTCCATTCTCCTCTCCCCATCTGATCCTTGCTTTCTCAGGCCTGATTGCAGGTATAGGAAGGTAATTAAAGCCTTGCACCTGTGTTATATCTCAGCTCCATCTTTCACATCTAGGGAGGAGAAGTTGACCTTGCTTCATCTGTCCTTGATTGGAAAAAAGGGGGCTTGGGTAGACTTTACTGTAGCAGGAAGAACAGACATGGTCTGAGGGGCAGGAGAAGCATGTGGGTGCAGTTAGCAGCCAGTCTGAGCTACAGGCAGCTGTTAGGCTGGTGAAACATATGCCTGGTGAGAAATCTGGAGAGTTACAGGGAGCTCTGCTGCCCTTCTGGGTAGCCGGAGTACAGCTGCAGCAGGAAGCAAGGTTACTGCACTCTGTAAAATGGCAGCCCCGCAGGTGCTCCGTGTGTTACAGATGCGTGGGAAGAGTTCAGAAATTAAAGAAGGCTAGAAGAAAATGGAGTGCATTCCTGCAAAAAAAAGGGCTAATTTTTAAGTCAGTTATTTCTGGTCATTGAGTAGAGTTAGCACTAAAAGGAAGGGATTTGTGAACATGCCTAATAGTAAGCAAATGATTCAGTGTTTTAACAAACATGATTTTTTTGCATACAGTTGGTTTGCTCATGGCTGATGAGAATTGTATTTCCCTTTGGTTAAGGTAGAAAAAACACCAGATTTGCTTAGGTGACATCATGGTGTTACAATTTGCTCTTTCTACCTTTGGCATGATCACTCAGTTGTATTTTTGATTAAGATGGGAACACATCACAACTGTGGTGGGGTTTTCAGTTCTGGGCAAATCAAGATAAAAACAGGTGATGGCTTAGGAAAACCTGGGAAAAAACCAGCTAATAATATTTGTGTCTTGGCCTTTTCGGGTTTTGGTTTTTTTAAAGAAAAGCCTTTCAGCAGCAGGATACTCAGAACATTTATTGGAAAGTTTATACACATTTTCCAAAATAAATACTCTATAGCAGTGCTACCTAGATTTTCTAGGCATTGGCATTGGTGTTGACTGTTTTGGCCAAATGCATTTAAATTCATATAAGCTGATGAAATTTAGAAAATTTGTCAGTCTAATAGAAATCTCTCATTGACGAAAAATAAGATCATTTGATAATACAAATCTTGTCTGTAGTCCAGCCTGATCTTACAGAGTTTTGAGGGTTCTTCTAGCTTCTTCCAGTTAGTTTTCCATTGTGAAAGATAAAATTCCATGAGAGACCATGCATGCAAAAGTCAGTGGAAAAAGGAAATATTTAGGGCCTCAATGATAACAATGAATACCTATATAGTGAGGGAAAGGATTTTTGCAGCAGCAAAAATACAGTAGTGGTAATATCCTTATATGTGGATGATATTCACAAGCCACTTAAAAATATTTGTATGAGAATATGTTTTACAACTGCCAGTGCTATTCTGTGATCTTAACAGTTATGCAAATACTTGTGTGAAAAATAAACCCAAAAATTACCACAGATTATTCTTCCCCGTGAAGACTGAGCAGGACTCATGTGCTCAGTGGCCCAGGCACTGTGGAAGTGCAGCGCGTGCCCTCGCAGCGCTGCGGGTAGCGGTGTGTGGAGACACGTGTTGCCAGGCACCTACAGCACCTGCCCTAACGCTCACACGGGGCTGAGCTGGCTGTTGGGAAGCCCACATGCCTGTTTCTGAAATGGCAGGAACCATGTCCGTGACCTTGGGAGGTACAGGCTTCGTTAGAATATTCTGCGGCATGTTTTGTAAATCCTGTTTAAACGTTTGCAGATGTGAGTCTCCAAACTTGTATGGCACAATATTACCACAGCTAAATGATAAATAACTATCTTAAAAAAACCTCTAAAACCACAACTTATAACTATCTCCGCTGAATGTGGAGCTGCGTTTTGCTCAGGAGTCAATATTGAACTTCCCAGTTCGATTAAAATTGGAGGCAGTAAAACTTCCTCCTATCTCTAGAAAAGGTATAAATCGCATTTTAATAAAAAAAAGAAAATAGCAGGATGATTCACAGAAACTATTTTCCTACATCTTTTGGAAGCCATTTACTGTTGCTAAGCTCTAGCTATATGCCAGCTGTATCAGCTATTTAACTCTTTTTTCCGCTTTTTTGGGTGGATAATTTAGCAACAAGATATCCCAGTGAAAATAGGACCAAAAAGTCTCATTGCAAATAGCAATGAAGACATTTTACAGTTATTACAATGGTCTTGATTCTTGCTAAGACCACAAAGGTTTTGGTGTTTTTAACACTTTCCTTCAATAGGAAAGGCTCTATGAGATCAGGCAGTTTTGGTAATGCAATTTGTTTCAGAGCTCTGCTCGTTCTGTAAAGTTTCTCTCATGCCGTTAATAGGACAGGTTTGCAGCTGTGGAGGAATATATGGACAGCATAAATTTATTCACTTGCTACTCTAAAATGTAATGCCTTTCACTTCCATAGCTAAAAACTTTCTATCCAGAAAAAAACGCTCTGTCAACTTCCCAGAAGATAAAACAGAAATAAGCCTAGTTGCAGTTCTCTGCTTTGAAGTGAATCCAAGAGAGTTTCTTGTACAAGTCGTTAGTAAGAGACATCTTAGAAGAATTCAGGAATAATACTTTTCTTAACCAGTTTGGGTTTGGGCTGCTAGCTGGAAACACTCTCCAGTGTATTTCCCCAGGGTGAATCATTTTAGGTTGGACAGTCTTCCTCTGCTGCTCCTCAGCTTTCATCTCTGTCCTACACTGTGGGCTTCCCCTGGGAGCTGTAGAGTGGTGCAGTAGGTGTCTGCCCGCAGGTCTCTGGGTAACCTCACCAGCAGCTCCTTGACTCCCTTGGTAAATCCTTTTCCTCTGCAAAAAGCCATGAGAGGAAAGGCTGGGAAGGGCCAGACAGCCTTCCCCCGAAATCCCAAGGCAAAAGACTGGGCTGTATGTCTAATACCTTTCACTAATAATGTTTCAGATCTATTATTCATTTTTCTAGGATCTTTTAAGTAAAGTCTAATGTGAATATTTGCTGTACTGTGTTAGTCTGAATTTTGTCAAATATGGAAGTTCTTTATTTTTGCCAAATGTGCTGTGAATACTTAAAATTTGTTTTTCCCTTCTGCCTTTTTAGTGTGTTAAGGAGAGTGGGAAGACACAAGTTTGTAGTTTTCTATGATGTTTTTAAGTCTCTGTTTCTTGTTCTTTGAAGTATGTATTGGAGAGAATGCAAGGTACTTTATTTTTGCTGCAAGCTGTTTAAAGTGATTGGTCAGAGATGTTTTCTGTACACACACAAACACATGTGTTCACATGTACGTGCATGCACACACACACACATAAACGTATAAAAGCACCCTGGACCAAAATCTTTAAGAAACTGTTTTTCTTCTATATTCTCTTCCTGCTCTTCTTTCTAAAATGTAGTAACTTCAAAGATTTTAACTGATTTTCTGCATTCTCATCAAATACTGTATTTGGCTAAGTGTTAGGTTGTCAACCTGCCCTATTTCCTCTTCACAGAAGCATTCTTCACACCTGCAGCTTTCTTCTGTTTTTCATACCAGAAATACTTGCATCAGTCTTAAACCTTTGCCAAGTCACTGCTGACACGTATTTCTGTAGCTCTTTATTTACAGTGTGGTTCTCTTTCTTGATATGAAATGTCGACATCTGTACTAGACAGGTTAATTTATTTGGAGAAGGTCATGACATCACTTAAAGAAAAGCTAGGCCTTCAGCTGAGAAAAAGGTTTAACATAATACTTACCTATTATGATTATGCAGAAAGCAAGCGTGTTGTAATGAAAGCAGTATGTCAAACTGAATAAAAGATTATCTCTGGTATGGGGAGGAATCTCACCACATAAAAAATTTGGCACGTGATGTTTTTTTTTCTCTCTTCTGAGACAAATAAATATTGCAATAATCAGAAGACTGTTGCTTCAAATAATAGATTGAGGTAGTTGAGTAGGAGTGCATTAACTCTTTATGTGACACATTTACGTTTCAGTAGGTCTGCTAATGCTATTATAGTTTTTGGCCTTTTAAATATATGATAAATAATACTTACATTTAGTGCTGCTTTACATCACCCGATCATACTGAAATCAGTTTTGTGCAAAGAAACTCATAAGTGGGTCTTCCACTTGAAGAATAGTTGAAGAAACTGTCCAATACAGAGGTGCTTGTTTTGGTCTGGCAAAGGTCATGGACTATGTTGTGCTGTCCTGATTAGTCCCTCTGGTGTGCTGGAATGCTGAGCTTGTAATACCTCATTGCTTGTAACAAAACCATGGTGTTTAGGAGGTAGAAAATGCTGAATGTATAATCTTCATTTGTAATTGCACTAGGCATATCAACGTAAACATTCAGGTTTTCACTCTTTTTTTGCATGCCTTGATGATTTTTCCTTTTTGTCAAATAGTTGTTAATGAGCCTTTCTTAAATTCCCTTCATCTCCCTTGGTCATCAGGCTGTATTGACAGAAACTGGTTTAATCTCTTAGGCATTATAGGGTGACAGTATGAGGCAGTAAATATGGTAGCCACTGCATTCTATTCCTTGTGATGGTTAAGTGTATTACAAAAAAAACCACTTTGAATTTCTGTAATTTGTTGGTAACTTCGTTGTTCTTTCAGTTTTTGCACTCTTGCTCTCTGAGTCATGGAGGAATAGTTATTTACACTTCATGCGTGAGAGGCAGTGAGGACTGGCCGAGGTGAGCTACTGCCTCTGTAGGCTTAGTGGGAAAAGGGGTGCCTGGAGGATGTTCATTGCCATGGTCTTCAGACAATGCAAAAACACCTTTTTGGCACCCCCTAGCAGCAGTAGCTGCCCAAGATTTTCTGACCTTGTTGCTCTCCAAAAAAAAAAAAAAAAAAAAAAAAAAAAAAAAGTGCAACTAGCTCACAAATACTTTCATTATCAATTAATTTCTGTGTTACTTCTGATTTGCATAGTACTTCTGACACGTAAAATAATACCTTTATTTGATAAGGCAGGGGTACCTTATTTTGAGGTGCAGGGAAACTGTATCATCATCCCTTGCCAGGAATTAAGTTTGTATTCACAGCAGGTTACCCATTTGCTTATTGAATGTTATGTAAGGTCTCCTTTGAACTTTCTATGTGTGATATTTCTCAGGAGCACTGCAGTAGTGTTACTTTTCAGAATGCAGCGTCAGACAATGCAAATACTGTCAGTTCTCAAGATCCCAGTTTATAGGAACATAATATTTTCTGAAATATGTTATTGTAAAAATTATGATGAAGTGATGACAAAAATCAGTAAAGCTAGGGGATTTTCAAAGCAGAGACAAGTCTGAAACATCTCTGCTTCGTTCTTCCTGTTGTGCGCTGGTACTAGCTTCTGCTCAAACCTTAGGTGTAGTGTCAGTTCTAATTCTTCTGAATTTATCTGACAGATTTATCTCTGTCAACCACAAGATTTGTATGCCATCTCATACTGTAGTTTCTGATGCCTGTACTTAACTGATTTGTTTCCTATCTGCCTCGTCCATCTTTTCATTTTTGGCAAACTGGATTTATCTTGTTTTTGTGATTAAATGGAAAGAGTTGCTAAGGAATGAGATGTAGACTCTTTATTACATTTTAGCATTGTTCCTTGGAAACCTGATTATATCATGCAAATTACAGTAACATTTCAAAGGTAATAAATCCTGCATAGCTTGTTAAATATCTCATTTTTTACTTACAGATTCTTACTGAAGCAGAATAATATTATTTCAAACTTTGCCAAGTGTGAAGTGTTCTGCTGTTGCTCTGTGATCACTAGTAACTAAGCATTTGCCATGCTAGAACAGAATTACTTTGTCTCGAAGACTTTACGTTCAGAGTATGATTTCATAACTGTCAGTTAAATAATGGCTTTTTGCTAATGATATTTAAGTATTTATCACTTCTCAAACAGTTGTGATAAAGCAAGGGAAGCACTTTTCTAGACAGATTCAAATCCATGTGTGTTAAGCTTCTGTTTATCTTCCATTTTCAACTACACAGCTGATACCTGGTTTTTGTTATTTGATGGGCTATAGAAGTTTGGTTTTGTGTCTGATGCATCTGAAGATGTGCAGCATATACATATGTTTTGTTACTGCTGATAACTGGATTAGAGTTTTGCCAGTCATGTTTGCTTTTAAGAGTTTATGGTATAGATCCATTTGCATTTATGAAATAACTTTAATTGGTGTTTCTAACTGGGAAGAGTTCACATTATGTATGTGCGTTTTCTCCTCCTGTCCTGGCAACTGAATACCTTGCAACTTTACTCATGTGAGCAGCTTTCATTCATAAAGAATTATTTGGCAGTCTCTGCTCCGAAATGTTTCTTGACATTTCTCCATGTTTTTCTCTGATGAAAATCTTGTTGCTGCTGACAATGAGACACTGAAATGGAGACAGTGCAGAGAGCTAATTGACCGAGTATCAGATGCTCCTGGGCACAGTGCATTTTCAGTCATCTCTAGATGACTACCTTAAAAATAAGTGTGTTGAGTTTTTTCTTCTAAAAAAATTCCCCCTCCTCCCCACCCCATTGCAGATTTTGGCTTCTTATCATGATGCAACTGATCATTTTTGGAAGGTAAATATATTGTGATTGCATCTGAGAGGACTTCCAGTGACTGAAAAGAACCGTTTCTTCAGCAAATCAAATGTTCAGTGATGCTTACTTGAAATTTGTGCCTTTGATCGAAGCTGAAAACAGTGGTCAGGAATAATTGCACCTGTAGGCAAGGAACAGGAAACCAAAGTGATGGACTAAAGGATGTGATTAGGAAGGTAGACCAGAAAAAAGAAGTGTATTTAGGGAGAAAACAGGAGTGCAACTATGAGTAAATAGAGCACTTAAGCATTTCCTATAAAGGAAATTCCTGCAATGATGCAGTGCACCCAGGAGTACTTCCAAGCCGTGAGGTAGTAGCTGGGTTCATATACCTCCTGACCTGTATTAGATGGGAACTTCACAGGCACCAGCTCTTTTCACCTTAATTTCCATAGCAGAGACACCCTGGTCAAAGTGCTGGAGCTTTTGTGGGTGCAGTTGGTCCCCACCATTATGGCCTACGGGCAATCACATTCTGCTGCTTGCTCACAGAAATATGGGACCACTTGATATAGCCTTTCCCTCTGGAGCTGTAGGGAGATCGTGGTTTCTGGCACGCCTGGGCACAGCAGTTGCTGCTGAGCTGCTGCAGTCCCTCCCCTGGCTTGTTGGTCCAAAGGGGATCTACTTGTGATATAGGAACCAGAATGTCGTTCCGGAATAAAACATCCCCGTGCTGGGCCAGCTCTAGCAAATGGAAAATTGGCGAAGTTCAAAGAAGCAAGTAAACTAAGAATTATTTTTGGTCCACTGAGGGATCTAAGATAGTTGCTCTCTGTACACAAGCAAGCTTCCATCAGTTACCAAACCCAGATCTGACAGCAGCATTTTTACAACTGAATCAGGACTTCCCAGTGTCATGTAGTGAAACTGAAAATTAAAATTGGGAGACATGCTACTTCTTCACTTGTTGGCTTTCTAAAAAGAAACATGGTTTTATTACCTTTATTTTTTAATGTAAACTTCACTTGTTTGAATACAGATTTTTCAAATTACTTGTTATTCATAATAAGCATCGTTCTTTCAAGTATTTTAAAATTAGTGTGATTGATGTAAGGCATTGCCCTGCCACTGAGGCATACCTAGCTGGAGCAGCAGATGTACTATGTGGATAGTCAGGACTCCAGGCAACAAACTCCTCTTGTGCAGTGTCTTTAATAATTGTAACTCATGGTGGCTGAAGGTTTGCTTTAATTTATAGACATAGGATATGTTTCTTAGACAGGGCCTTATAGTGAAAGATTGGTACCACGGGGGCTTTCTGCTCTGGCATCTGCATATTTCCATCCCCATTCCTGGAGAATGCTGGAATAGGAGAAAACTGCCTCGTCACTTTGTTAAAGGTGAGTGTTCCTGGGCTTTAGCAGGGTCACCTTGCAGGTAGAATAGTTTCCAGCTGCCTACTTGCCTGAAAAATCTGCCTATTATATGTTATTTGAACTCAGGATGAGGTCATATTTCGTTTCAGCCCTGGATGGCTGGCCATTTCAGTATTCCTCCTTCACCTCAGGGGATCGTGTGTATGTTCTTTGGGCTCTCGCTGTTCTTAAATTGTGTGCTGTTGGTCCATAGATAGTTGCTAATTAGAGAAGATAGGTGGAAAAACCTCATGTGTGTGTTTCAGTTTCCAAGATTCCCTGAACCCTTGGCATATACTTCATTACCAAAACAATAGAGAGCCTGCACTCAGAGTGATGGGATAGTGTTATACTGGCTTTGTCAAGGCTTGTACTAGGAAAAGAAAGAAAAGAGGATTAAATGATTGAAAGAGAGAAACTCATTTCCTCCTCTTCTCCACTATGGCTTCTTTTGGTTAATTTTTATGCTAAGGTCAAGAAAATCTCTCTTTTACAGATAATATTTACCTGCTTCTTTTAACCTCTGCTGCGTAAGATCGCTAAATACAGGAATGCACATGCAATATTTATGTTGCTGTGAGACAAAGATGTGCTCTTAACTTGGCCTGATCTGAAAATAAAAGCTCTTTTGGTCAGAATCACTACTGTTTTATGAAGTCTATAATGATGATGCTGCAGCCTGTAGTGTTAATTATGTTTACAAGTACCTCACATTTCCCTTTCCATTTGGGATTAAAGTGGTTCAGTACTAACACATACCATGTCTTGATCAACAATGTCGCTGAAATATGTAAAGCAGTGCTCATTTCATGTGTAATGTTAAAAATACAATTTCTTTTTCTGTGAGGTTGCCTTTCTTGGTAAACTTTTGATTCTTAATTCATGACCATTGTGACTGAATCTGCATTTTGTCTCCAGATGCTTTCCTGGGCTGTATTTCTGTGGATGTGTAGAGCTGCTAGGTAATGAATAGCAGTTCATTCAGTGTTGTGCGGGGCTCAACCACCTGCTGCCAGAGTAGGTCAGAGGATAAACTGTGGCTCATTGCAGGAGAGTTTGCCTTAACTGGTGGCCACGGTGAGACCTGAAGTCAGTGGAGCTCTGCAGCAGCTCTGGGGAGGGATTTAGCTGACAAAGGCTTTATGCAATACTGACAAAAATGCTTGGAAAGCTGAGCATAAGAGATCATGGGGAATTCTCCATTTCTGTTTGCCCAGTAAGATCTTAACCACGATGTAAGCACCTCCTTTGAGGTGAAGAAGATCACTTTATTTCAAAACTGGTTATACTTTTCTATCTTTGGTTTGATTTTTGCAGGCGTAGTTAGAGTCTTGACTGTTGTGTTGCACAGAAGTCAACTCATCTCTTCTTTCCTTCAAACTGCACAGCATGACTGTTAGATTTGAAATATTTTGGTAAGGGCTGTTTTGGCAACATGCAAAAATACTTACTGCAAAGAATAAAATGGCTGAAGATAAAAAAAAAAAATTAATTTCCTTGAACTTAAGAGGATAGACTACTCAGACCCTTGATTTAAATTTGTGTCTTACCCTTTTTCTAAGTACTTTCCTTACTTCCTTTGTCTTTGAAAGGAGGAAACTTACAAGATGAGCATCCAAAGCTGGAAAAAAAAATATTAAAAATAGTGCTCTAAAATATTTAGAAGTTTTGAAAGAAGTAACTTAAATGGAAAAACCATAGTATCATTGGTGACTGCTTTTACTTCAATAAGTTTTCCTTCAAAAATTCCAGTGTTCTGGGTCTGTTTAAATGAGCTGTAATTCGGAGTGGAGTCTTTTTGCTCTCTGATATTTGCCTTTCCCGATCTCAACAGGATGTACCCCAAAACAATAGCTTGACTTATTTTCTCACTATCTTTTGCTACTACGATACACTAACCTTGACTTAGTATTGGATTGAGTACAATTGACTCAGAGCGGTGTCTGGCTGCTAGTCACTGATACAGGTGATGTTTCAGGGAAATTGGAAAGCTCTTCTTTTTAATGTTCCCTGTGGGTAAGTATCTTGAGTTATTTACCAACATTTTCAGTGAACTTTATACCTGTAAGAAATGTTTTACTGTTAATTGCACGGAGTCATAGCTCTTTGAGATAACATGGGTTGTTTTATTGTTATATTGATATTTAAGATAATTGGGATGTAAACTTTCATTAGCCTGCTTGGTCATCAGGAAGGCATAGAGGTCTTTAAGTAAACATTAGTATCTTGCATCCTTTTTTTGTTGCTCTAAGTAGATAACATAATCTTTTCTGGCCTCTTTTTTCCTTTTTTTTTGTTTTTTTAAATAGATGTTTTATAATAACCACTCATATATCAGGTGGTTGTGAACCAAAAGCCTAATCCTGCAAACACCAAAACATACATTAAAGTTTCTCAAATAAGGATTTTTACTCACATGGAGATTGCTGAGGTGAACGGTGGTTCAACTGCATGTAGTAAGAAATCCTGGTGTGGAATCATTGGCTCTTAGAAGAGTGAAGATGTCTGACAATTAGCTTTAAAGTATTTTTCATCTTTATATAAAGAATTGCTTCCGTGAAAGCACTCCCATGTGCCTTATCAGAAAAAATAAGATTTCTCCAAAGTGTTTCTTTAAAAGCCTTTCTCAGAAGTCTTACTATGCAGAATATGCCTCTTCTTGTGTCTAGACCAATTTTGAGAGGCTTTGACGAGGCAGTTTAGTCTGATATGCACCATAGGAGTCTATTAAATAAAATATACATAGATTAAAATTCCTATGATATTACCTTTTTTTTTAAAAAAATCATTTCTTCGCCAGTAGGTCCTGCAGGTGTAATATAAAATTGAATTGCAATAATGTTTTTTCTTCCACACAGATACTTTTTGCTTTTAATGACATTAGCGTAGTTTAATACTCAGCACCATTTGGCTCAGTAACTGTATCAGGTATTTAGGTCTGACCAATTCATATTAGGAGTTACTCAGTTTCTAAGTAATGCTAATATTTCTACAGCCTTTCAACAAAGCTCTAACTTTGTATCTCAACACCAACTTTGTGTGCTAAATATGGGGTTCTCTCTTCTGTGGAGAATTCTGTGAACTTTCAGTGTATTTCCTTGTACTCAGCTGTAATGAGTTTCTAAGAGACTGAGTCTGCTTGGTGTAGAGGTTCAACATGGTTTGGTTTCAAACTCTGTCTGTGGGCAAACTTGCCAAGTGTCATCTGCGATAAACTGGAACCAGTGGTGCCTCCCTGTAATTAGCAGTGTCCCACAAGGTTCAGTGTTGTTTAACTTGTTCATCAATGGCTGGATGAAGGACAGATGCCTCCTCAGCAAGTTCAGTGACAACACAAAGCTGTGAGGCGAGGCCGATACCCCCGAGTGCTGTGCAGCCCTTCAGAAGGGCCTCAACAGGGTGGAGAGATGGTCAGAGAAGAACCATCTGAAATTCAGCAAAGGCAAATGCAGAGTCCCCTGCAGAGGGGAAGAACAACCCTCTGCACCAGTACAGGGTGAGGGCTGACCTGTAAAGCAGCTCTGTGGAGAAGGGCCTGGGGGTGCTGGTGGACAGTAAGCTGCCATGACCAGCAGTGTGTCTCTGTGGCCAAGAAGGCCAATGCGATCCTGGGGGGCATTAGGAAGAGCATTGCCAGCAAGGAGGTGATCCTGCCCCTCTGATCAGCGCTGGTGAGGCCACATCAGGAGTGCTGTGTCCAGCTCTGGGCTCCTCAGGACAGGAGAGACAAGGAGCCCCTGGAGCAGGTCCAATGGAGGGCAACAAAGATGATTAAGGGACTGGAGCATCTCTCTTACGAGAAAAACCTGAGGGAGCTTGGCCTATTCAACCTCGAGGAGAGGCAGTTGGCAGGGGACCTCATCAATGTCTATCAGAATCTGCAGGGAGGGTGTCAAGAGGACAGAGCCAGGCTCTGCTCCGTGGTGCCAAGCAGTAGGACAAGAGGCAACGGGCAGAAACTGAGTCACAAGAAGCTCCGCCTGAATATGAGGAAGGGCTTCTTTACTGTGTGAGTGACTGCACACTGAAACAGGTTGGCCAGAGAGCTTGTGGAGTCTCCCTCATGGGAGATATTCAAGAACCATCTGGACACAATCCTGTTGGACCGTATGTCCCCACAAGTGGTCCCTTCCAACCTTACCCATTCTGTGATTAATTTACTTGATAACACCAAATAATTCCACTAGGATGTCATGAATGTCCTAAAAATGGGAGATGTAGTTTATAGTCCACTGCTCAGTGTCTTAAGTGGCCAGCTGGTTACTCTGTATGGAGAACTTCAATGTCTCTCTGGAATGTGTAGTATTTGGAAATCTTAATTGCTATGCTGCTGCTTTGATGCAAAATACAAGAGAGTAAACTGAAGGAAGTAATTTTGGTCCTCTATATTTTGCTTTTGATCTTCTGAATAAATTTAAGTTTACTGTAAATTTATCAGAGTTAGGAAACTCAAGCCAAAAGCATTACTGAAGTCATGCCCTTAGCAAACCTCGTAAAATACCACCCATAAAATTTTTGAACGCTCCTCCTGTAGTTTCTTTCTTCCTTTTTATGGCCATTACCAACACAGTATTGTTTCTGGTTTGCAGGTTATCCCACTTGACATCTGCATGTGCTAAGACCTTATCCTTTGTCAGATCTATACTTTCACATCGTACATATATGTGCACACTGCACACACAAAATACTTTGATCGCAAGATACTCTTCAGTATTAGAAAGGATAAAGTCAAGTTTAGGAGATTTAGATTCCTTGGGTTTGAAGGGCATTAGGCTTATTAACGTAGGCATGGTCTCTGTGTTGGGCTTATGCTTTATTTTTTTCTTGCTCTGATAGTTTCGATATAAAGATTAAAAAGTAAAGTTGCAAGGTTAGTCAGAAGGAATGAGTGGGACCTGGTGACTAGAGATTGAAGTATTGATGAGAATTTGTCCAAGCGTGTTGAGGTTTGAAAAACCTCTTTCTTTCATGCTAACATCAAAAACACTGCTCAGATATAGACAATTCAGTATTCTTGAGAAATTAATTGAAAGATCAAGCACCATAAGGCAGCAGTACAAGCTGCCTTAATTTAGTCCCATAACTGTGTATCATCCCTGGCCAGTAAGGGTAATTTACTGTAAATCACTGTGATTCTTGTCCTTCCTGGTAACACCATGTCACATTGTCAGTTTGAAACACTGCCTGCTCATTTTTGCTTGCAAACTGTGATGCTTCTTTTTTGTATGTATACATACAAAGATTTCAGTATCTCTTTGTATACATGCAAACTGTATGCATTATTTGCAAATATATCTTGACAAACGTGTTTTCCGACTAGGAATGTGAGTGGATTTTACTGGTGCGACTCTGTAAGAGGTACATACATTGGTATTCAAATAGAAGTAAAGTTTGAATTCTTCTGGATATGCTGCTAGTTTTCTGCATGAAGATTCCATATTAGAAGTAAAAAGTACATTTCCATTGTATGGACGCTGAAATTTTGACGTATAATTGTAATGTACATAGATCCCAACTGCACACACCAGGAAATAGTTGTCCTAGTTTTCAGATTCCTTACTTTTTGTCAGTATAAGTCAAGCATGCACTCAGTCAAAAGTGTGTGTATTTTATATTCCGGGTGTCATAGACGAGGAACTTAACCAGAATTGTGCCTGATACTTAGCTGCAGTTTCAGGGAAGCATAACCTTTTCCATCATCGAAGACCAAAGGGCCAAATTGATACATTCACATCCTGCTAATGAGCACAGACACAGAAAGCCATCTTTGCAAGCTGGGACAAATTACACTACTGCAGTTTAATAAAATGCTGAGTAGTACTGCAGCTTTGTATGAGATGAGTCATCATCGGCCTTGGGAGAACTGGCTGTAGGATGGGTTTTCATCCCTTCCGTTGTAAAGTAAAACAACTTTAAACGTTGTAAAGTAAAACATGTCCTCACTTAAGCTAGGATGGACAGGTTTCCCATCCCACTGCTGGGCAGTGAGGTGGCTGTGAAGAATATGTACCTCTTCCTGTAGCTGACTCAGCTCAGCTGGCCAGCAGTAACATGCTGGGTCATGCCAATTCAGTTGGTTTTGATCCATACCTTCCTTTAATGATGTGTGAAAGTGCTCTGGAAACATAGATATCTAGAAGGTACATATTTCATCTGTGGAAGTGATGGAATGAGTTGTCTACAATTTCTCTGAGGTAGTGCTCGAGGTTTTGCGCAGCTGCAGTATTTCATTTTATGATCATTGAATTATGGTGTAGACCATGAGCTATTAGCAGAAGTTATCCTGTCTGCCTTAGCTATTTGTGAGCTTTTTCCAGTACCAGTAGTAGGTTAATCTGCGAAGCTGGGTCTAAACAGGAAAAGGTTAAGATATATATGTGATAATGAGTGAAAAAGAGAAACCAACTTCGAGTGTAGCTAGGATATTTATTTTCTGAGAAGGTAGTGTTCTGCTTGACTAGAATGCTTGCTTTATTTATAGAAAAAAACTCCCATGTCCTTAGCTCACAGGACAGTTCTGGCTCTGCTAGTTGCTTGGTAGAAAAAGTACTTTTTGGAATGCGACTGCAGGACATTCATGGCATTTTTTGGCAATTATGAGATCCTGAGCATTAAGGGAAAGTAGTTCTTGTTTTGTCTAGTTCTAGTAATGTTCATGTTTTGGGCAAACTTTCCACAAATATAGGTTTTTGTTAGGACTATTTGATTGTAATAGTGAAATGAACACTATGATGTGAGTAGCTACAACATACTGACTTGTGTAGGAACCACCAAGCTGTGTGGTACCAGTCAGCCCCTTTGTCCATCATGATTCTTTGAATTTCTGATCCTGCATTTTTAGATATTTTGTGCCTTTTTCTTGTGAAACCAGGAGACTGTCACTTCCAGTATGATGTAAATTTTTGAAAAAAAAGTTCAAATTATAAACTCAGAATCTTGGAAACATTTTTCAGGAAAATACATCAGTGTCAATGTGAGCTTCTGTAGAAGTGGTTATCACTGAAGAGCTTTTGTTCTGGCAGCTAAGAGCAAGTATGTATGAGAGGAGGTGGTCTAGCACCTAGAGACTTGTCTGGGTAGAATTGCCACAAAAAGGCACTTTCAGTGCTGGCTGAGGACATGGAGACAAAGTGGGTGGAGGTTTGGCCTTTCTGCGTATCTTCTGTGTGGCTCCTCGGCAGGCTGATGTAATTACATGGTAGACAAGTGGCCATCTAGAACCATCCATTTAGAAATTGAGTGCAGGCACCGGCATTTGGTGTGGAGTGTCAAGAGTACTTGTTACTGTGTGTTCATCTGCTTGCTGCTGGAGTTCAGAGGTGTGTATTTAGGATTAAGAATCTTAAAGTCTCAGTTGCTAATTCAGCCCTGCAAGCACTCAGTGCCTCATCTCAGACAGGTCACACTTATCTTTATCTCAATATGCAAATATCCAAAATGAGAGGAACATATGTTAACATCATAGGAGGTTGTGTAGATGATTTAATGGTTGTAGCAGTCTGAATTAGGGAAAGTGCTGTGATAATGCCACTAAGATGGCTCTAAGCCACCGGTATGATGCTGCTGTGAGAGTCTAGTGTGCTTCTGCAATGCATTAGGCATGATATTTTTGTGGAGAGAGATAGAGAAATGCTAATAGCATTTTGTAGAGCCTTCCTGAGACCTCATTTGGAATATTGTGTCCTATGATCTTCCTTTGCAATAAGCAGAAAGATGGACTGATACTGGAGCAGGTGCAAAGACAGTTTAATAAGCTGCACAGGAGATTTATTCTGGAGTGACAGTAGAAAGTTAAGTTATGAGGTGAGCCTTTGGATTTGAAGTATTGAGGTCTCCAAGGGGTCTGAAGGGAGACTGAAACTGCTTGTTTTGATTATATTTATTTGGCACTAACAATATGCTTCAGTATTTCCAGTGGTTGCTATTGGATAAGAGAAGCATGCTTTTTCTGCTCTTCTCCCAAACCCTTTAATAACAATTTAATTTTACTTGTCCCCTGTTCTAGCCTCCACCTTCTAACATTCATCATGGAACCAATTACTAGATCTGGGGTCAGGAATGAATGGGTCCCCTCAAGGAAAAGAACATACAATAGATATTTTTATTCCTTTTCTGTTATGTTAAACATGGTCCACTTACTGTGATCATTTAGGAGAAGTTGCTACTTAGCAATTATTAAAAACATGCAGCTATTGCAAAAGACTTAGAAAATAGCCAGTAGTAAAGCTGTCGTATAATTATAGCCTTTCCTATAGCTGTTTTGCCTTTTGTAGGGTATTGAGAAGCATTTTGTGGGGTTTAGGACATGTGGAGCAGATACATAATTGAAACTGCAGAACTGAACATTCATCGTTTGGGTGCCTGCAGTTGCACGTTCATCCTGAAAGGATCATCCCGTGTCTCTGAACTGTGCTGAGGCACAGTGAAATGCTGGGTTGGTGATCCAGAGGAGGTGTAGCATTCTTTGTGCTACTCAAACTTTACTTCTGGGTGCAGAGAAGTTTCTCAGTCGTTTGTCACCTCCTGTAGCCCAGAAGAACCGTTCTCAGTAAGTGATGTCTTGCAGTTCAGTTATCACTATGCCTTTGCATTTTTGGCATTTCTGTGAGAAAGTCAACTTGCAGGGAAATCAGCATATCAGCAATGACCTCAGACTTGGCGGGGAACTATAGAAGCAAAATGAGATGTGAAATTCTTTCAAAAGCTCTACCTTTGGTATCAAATGAAGTAACCAGAATGTGGGCAGGAAGCAGAGGATGATAAAAAGAAGTACTTCCTTTAGGTTGTCTTGTCTTTTCAGAAAGCCGTGCAGCCTGAAAGGGGCGTAGTGTTTATAACATATTCATGGCATAGCTGCTTCCTGGTAAGTGTGCAACAGGAGGAAGTGTTGTTCTTAAATTAGTAAGTGAAAAAGTGGCTGATAAAGGATGGGCTACAGCTTTCTGGATTTTATTCCAGACAGGATTTAAAGAGAAAGTTTCTTTTCAAGTGTTTAATTGCAGGGCCCGATTAAAAAGTAAGGTATAACTTCCTGGTGTTGATAGGCTTAGGCTGTATTGTACCACCAAACATTCAGTTGGCTGTGAAAAAGGCTCTATGCTTTAGGTGACTATTGTCATAAATTTTTTTTTAAAAAATGTTGTAGGGAATGGCTATTATGAAAATCTGGATATTTGTAAAATACCTTATTAGGCAGTGGTGCACTCTCAAGGAAGAGAACTAGTTACGAATACTAGTTAAGTATTGTTCCTGTTTCTGCCAGTAACTTGCCGTGTGGTTTTACACATATTTCAAAAGGAGACAAGTAACTTTGAGTAGATCATTAATGTTACAATTGAGGGCTGTTGAATGTCATTTATTTTTTACCATAAAAAGACAGTAGCTCTCATTCAGGATGAATTCTGTTTCAGAAATGAATTGAGTTCAGAAGACTTTACTTTTACTTGGCTGATTAAATGTAAAATCTTCTAAAAATTCTGGCCGTAACATTTATATAAAACTTAAAATGGATCTGATTTAGAATTTACTTTGAAATCAAACACAAAAAATATGCTAGGGGTTGTGTTTCAGTGGAAGGGGCTTATGCTGTGGTAAATTTCTTTCCTGTTCAACACCTTACAGATCATCATTCTGGGTGGCACTGAAACCTTTCATGGACAATTGTGTGACAGCAACCGCACTGTTTATATTTAAGCATCTCTATTACTTTCTAGCAATGCCCTTCATGATGAATTCCTGTAATTAGTGGTTCCTGAAAGTATCAACACCTCCTCTCTCCCTCAGCTCTCTGAAGTGTGAAACTCAAGGATCAAAGAAATGTTAACTATATTGGCTTTAGGCTGTATAAAGTATAATCCCACATCACTTGTTTGCTGGAATGTTCCTAGGACTTACCTGTGTGACCAAGTTAACTAGCACCAGCCAGACTACAACAGCTATGGTGATGATGTTAAAATCTTCTTGCTCTAGTAAGAGAGATGTTTTGACATGAGCTGGGATTCTTTTGGATGAAGGTTGTTAAGCAAAAAACCTTTTTATTGCCAAACCCTCCCCACCAGACCATTTCATGGAAGATTTAAACTAGTTCACTGTATGATTCTGTCACCATGACACTGGTCAATTTTCCATGCCAGGAAATCATTAGATGGTAAGAATCATTATTTTCCTTCCATCTTGCAGGCTTTGGGGAGGCACAGGCACTTTTTATTGTGACAAGGTAGGGAAAGGGGTCTTCATACTTGTGATTTTTTGGGGAAAGTGATGGACCTTCATTTGTAAATGATTCTCTTGACCTTTCTGGCAAGGACATACGTGTGGGTGAACTAGGTGTCTTTTTCATGTTGCTGTTGATGGAAGCTAGAATATAAACATTGTGGTACAAGGGATGCCAGGAACTTGTGAGGAAGGGAAGAAAAATAGAGTACAAAGATTTCCTAAAATAAAAGGAGGCAAATACTTACAGCCGTTTTATGGCTTTTTGATCAGTTTACCAGTGGTGGGGTTTTTTTATTTTTTTGGGGGGTTTCACGTGTGTATGTGTTGGGTTTTTTGTTTTTTATTTAATTCAGAATCAATCCACTAGTAATAGCTATGTTATTAATTTCCTGCTATCCTAGCTAGCAAGCCCGTGTGAATATACTGATTAACAGGAGACTCAGAGTGCCAGCTTTTGAGAAATGCCTTGGATCTCAAGTGATAATTGGCTTCTGTATGAGTTGTAGTCATTGTATTAGTTAGGTTTTGAAGCCTAGTTCCCAGAGCATGATTCATATTGACTGTCCTCCTTTCTCCATGGGAAGTGACAGTCGTGAATTTCCCAGGTCAGGCAATACTGGGGAAGGAATCAGGATAACTAAATCTCTTTCTGCCTTCAACACCATCAGGAAATATAAAAAGTGGAATAACAAGCAGTTATATGAATTAAATATATTCATGTGACTGTTTGAGACCTCTTCAGAAGAAATAAGAATAAATACCATCTCACATTATCGTAGCACATACCTTACAATGTTGAGTGCTTATCAGCAAGATCCAAGTATTTTGAACATTTTTATTTCCCTGTTGCATTTGGGATCAAATAAAGATAATTAGATAGCACTTTCAGCATTAAAGTGTACTTAACTCAGTGTGGCTCAACAGAGGAATGAGTGATTTATTTGTAAATACTGTGTTCATTAATGATATTGCATTTATACTTAATTTTTATATGTTGGACACACAAAAAGGCTGTTGAAAGGTTGTGTTGTTGTAGTGTACCTAATTTTCGATAATTTGCTATTTAAATATAAAAAAGTAACTATTCTACTGGATTTTTTCAGTTAAATCAAGGAGTTATTGTTTCTTTTTAGAGTCAATATTGGAAAAATCATTCATCTGTACTCATTAATTAAAGTATGCTCTTATTAAATGGCCACAGTAGCAGTAATACAGCAGTAGCAGAGGAGGGATCTGTCCATAATCGAGGAGTGCAGCACAGGCTGGGATCTCCCCACCTGAGAAACAGCTCTGTGGAAAGGGATGTGGGTGTTCTGGTGGACAGCAAGTTCAGTATGAAAGAACAGTGTGCCGCTGTGGCAAAGAAAGCCAGCGGGATGCTGAGCTACATCAACAAGGGCATCACCAACAGAGATAGAAGTCATTGTCCCACTCTACTCAGTGCTTGCCAGGCCACACCTGGAGTGCTGTGTTTAGGTTTGGTCCCTGGTGTGTAAAAACGTGTGGACAGGCTGGAGAGGGTCCAGAGAAGGGCTGCAAAGATGATCAAAGGACTGGGAACCTGCCATGTGAAGAAAGGCTGAAAGAATGGAGTAGGTTCAGCCTTGTGAAAAGAAGGCTTAGGGGAAGCCTTAACACCATGTTCCAGTCTTTGAAGGGAGGCTGCAGAGATGGTGGAGACTCCCATTTTGCAAGGAGTCCCATGGAAAAGATGAGGGGGAGTGGGAACAATCAGCCATTGTAATAATATTCCCAGGGAAGCTGTGGATTCCTCAGCACTGTACTGTTTTAGGATGTGGATGGACAGTGTGCTGGGCCATCTTAACTAGACTGTGCTTTTGCCGTGGAAGGTTGGACCAGATGATTCATGAGGTCACTTCCAACCTGGTATTCTATGATTTTATAAAATCACCTTAAATTCAGCCTAAGCACTCTTACCCACCTGCATAGTAAAGGCAAGGAAGTTTGAGACAGGATAGGAAGATGTCTTTGGTTAGCTTGTACTTTCTGGCAAAAATAGATGAAGGTATGCTACAATCTACTTTCTTCTGTAGAATAAAGATAAGAACACTTATCCTTGGTAAACAGTGCCAAGAAAACCCTGTTTTTAATTAAAAACCCTTCTTCCCTCCTCCACAGTACTTAATATATTTGACTGAATCAACGGCTGTTGTGTCTTCAGAAAAAATGGTTTTAAAAAGTATGGTAACTTGCTGTTAACTAGATGTAGATTGAGTTTAGGTTGAGATTTAGGCTCTAAGTAACTTTATTTTGGTTCCTTGTAGAATTTTTTTTTTTAAATTTCAAAGAGTGGATAGTGTTAATCTAACATCAAGACAGAAGCAGCTGCAGTGCACAAAGCCTTCATACAGCTGCCTTGACGTCTAAATCTCTAGGTGTCTGTAGTGAGGTATTTAAATGCCTAAAATTCTACTTCTGCACTGCTGGTTTGGCTTTTCTTCTGCCCCACTTCTTCTGGGATCCTGAAATTAGGTGTTCCGGCTCATTAGCCCTTGTACAGATCTCTTTAACACCCATCATGAGAAGTGAGTTCAGCACAAAGCATAGCAGCCATGGCTGAGGCATGCTAATCACAAAGGCTGTGTAGGAACCAGGAAAACACATGGAGTTAGTTGTTGAGAAGAAATTTGGAAATTGCCAGGGCAAGAGCCGTGCATGGGAAGTGAGTGGGGGAGTAAAGAAGTGGGAAAAACATTAGAAGGTGACAAGTGTTGTGGAAAAACTAACAGATCTGTGAAGGGTGCAGTAAGCTGAGAGATTAAAAGGAATGCTAGGATAGGAGAGCTGGAAGCTAACAGGACTCTGGTTGCTGGGTGGGAGCAATAGATCGTATAATGAATTTGTTGGGAATGAAGTGATCGCTTAAAAGGGGCAGGGGGGCAGGACTGGGATCACAAATAGGAAACTGAGCCTCAAGACAAGAGTGGATGGGGGCAGTGGCACATGCCCACAGGATTGGATGAGAAGTGGCCAAGTTTTGAGGGAGACTTGAGTGTATTGAGCAAGATGGAGCTTCTCCTTTTCAATGACTACTGTCTTAAAAATGAAACCAAGCTCAGAAGGCTGCCTTGAGTAAAGAATTACAAAGAGCCAAGTGCTGCAAAGCTAGGAAGGTGAAGAATTAAGATTGTCTAAAATATGTTAACTGACCTCCCCATGGTATTTGCATTATGATACAGTTTTAAATTCTATGATCTCAGAATTGTATAGTCTTTCCAAGTGGAACATATGTGTATGAAGACTGCAGCAAAGTAGGACAGGTCTCTGAAAATGTGCTATTATTTGTTGTAGAAACCCTAAGACAGATTGTGAATGGGGCAGTGCACGAGTGAGGGAAGATGTGTGTCACCTTATTCAGGCAACTAGATGGATATGGCTTCTCCAGGAAATTAGTTTAAAGTATTATAGAAAGCTAAATACTCTGAAAAATGAGTTTTAGGAACCTGATTGAACACTAAAGTTTGTAATGCTCCTGAATCAGAAGTTTCTTTATTGTCTCTGGGATCATATGACACCCCTCACCAGGGGCTGTAACGTGGTCTGTTGTTACCTGACAGCACCAAAGAGGACCTCTGTCCAAGAACTGGCATTTCTGTCCTCAAAGTGCTGTTCTGGAGCAGCACTGGGTAACCTGGAGCAGACAGTGTGTAGAGCTGTGCTGTGACCATATGGAACGCAGCCCCTGGGTAGACTTTCACTACTCCCTTCTAGCTACAGTATTCACTGAATGAGGTTGGGGTCCTGTGGAAAAAAAAAGTGCATTATCACCTAATACAAAGTCAGTCAAACTAGATTTGAACAAGGGTGTCCAGTTAACTGTAAATCCTTTTAAAAAGAAAAAAGAGGGGAAAAAAAACTACTGAAGAGCTTACCTTAAAAATTTGTTAGTTTCTATGTCATTGGATGCCTATCTTATATTAAGATTTTAGGCTTATTTAGGATGTTGATGTTTGTATATAGCTTATTGACTTCTGGAGGCTTCAAAGGGAGGCTTTCCATACATTTATTCTGTGAACATATGTGCAAAAAACCTTTAAAATTTAGGAAGTATGGTTACAGTCAGTTTTTTGATTTCTGTTGACTTCTGGTAAAATCTTCTTTGAAAAATTGTACCTTGCTTAATTTTCCAATTATATATTTACTTG
Source organism: Oreocharis arfaki (assembly GCA_013398015.1). Taxonomy (NCBI): domain Eukaryota; kingdom Metazoa; phylum Chordata; class Aves; order Passeriformes; family Paramythiidae; genus Oreocharis; species Oreocharis arfaki. Next base: position 52,967 of record VZRR01011751.1, read on the forward strand.
CATGATGGAGAAGATGAAAAATTATCTTCTTTTGATCTGATATAATTGGAGCTGTATTTTAGGAGAACTAATTCAATCTTATCTGATTATATCCTGACCATGGTCAAAAGTAAGGCTGCAATTGCAATTTAAGGAGACTGGTTACAGAGGTTGTGTCATATCAAATACATTGCTCTTCTACTCTGTTACTGTTAGATGGGCTGCTCTAAATTAGATGGTCTAATTCTGGAAAATTTGAATACGTGCAGGTGGACTTTTGTGTCAGCAAAGCCACACTTATTTAATTGGAGCTCCATATGTCTGCAAAAATTGATTCCATATGGTTGAATGGCACATTTTGAAAATGTTTCTTTAATTCATGCTAGTGCCAGGAGAAAGAATAACTCTATTTTTTGAGCTCCCTAACGAAGTGACAGTGCACCTGTACACGAACCTTCTTTCAATTTTTAAAGCAGTAATTGAATATGTAGGATTTGCTTGTCACATGTTAACAGCTTTAAGGTAGCTTAAATATGTGGCTAACAAAGGCTTAACTGTGTGCTCTCTGTTTGTACTCCTGAAAACAAGTGATGAAATATACCTAAATCATGCAATCTCACCTTCTATTAGGTTGAATTTACATGAGTTTTCTTACAGAAAACTCTTTCATTTAGGGTCATGGTGAATCTAAAAAAAAAAAAGTATATATATATATAAAACTGGATATATAAAACTCAGTTTTTTACATGGGGAAAACAGCTTTGAGTTTGCTTCTGGTTAACCATATTGATGAGAAATAAACCTGTGAGAAAAGCTGGAGATCTGAATTTTTAAATTGGAGCCATAAAAGTTGATATAATCAAGAGATGAACTTATGAGGAGTAATGTAAATTAATTTTTTCCTTGTTTTTTTCTTGTGCACAGGTACCTAAGGAACAAACTGGCCCGAAGGGAAAATCTGGGGGAAACTGGGGACCTTGACTGTTCTTGCCCCTGAGTAAGTGAATGGTTAGTGGAAACCAGCTTTACAAAATGTTAAAACTGTGAAATAATTTTCAGCATCTCCATGCCTAATTGCAGTTGTAACTTGAGACAATACTTTGGCTTTTGAATTGACAAAGACCAGAAGTAGTAGGGCTACCTACAGGGAGGGAATGTGGTATAGAGCCTTCAGTGCTTATTGGTAGGTTTTCTTCTTATTGCTACCCTTGAAGTCTCCATAGAATGAAACATAGCTTATAAGCAGGATTTCTTGGCATTTTGATGTTTTGCTTTTTCAGTTATTTATCTTCAGACTAATTTCTGAGTTTTCTTACAGCTTACTTGATGGTTTGTAACCATAGTAAGGCACTGAGACTCAGCAGAACTGAAGGTCAGGCCAGGTTAAATACGAGGTCATCAGAGGGTGAAGGCTGAGAAGATGACCTTGTGGAAGGTTGTCATGGAAAGGATGAATGCTCATTTCATGACAGGGGTTTTTTTGAGACAAAATCTATTGTCTTGGTTGGGTTTGCTTCCACTAAGGACAGGGACAGCTTTTCTTCAGCTTGGATGGGGCATGTGGTAGACATTCCTTGGCATCTGGAGGTCCCCCAGTCCCAAACCCAGCCTACACAGTTTTCTGAAAAGTCAGGAAGACTTTCCATTTATCCACATAGCTTTCTTTCCTGGCAATCCAAGCATTATTCTGGTTGCAAAAAGTTATTTTACATGTTGAAAAGGTACATTGATGCATTACTTATTATTTAATGCATTTATTTAGTCATACATATTCATATATGAAATGTCTGTAATATTAATGAGCAGATAAATTTTTTATAGCATGAAACTTTTTTCTACTGGTAACATTTTTAAAAATGGGCAAGTTAATTGAGTTTTCTGAAACAATTGCTAGAGCAGGAGCCTTTCTTCCTGCTGGCATTTCTCATGCTAAAAGAATTATCTTTGGTTTTAGAACGCTTTACTAAGCTGAATATCCTTACTGGTATCTACATTAAATTTTGAAAACAATGCTTACCAGCTGAAAGTCTCTTAATTTAATCTGGTCTAAACTTCTTACCAGTGCTGTTTATTCCAAAACTGTGCCGTGGTTTATTCATATTCTTGTATTTAATGCGTGAACTTATAAATTGATATCCATCACATCACCGCATAAAAAAGTGTATTTCAGTTTTCTAGAGTATTTACTGTGTTTATCTTTGCAATAGAGTAGTGGACAAAAATGTCTCTCATTGCTTTCAATATTAAAGAGAGCTACATATGTAACTTAAAAACATGCCAGGCTTTGTGAGCTATACACACATAAGGCTTTTAATTCAGTCAGAAATACATCATGGCAGCATTTAGCATTATCATTCTTTGATTTGTCAATTAGGTACTGAATTACAAATAATGCCTGAGACTGTATTATAAGTAACTGCTTGCTTTCCTGTGCATTAGCAGTCCTCATTGAAGTTCTGGTTCCTTGTCTTGCACTCTCTGTGTATGGTTTTAGGAATTAGGTCTCTGGACTAGTGTACAGGTGTATGGTTTATTAAAGAAGTTCAGTGTTCTTAAATGATGGTGGCATGTTTTGATATCACAGTTGGCTCAACAGCTCTGTTTTAAATCCAGCAGGGACCTTTGAGAGAGATTTTTTGCCTTGTTTCTTTTAACTTCTATACTAACATGCAGCAAGTGTTTTCATTTATTTCCTGTGTTATAAGTCCTGCTCTGCATATTTTAGTCTACTGCTTTTGACAGTGATGAAAAGCAGCTATTTCCCAACCTTTTGTGTTTTGGGTGCTACATAAGCTCAGCTGTTCATTTTGGGACTATTTTCTTCTCCTGTTTTGTTCCTGTTTCTTCATATGAAAAGCAGCACTAGAAATTCCAGGTACAATTGCAATCTTCTTGGAATTATAATTTAGATTTTTTGCCTGTGTACAGGAGACAGGAGCTTGCCCATACAAAAGAAAGGCAGTCATTCTGCTGGACTGGAGGACCTGTAGGTATAGTGACAAAGATACCGTGCCTTGACAAAGATACCGTGTCAGTGTTATGTTACTTTGTACCTGAAAATTGTCCTTAATTGTTGTCTAATAAGGTAGATTTCAAGAACTAGTGAACTAAAAAATGGGGATAATGCAATTTAATTGTGTAGCCTGTTCCTTCATGAATATGGGATTGATCTCTAGGTGTTTTACCCAGTTTATTATTTGCCAGTTACTGTAGTTACCGCATCACCTACAGATTTTCTCATTCAGACTTGAAATTGAGTGCCCTGGGGCAAGATTTTCTCTGTTTAGCCTGAAAATGAACTGGCCTTGGTTTGGAGAGCATCCTGTGTGTAGCAGTTCTTGTGCCTGCCGTTCTGGAAAGATCAACGGGTTTTGTGCAAATCTACACCTGGGCGTGAAGCAAGATAAATGCATCTGTGATGTAACCCTCCTCCTGCTGCATTTTGTTCTTTTCCAGGGATTGCTAGGTATTAGTCCGTACTGAATTTGGAGGCTGAAGTGAAGCCAACTGGTACTGTTGCTGTAGCCTGTTGATACTGTAGATGAAACTCTTCAACTTCTTTTAGCAGTTAATTTCACAGATATTGTTATTATTTTTGTAAATCACTGGGTATGGTTTCTGACATCTTTTAAAGATGTCATATGCTCTGCTGTTTATAGTGTAGAAGTCTCTGGGGATTTAAAAATCTTTCTCTATAGTACCTCTCTCGCAGAGATCAACTAAGTTTCTAATTAAAGTTTTATCAACCTAGCATCTATTGAAATCCTAAAAATGTTGATGTTTGTTGAGACAAATATAGGAGGCTTCTTAATCTCATGAGAAAATTTTTGTTGAGGATCACTGGGGGTTTTTTATTTTTTTGAGAGTGTTTCTTTGTTGTTTACAAAGTGGTGTTTGAATAATGGAAAGCTTTAGTAGCTGAAATTTTTAATGAAAAGGAGCCAAACAAGTTTATTTAAACAATTCTATTTATTAAAATAGCTTGTTCTCAGCTAACAGAACTGTAGTTGTAATCCTTCCCCATTTTTTTTGTCTTTGAAAGACTACTTCTTTTGATCAGATTTTAAAATGTTGATGAAATTATATCTCTTTGTTTCACCTGAGGCCTTTCATTGGTGCTTGGGAAGTTTTGTATTTCTGCATTTGAAAGGTACCAAAGTTCTGTGGTTGGCCTCAGCATTAAAATATATAGACACTTCTGCTTTATGAGGCTGTAAACCAGATAATTCATCACTTCTGACAATCTGGAAGTAGATGTGGGCTTTTAAAGAGCAGTATGTTATATTACAAATTCCTTGGGAGGGGGAGTATTTGTTTTCAGGGATTCCTGGAGAGTGGAAGCCTATTAGGGTGGTATTGTACCTGTAATAAATCATGAACTTGGCCTAGGTTGGGGTTTGTTTGGTTTTTTGTTTTTTTGGTTTTTTTACGGTCTAAGACCATTTAAACATTGTCATAATCATAATAATAGCTAGTATCCTCTCTGCAAACACAGAAGAGATAATATTTTTTTATTTTTGCAGTGTAATATTCTCACTATCTATGTAAATAAATGATAGCGTGTGGCATGATTCACACGAACAGCAATGCAGCTGATTTGCTGCTGCCTGCCAAAATAACAAGAAATGAGAGGGAAAGAGTGGGTGACAGGGGAGATATGGATCAGAGATGGGCATTGTGGTATGAATAAATTGACACTGTGGTTTTACTGGGGGCGGGGGGGCACTCATTACAGGAGGCTTCATCTGTTTGCTGCTTTCCCATATTTAGAAAGCATCTTTAGTGATCCTTTTTGCAAACAGCTCATGCAGTAACTGGCAAAACAGAAGCAATTAGTGGTGTAATCTCAAAGGGAATCTCAAGCTTCACTTTAAGTGCAATGATTAAATCCACTAAAATGATAACCATTGCTGCCAAGAACTCCTGTAATTGGTCACTAATGCATTTTGTTGTAGCAGTCGATAACTACTGCATTTCATGCACATAATTAGTAATGCATACACGTTTGGTCAGTAAAATTGAAAATCCTGATAACCGAGGGTGGAGGGGGTGGAAGGAGCACAGAGCTGGAGAACTGAAATACTGCTCTGTTGATAGTACCTAACTAGAGCTGTGTGCTTCAACAAAACAAGTGTCCTACTGTGCTGGAATACAAATGGGCTGTCTGTGGCAGGATATAGCAAAGACATTTGGCAGAGAGGGATTTGAAAGCTTCTGGCATAATGTAATTGAATTGGCCATTTCTTTAAAGATACAGCAAATTGTTTGCTGCAGCATTCATCATCATAAGGAAGGTCAGACAGCTTGCCAAACATATGATATTCATAATAAAAAGGAAAATGGTGACGCTTATATTTAAACACAAATCATGTTACCATGTTTGTAAAAGCTGGAGAAATGAATAGGAATATTTTTGGTGGTGCTGAGCATCAGTAATCTAAGTAAGACTGTAATTCTAGAGGGGGCCAGCTTTTACAGGCAGAGAAAAGACCCACAGGGAAATTCAGCTACTGAGCAACATATGATCCCCCTGATTTGAGAGGGTAGTAGGTGTCTTGGCAGGATTATTGCTGACTCTCTCTTCTGATCACTTAAGGGAAGATACGCTTGTATGATCCTATTTTTTGCCTTTTAAGAAAACAAAGGGAAGAAATAACGAAGAAGGACTTGAGTCTTTAAAGAGAGACAAAATTTGAACAAAGCGTTGCTGGGGGTTTTTTTGTTAGTCAGTTATGCTGTGCCAAAATAAGATGATGCAACAACCTGTAGCATATCTGAAATGTTATATGAAATGCTCTGTATTGGTACGCTGGGAATCCCCTCTCGAGTCACATCCAGAACACTGAATGTAAATTGCCTGGTGACAGGGGCTTTGGGCCATGCAGTGATATCTCTGCAAATGAGTAGCTGCTGGCTTTTCGGTTCTAACACATTTAGGAGACTGGCATTTTGATTTCTTGCACCACTGCACCACTGATAGGGTTGGAAATGGGAATCAAAATAATTAGATTGGGTATATAGATCCCAGCAAACCAGCCAAGAAAGCGGCTGGGCTGGGGAGGGCTGCTCTGAATTCTAAAATGTGCCAGTGCTGTCTTTATGAGAGCATGAGGACGGAAGGAGTAAACTAGAGTGCAGATGCTCACCATTTATATTCAAAGCATGTAATAAAATAATTGAATGTATGCTTCCTCCTATTAAAGCCTGTTAAAATCAGTAATAAAATACATTACTGTTGTATTAAAAAGGGAGCACAAATTTTCAGGTTATGTATCTTAGTTGTATGTCTAGTGTACAGATAAGCAGACTGGGAAGTGGTCTTTTACATTATCCAAGGCATTCCTCCTTCTGATACAGGACTGTTCCCATCAGTGCATTTTCTGCTACTCAGTCCACCAGCAGCTTTGCAGTATTCCCTCTGGCAGTTTTTTGCAGGCCAACAGTTGTTCCCCTCCAAAAAGCCTTTCCTTCTAGTTCCTCAATATTTTTTATGTAAAAAACCCCAACAAAAACAAACCACCAAAACCCCCCACTTTCCATGTACTCCTTCTTGACTTCCCATAGCTATTTGAAAATGTCATATTTTTTCTGCTATGCACATTCTTCCCTTAGATATTTGTAAACTATTACCCCACTGTCTCTTTGCCCCACTTTACCATTTTTCACCTGTAAAAAATTTATCCCTTTCTTTACTCAAATGTCAGTTCTTCACCTTTTTGCTTTTGAGAGACCCACCTTCATTTAATCAGGAGATTCAGGAGTCCAGATTCTCCTAAATCTGTAGAAAATATATTTTTTTCTGTTACCATGATTGCTGATACTTTTCTTTTTTAAAATTCTGCTGTCTAGATTGACTGCCCATTTTACTTCCTCCTTCATTTATATCTTGGTGCACTTTCTCCCTTCCTTCCCTACCTCCAGTATCCTTCAGATACTGATCTGAATTTTTTTCATACCAAACATGTTATAGCTTGCATTTTCCCGAGCCATACCTTGCTTTCCATTTGTTTTCTATTTTTGCTTTTCATTGCATTAAATCCCAAGACCTCGTGTCTGCGATTTCTAATCTATCGAGTCAATGTTAAGCATCCATCCAGAATAGCCTATTGGTTTGTGTGCACACCTGCCATGAGGAAGGCAGTGGCTGCAGTACCTCCTCTGCTTTGAAGCCAGATGCACAGGGCTGTGTCTCTGGTAATACTGTATGATAATAACATTTGTGAAGTACTTGTCTGCTTTTGCAGAGGCCTGTCCTGATGCTGTCCCTAAAATACTGATTGAATCCATAAGCAAATACAGCAGTTGCTGGCTCCAGCTGTAGTCACTGGAAAAAGCTACGTTGAGCTGTTTCTGAACTAAATATCAGCACTTTTTTCCTGTTTCGCTGTTTTGGATCTCCAGGAGGTCTTAGGTGTTAGTTTTCTTATTTTCTTATTGTGCTCTTACTAAGTTCATTGTTTCACGTTACCCTACTCAGTTGTAAAGATAGCGATGAGGAATAGCAAAGTGGTGTCTTCTGTGCAAGCCCGTGATATCGAAAGCTCCTTCAGAAGCTGTCATTCGTGTATCCTGAAGGTGCGCTGTGGCCATACTGTACGGCTTGCATGTAAGCCTCCCATTCAGTGATGCAATGTTTTCACGTAAGATTGCAAGACTAACAAATAAAAAAATGTATTTGCTATCCATATGGAATGGATGATATTTAGCTAGTCTGGGGGTGCAGCGTGCATGAGCAGGACTCATATCAGGAGCTCTAAGAATTTGGATTTACTGCAGAGATAGTTCGGTGGTTCTGCAGGAGCTAATCTTTCTAATAGAAAACACAAAATCCAATGTTTTCTTAAAAGAAGACTGAAATTATGAGTTGGCCATCATCTGGTAATAGCCCTGTGAAGATTTATGATATGAGAAGGCTCTTTTGTTTGGATGTTATGGAAATAAAAAGATGTACTGGAAATAAGAAAAAGATAGAAGAATTCAAAGAGGAAACAGATTTTGTTATTCCCTCAGTATTCATAGCTCTTTTAAAGCTGGCAAAACTGTTGAAGTTGAGTCAAGGAATTAGCTGAAATTTTTACATCCAGCTCAGATGAATTTCTAAAATACAGATTTCTTTCAGTGTTGGAACATTACAATTAATGCAAGAATTGTATGTTTGAGTTTCAAAACTTGTGTTTTTGAGGAAATCCAGTAGAGGTAGTCAATAACTTGTGTTGCTTGTTGGATTTGTAGTTATTAAGGCCTTCAGTTAGGATTTGGGCTTTCATACATGTAGGTTATTTAGTTCAGACGATGGTCACAGGTTTCTGGAGGGCAGTTGCAACACAGTAGTTGCTGTGCAAGAAATAGTTCAGTAATGCTCCAAAGGTTAGCTCTTAAAGCACACAGCTCACTTCAAGCCCGTTAAGGACTGACCTATGTTGGGAGTTTATTTAAATGCTTGGCGCTGTTCTTTTATATAGTGAGTTTGGAAAAAAAAAAATGTTATTTTGTTTTTTAATAAATTTTTCCTTGACCTTTCTTTGCAGCAAAATTTCCTGGCAGTATCACAGCATGTCTAAATGCAACAATTTATTTATGGCGTTAATTTTATAGAAGAACACATGGAGTTTGGAGAAAAGAAGAAATAAAAGACTCCTTAGCTTTTTTAGATTAATAACTTGCTGAATGTGATTGAATGCAAATGCCACTGACTTGATCAAATTAAATACCTTGGGCAGTTTCCACAATGTCTGTTTAAGGGGACTGCAACACTTGATCCCCATGTTCTGACTACTGCCATTGAGACGAGAGTATAGTGGTGTATTGCACAGGTAACATTTTCTGCACCTTTTAGGGAGTTAACTGCTATTAAATATTTCCTGTTCCAATGTATAAATAACCTTCTGTGATATGAATTCTAGGTAATGGAAACACTTTACATATTTCAGCACCGCAGTATAGCATTTGTTTTATTTAGGAGACCTGCCGATATATTTAATCTTCTATTGTAGATTCATTAAAATCATGCGATATAAACATCAGGACATGTCATACAACCACCTTGAATGTGCTGTAAATTAGGATAAACTGGGCTGTTTCTTCCCTTGCCTGGAAGACCTTTTTATGCTTGTTACTGTCTTATCCTTGGTTATTGGAACTGAGTTTATGCCCTTCTTTTACAATAATCTTCAGAACTAAGTATGTTCAGTGAATATCTTACCCCTTGCAACTTTTCACTGATAATGCACATTTTATGGGATGATTTCTTCTGCTGTACAGCTAATAACTCAGCTTGTTAATCTGTGTTGATTTGGCTTTTGAAGGCCATCTGAAAAACATGTAAAAGAATATTCAAATCACTTTCCTTCTTCTGATCTCTTAGGCCAACACTTAAAAACGTGGTGAATGGTCACATCTTGTGAGATAGTATATAATCAAGACAATTTTTAGATTCTTTCTGAACAGTTTAATTTACACACAAACTTAGCTGTAAACAGATTCATATATTTAGTTATTTTAATAAATAAGTGGCTGTGTAGGACTGAATTATACCAAAATATATGGAAAATATTTTTGTATTTTTGAAAAAAGAAAAAAAAACACATTGTTTTTATGTGTTCTATGGGGAATATGGTTTGAATCTTGCTTTGTTACGGTAGCAAGTTTTTTAGATTTTCAAAGCATTAGTCCTTAAATGAATAATACCCTTCTGCCACCCATGTATTGTTTGGGAAAATGAAATTTGTTTAGGAAATGATAAGTGACAACACTGATATCTTAGCTCCTTGTCTTGGGAAGTGCTCCTCTTATTTTCCTTTTCCGTGCCCGTCTCCAGGAACAAAAGCAATACAAGAATGCAGATGTCGAAAGGCACGAAAATGTGCTTAAAGTATTTTCCTTCTGTCTTGGAACAATGGTTGCTGACAGCAGAAGGCTTGCTTGCTTGTTAAAATTAGATTTGAATCATCAGTGTAATAGCAGTAGGAAATTGTAGGATGGAAAGGTGCCAGGAAGCCTATCTATCTGCCCTTTCGGATAGGGGGGGCCCGCAATGACTTGAGCTGTCTCCTCTGTTGAGTGAGCTTGCCCTGAATGACAAGTACTGCTTTAAGCATCCTTAAAACAAAATTGTCCTTTGGCAGAAGCCATTGAGGGGGGATCCCAAGAACAGACACAAGCACAGCAGTGCAAGACAGCTGTTACAGCTTAGGCTTGTGAAGAGTGTGTTTCTTGTTGGTTCCTTACATCACATTTAATCGGGCCCATTTTCATTACCTCCCGCCATTTTCCTGCACTAGGATGAAAAAAATTCTGTAGTTTAGGTCTTGGTTTTTTTGGATTTTATGGTTGCAAAAACACTGGGAAGTTTTCGTAAGCTAGTTGTGAGTAAATCAGAGGATGTTGCTTGCTCTGAAGCTGCATCAGAGTCAGCATCATTCTGGCTTATTCTGTTTCTCTTCAGTTGTTTTAAGGCAGCCCAGTGCCCAGTTAGTTCTTTTATGTAGTTATTATCTGTTGGCTTTGCAGTAACCCAGTCTATGGAACACAGTGACCTCTCTATGCACCTTAAAACCATTCACAGAAATGATTGTAATTCTGCTGATGCAGAATGCATCTGCCCATTTAAATCTCTTTTTCTTCCAGAGGGGATGGTTATGTCTCTGCTATGTACTGGCTTCTGTTTAATTCCTAGTGCAGTTTTTACACTACTTCCATAAGCAGCTTAGTTCTTGATTACTTCAGGGAATGCTTTGTGTGACATGACAGTAATTGATATCAGCTGAAGTGCTAAATCTACCAGTCCTGTAATTTAAATTAGTGCCAGTTGGAGATGGGAGAACTGGAAGCCGGACTGTGTGTGGGAGAGGACTCTGCTTTTGGAAATTATTTAGTTCGCTCTCATAACAGAGTAAGAATTTTCTGACCTTCTGGTTATGAGGTTATTCTTGTCCTGGGGTGGCAAAATAAAATCAAAGTGGTTGTGAAGGGACGATCAAGGAGGAATTTTAGTTTAAGTGTTTAATGATATTTAGTGCACTGCTGTTGTCTTCATCAGTGCTGTGAATGCAATCAGACATACTTTTAAATACATCTACATAAATAACTGGGTTATAACAAATTCAGCATCGGTTTATATCTTTTTTTTAATCATTTGTTTACATATACTCCATTTAACACTGTTGTATGTATGTATGCATCCATCTATCTGTATATATCTAGAGTTTTTACATATAGTGTTTACTTATTTTGTGGAGAAATAAGCAATTCTACAGCTGGGCTGTATTGTTTATAGGTATTATTTAATTATTGGCAAATATTTAGAAGGCGCAGGACCACCATAGTTTCATGAGACTGTTGTAGCAAATTTGATGGTACACAGGAGAAAACTGAAAGCATTGCCTGAGCATGAGTGGCCATCTTGACATGACCTGCTTGTGTGTCCAGCTTTTAGACTGCAATCCCTACTCCTGCACGTGTCCCAACTGGGAGAACAGTGGGTTATGTGGGAGATTTTGCTGGGAGTTGCCAATGTATTTGTGCTTGAAAAAGTGGATAGGGTTTGATCTATCTTTTTTTTCCTCAGAGTCCTTACAGGACAGTAGAGTAATATCAGGTAGGCTTCAGGTCACTCAGATGACGGTGGTTTGTACTTGTTCTTTTCTGTAAAATGAGTCAATTGTTTATTGTTATATGTGTCCTGTGGTCCTTTGTCATATTTTTAGACAGGTGTTTGCCAGTTTCTCAAGATGGCAACACGAGCCATTCCCTTAAATAGCCCAGATACTTGTGTTATGTAGAACTTTTTTGTAAGTGTTCTTCCTATTTGTCTTGTAGGTGTCTATAAAGGTATGTAAATCTAATCTATAGTATTAAGGGGTTTATGGCCTTAGTACTTACATTTCAGTTCCATGCAGTACATTGTGAGATTGTATGTACTCTTAATCATATTGTTAGCCATTATCATCTTTAAGCATATTCCATGTCCTTTGGGTGTCCACCTACCATCTGTTACTTTATCCCATTAGATTTCCACCAGATTTCGAATTTTTTCTCCAGCACAAAACCCCCTCCTTATAGTTTCCCTCACTGATCTCCCAGTTTAGTCTTAATTACACAGCTAATCAGATTATGATAACTCTCTTTATTTCTTACCTCCCTGTGCTTTCCAGTGTGACCAAAAGCATGTACTTCATTTCTGCATATGGGTATTTACATGCGTGCAGGATGACAACACAAGATTCTTCTAAGCAGTGCTTTCCGTTCCACTCGCTTTGCATGGGGAGTATAAAGATGCCTAATTCTTCACAGCTTCATCAGCTGCTCGGCTTCCACTTCCTCCTGTGGACATAGGGAATCCAACTCTTAGCAGATGACCTGAGCCGATTCAAAAGCAGCGTCCTGCCCTCCTTCCCCTTCTCCTTGAGCTGTGTTCCCGTTCCAGGGTGCTGTCAGCCCTGTCATGCTGCTGCCCTGTGCTGAAAGATGCGCAATGAGCTTCCAGCCAGCTCGACAGCCTGTGCCTGACACATGGCAACCATAGGCTCTGAAATAAGCTTAGGCTGGCTATTAATACACAGTGCTGAGTCACTGCTGAAATGCTTTATTTTGCTGTGCACCTTTTTAAAGCAAACCGTGGCCAGATCAGGTCTGCTTGGGACGGGCTATACTTCACTGTCCCGGGCCACTGAACGATGAGCGACTCAGCCGTTTGTGCGGAGAGGCGAGGAAGGCATCTGTGGAGGATCGCCTCTGCAGGTGTCTGCAGCCACCCTGCTCTGCTTGAGCATCACCACTTAAACAAAAACCTGGGAAAATACTCTCTAGGCAGAGAAAGCGGCTTTCTCATTTCTTTAAAACCTGTGAGAAATGTAGTGTTCTGGGAAGATTCATGAGCATTATTTACAAACCTAGTGACAATTCCAAACAACTGAGAGAGCATGTTTACTGTTAACTGGCATTAACTGACATTCCTGCATGGGGAACCATTGTTTTATAGGGCAGGAAGGGTTCATCCATTCACTGCTCATTTTTTGTATTGCTGGACAAAAGCTTGCCTGATAAAACAGCATGTTTTCATGGCTAATGAGCTCAGCCAGTCCTTGGTTTCTAGCCATGTACTACAGGAAATAAACCGTATGGAATATTACTGTGGAATATTTAGGTTCATTTATAAATACAAAGATTCATGTGCACAAATTGGCTTCACTCTTAATTGATTTAGAATACTTGATTAGACAACACAGCTGAGCTAATGTAACTCTTGCTGCCACTGAGAGAGGTGGTTCAGCCCTCACTTTTGTCTTCCTGTCCCTTCTAGCCATATGGTGCTTGTCTGACTCCTCAATCCAGTGAACTCCTTCCTTCCTGGAAGAGATCAAGCCATTTTATCTGGTTTGATGGTATGAAAAAGGTGTAGGGAGCTGTGTGCTTCATTTCTGGAAATGATGTTTCAGCATGAGGGTTGCAGGTCTGGTGAGAAACCTCCAGTGCGAAGAGGTACATGAGCTAGATCAGCATGTGTTCATTTCTACTTACTGTTTGGATCAAGAAAAAGTAGTCATGTTTTACATATATCTTCTGTGATACATTTTTAGATGTTACCACCTGCACCTGATATAATAGTCTTGTGGTTAAAAAAAAAAAAAAAGAGAATGGCATTTTTAGCACAGATGGCAAGACTGATAGAGCTGTGGTTTTACATACTTTGAATTTTAGTGGAGTGAAGAGACTTTCTACTCTAAAACTTAAGCTATCCTGCATTTCAAAATAAAATATATTAAAAAATGCCTTGGTGCATGAATACTTGGCAGAAAAACAAGACGCATTACTTTACCTAGTACAAATCAATGGCCACAGAACAAACATGTTCTTCACCAGCTAATCATGTAGAACAGGGCTGTGTTTCAGTAGTTTTGATGACTGATGAGGGCATCGCATGTTTTAATTACTGGTGCTCTACTTGTGTTTATTCTGACTTTTTGTCTTACAAAGCTGGCCAGAATTATCTCTGGTGTACAGCCGTCCTTTACATTAGGCTCATTGCAAAGCCATGTAGTAACTTTGGGAAACAGTTACAGAGTTTGCAGCATTAGGAATGATGTGTTTGGAACCATTTTGATCTAACAACCTTGGTGAGCATGCGTGAAAGCGCAAATGCAAGGTTTTCAGGGGCAAACTTAACGCTTATGCTCAAGAGCTGGAGCAGGTACTGGGGCAAGAAATATTTTGTTAGTGTTGCTGAGTTCAGCTGCTGCTGTTTGCCCAGCGTGGGAGCAGCAGCAGGTGGTGGTGGGAGCTGCTGATGGCCTGGGGAGGCAGGCGATAGGAAGGGAGAGGTCAGAGCAAGATTGTGCTTCTGTCTGGAAAAAGCAAAGCAGAGGCAGTGTCTTAGGGTTTGACAGCTCAGGTGTATTTTTCTCACATTTAGGTTTTCTACAGTCTTAATAGCATTTTCATTTGTGTGTCATCTCCTTGGCTGTTCTCCTGTTTTCTGTAGAGAAAGGAAGCTTCCTAGGTGTAGTGCCAAAAACACATAGTATTGACAGCACTCCTAGTTTTGGTATTCCTGGCCCCTCATACCCTGTGACAAAATTGTTTAAAGCTGACCAAAATGATTACCTTAGGTAAAGGGATTGTGCTGCCATCTTTTGTGGACCAGCCAGTGGAAAGAGATGTCTGAGTTGGATGTAATGAATTAAATGTGCCTTTGCACCAGCAGAACCAAGCCAGGCATGCATGCCAGACCCTGTGTGGGTTGAACTGAGCCTGACGCTCGGGGACTTTGATGGCTTCAGGGAATCACCTTCTGTTCGTGAAGTCTCCATCTAGATGGAGGGAGCCCAGTGCAGCACAATCAGGCCAGCCAAGCAGAAGCCATTGGAAGTGGCCAGATGGGGACATGTACCCCCACTTCCTGGACTTTCTTTGTGCCTGGCTGGGTGACCTGGCCTGCCTGCTGAGGTCTGGCTAGAGCCTGGCTTTGTGTGGAAAAAAAGAGCCAGGGCTGGGCAGGCAGAGGGTAGTGGGGGCCTTCAGCAGATGGAATTTAGTAGCCTCTGTTGATGTAACTTAAGTGGGAATTTCTTTTTTTTTCATCAGCTTTGATTTTTTTTCCTTTTCAGCTAAGTCTGAACACATTTTGCTGAGACTCAAAAGGCATCTCCCAGGATTTCCTGCTGCCCAATTTGAAAACATTTCTGGAAAATAGGGAGACGTACAAAAATGACAAGAAACTGGACTATGATGGAAGACTGAAGTAAACCTAAGTATAGGTGCCATGACTTCTTGCTTTACATCTAGAGCCAGACCTTTCTATTCTTGAGCTCTTATATTGAATATCCTGATCTGTACACTGTACAGAGTTGGGGTGCTCACTGGTTTTGACAGTCTGGTTCCCAAAAAAGTTATTTGAGTGAGGTTACCTACATGTGAGAGAGGTTACCTACTGCCACATTGCCTACAAAAATTGCATCACATATGTGTGTGCATCCAGGTGCACGTATACCTGTGCCAAATGCAATTAAAATCACTCTTCCATAAGGACCACAAGGTTTGAAGGCTTTTTCCACATAGGGCAGTATCTCAGACACACGGGTTCTGGAAAAGCCAAGTATTTTCTCACAGTGGCAGTTTATTTTTAGAAACACAAAACCGTGAGCAAGCAGCACTATTCTGCACATCCATAAGGTTTTGGACAGATGAAGGGTAGCGCAGCCCAGGAATATGGATATGTTCACATCCAGGCCTCCCCATCCTTCCCTTCCTCCCTCCTTCCCTCCCTCCCTGGCCCCCTCCATGCCTGCTCAGGCTCACGGCAGGAGCGCAGAGATGGCTGTGGTTGTACCTGTTTGTGGGTGATGGGTTGTTTTTCCCCTCAATCGCTGCAGGAAGAGAGCAGCAGCTTATCGAGCGCTTCAATCTGGTTTGCTGAGTGTAACAGCTTATGAGAAAATGGCTGCCTTGTTTTCCAGCCGTGTCCCGGGGATGGCCATGCAGGAGAAAATGAGGATCCGAGCTGAGGAGTCTCTTAGCAGTATCCCCTGCCATTTCACATTTATAAATACACTATGAAGGATACTTTTTCTTTCCAGGTAGCTGCCTCGCATTACTCCTTGCAGCACAGCGGGAGGAGGGGCGGGAAGGAGCCTTTCCAGACCCTCGCCAGCGCTCCTAGGGAAACCTTCCCAGACAGGGGTGTATGCACACATATCTCTCCATATGTATGCGTATAAATGCATATATATATAAGGTGCGACTTTAGGCTTGAAATTTGTCTTCTGAGGTAATCTAATCACTTGCTTTTTAATGATTATATTAATACTTAAGTATTTAGTGCTTCTAAAAATGACTTTCTTCATTTTCTCACTGTTTGAGTGACACAGCATTGCATTATGAGCAGATATTATGTGCCGTGGAATAGAAATGCATACAGCCCTTCCATTGAAGTAGCTCAAGGTCAGAAAGATTTCAATACAAATACAGAAATGATCTGCACAAAACAATTCCCCCTGAATAACCCACTAGAAAATTTTCTGCTGTTCAAGTGCATTATCCCATTTTTAAGTGGGATAATGAAAACAATTTTTAGCAAATTGTCCTAGCTTTTTACAGCAGTTTGTTTCCTTCAGTTCTACAGGTGATGTTGATGTTTTAATGAATTCATTCTCTCAGTATCCTGTTGGAAAAGGCGGAAGTGACATAAGGAATTATAAACTCTTAAGAGAGTAAGAAAGCCACTTACTTGGAATATAATGGAAAGTCTTTTAAAAGGTGGGATTAGCTTCTTTGATATTTGGACCTTTAACATAAACTACTGTCTCATGAACTCTGGTAGGTTTAGCTGTGCTGGTTTAAGATTTGACAATTACCCGTTGTACTCATTTGCTGGGCTTAATTCTTTATCAGCTGCTCAAGAAAATGCAATCCAGCCTGTGAGCCCTATGGAAGCAGTGGCATGGGATCATGTAACCTCTTCTGCCTGGCAGGTCCTGCCTGGGGACTCTCTGGGCTGAAACTGCCAGAGCTCTTCACAGCTAGGCTCTTAATCATCTGCATCTGTTTATGGTAATAAGGGAGAGGAAAAAAGAGTAGGGAAAAAAAAACCCCAAACAAACAAAAATTCCAGTCAGAGCCAGGCACATTGCCTTTAGCTGTGGGCTTTCCTACCAGTTTCCAAGCAGTGTTCCCAAAGTGTTGTTTTCAGGTAGCTGTATATCAGTTTTGTGGCACTGATGTACATAGGTTTCTTGTATTCCCTTGAGTAGGCTTTTCTTCTTCCCTGCCATCCGTTTAAAACAATAGTGCAATAAGCTTTTTTCTGCAGGACCAGTGTTGCTTTTTAGCATAGTCACAACTTATGCAGTCCACATTAGTGCTAAAGGCAAAAGGTAGTGTACTCTCTCCATTTTGTTGTATAATCATAGAATGTTAAAGGGTTGGAATAGACCTTAAAGGTGAGCTAGTCCCAACCCCCGCTGCCGTGGGCAGGGACACCTCTTGTCCAGCCTGGCCTTAAACACTGCCAGGGTTGGGGCTCCCTTTTTCTTAGTTAAACAAAGCACTGTCAGACCTGTGCTGGAATACCTCTGTTTCTGTGGCTGCTACGCTGCACATCAGTTGGAAACATGAGAGTGCCCATGTAGCCATTTCCCTCTTCCAGAGGTCAGCTGTGCTGCTTCGGTGTCACTGCAAGCCCAGGGAAAACACTTCACACTGCAGCTGTACCAGTATCAAACAAAAGATGTGTTCTTGTGAATCAAACTCTCACTGTCTTCCCTTTGTATTTTCTAGAGCTTTTTTTTTTTTGCTTTTTTTTTCTTTTTTCCTGATAGCCTTTTTTTTGTACTGATGAAAAAGAGGCTTTTTCAAAGAACTGCACATTCAAAATGTGGGTGTACCAAAGGAATAGGAGAAATACTATTTGTAGGAGATACTACAGTTTGCTTTGCATTTATTCTTCTGCCACTGTCATTTCTTTTTTAACAACTGGAGCAAAAGAGTCTGAAAATGGAACTGGAAAGACAACTGCAGGTTTTGTTTTGAAAAGCCGTTTGGAAAGAATACCTGTTTCGTTCTGCTGTGCCAACATGGAAGCTCTCTGAGCAAGGCTCCACTGCAGTGCTTTTTGGAGCAGGCTTGTTACCTAGCTGCTTGCCTTCATTATGTCCCTTGTCACCACAAGGTCTGTGACAACGTGGGGCGAGTGCAACAGCCTGATCGGGTACTCTAGGAGGTATCTGCTTTAAAGCAAAGAACAACAAATTATTGCATTGAAAATGCTGAGCAGTGTTTGTTAATTGGCCGTAACAGAAGTGCACAGTGGGGGGCTTTGTACAGAAGCCCAAGTTAGCATGGTTAACAAAACAGTGCAGCTTCTTTAGGGCGATTCTTTACCTGGGCCAGTCATACTTTACTAAAGGAAAAATTGTGGAATGTAGCATGTCCTGCAGTACTCAAGCTACTGTGGGTATGTCCTCTGCAGTGTGGCCTGGAAACACGTTCATTGTTTTGTTATGCTTTTCATCTAACAGAATCCATCCTATATCTCTGAGTTTATTCTTAAATTATAACTTCTGGGGATAAGAACTATCTTGTCTGTTTTTCATTTGGATTTTTCTAGATTTTAATATAATCTTGCGTATAAGATTCACAATTAGCATTTCCAAGCAGCAATTTAATATAAATAATGATCCTTTACTATTGATCAAGGCTTCCTGTCTCCTGTTATGTCTTGAAAACAGCTGGCTGGATTCGATGCTTCTGACCTTCTTTATACTGATATTTGCTGGCTTGTAATTCTGAGAAGAATAAATAATTCACATGAGGCTAGGAGTTTTTGTTTATCTTTTAAAAAAACGTAGCAACAAAGTGGTCTGAGTGTTAGGCCGTATAATGCAATTCCAAGTATTTTAAAAATAGAAAACTTATGAGATAATGTTATTGATTTTCTATCTTGCCAAATAAATATTTCAGTGGACTGATGATGTGGAGCTGCTTTGGAGGGATTTCTGCTGACATTTTTGTTACACAGTGTGATTGCTATGCTGCCGATGTTAGGCACCAAACCCGACCCACTGTAAAATGTTTACAGTTTTGCATTCTCTGTGTTCTAAGAATGGAGCAGCTTTCACAGTCTTTTATTCTCATATAACTTCTCCCTTTCCACACAATCATACCTAGAAATCAGCAGCTTGCTTTGCTGGGCTGACATGCATGCTGCTTTATTTTTCAATTTCATCAGTAATAGGCTTTTCCTAGCCTGTAATGCTGCTCCACTGACACAATGATGGTTATTCCTATTCACACAAAAAAAATCAAGTGAAGTCTCTCTACTGATTTCAGTCTTTATGGTGGGGTTATTAAAATTATTAAAAATATTCAGATTAATAGCTTTAATCTTCCAGCACTTTATTTTTTTCTTGAAATAGAGTATACCTTTGCAATACTACTTTAGGATATACGGAGTCAGATATGTATCTCCTCTGGCTTCTGTCTTAGCTGGGCTTTGAAGTGATGGTATACTGTGTGCGTTCAGACTTCCCTAGATGGGGGAAGAGGAAAATAAAACTCTCTTCAGGACTTGTAAACCCTCTTCAAAAGTATCAGGGCCAGAAAAAATGTCGGCAGAGGCCATGTCTGCCAAACTGTGGTTGCTTCTGCCTTTGTACCTAGTGGTGTTTGGGAAGACAGTGGGTCTGTGATGGTGAAGCAACACTTTCTACTTGTATGCTGGGCCAGAAGCAGCTTTCTAATGGATACAGGTCCTCAGATCTGAAGGCCAGACCTGCTTGAACTCTGGCCTCCCGACTTTAAGCTGAAATGGGTATGTTATTTGTCCTTACCTGTCTGTTTTACCAGTGAGGTACCATCTGTCTCCATCATTTGTTTTGGTGGCAACTACTTTGCACAACTGATACCTCTCTGAGGCTAAAGGCTCTTAAAACCTTTTGGTCCCAGTGGCATATCCACATGTATCTTGTTCTGTTAGCAGCAGATAGCTGAAGGCTTTTTGATTTTTATGGTTGTAGTTTCAGATAGGACTGGGCTTTATGATATTGTTTGTGTACAAGTTCCAAAAGCTTCATTTCAAACGGCAGCATAAATCTAAGTAAAAATAGGTCACCTTTCTTATAATGTAGCTACTCAGGGTGCTTTATTAATGCATGCTCTTGGGAGAGATTTTGTTGGTTGGTACTTCTGTTAGTTCTGAATCCATGAGGAAATAAAACTGAACTGGGTTTTTTTTTCTGGGGCACAGAGTTTTAAACTAAGGACTATAGTGTCCCACCCTTAGGAAGGAACACCTAAGAAGGGAGCACCAAGTAGGTGCTTGGTGATTGAAGGGAATGACAGAAGCCAGAGGCTCCACAAAAGCTTACAAAGTTTATTAGTAAATTATACACCTGGCATAGAAATTGATCTTCGTTAGTCCCTTATCTCCTGGTATAAACACATGGCAGTGAGTAGGGATAAAGGGGTAGTGCACAAGGGAAGAGAGAGACAGAGATGAATTAAAGAGGGGGGGAGAGAAACATGGGATGTGAAGAAGGAATAGAGGGATCACCAGTCCTGGTGACAGCATTGATCCAGCTAATGGGGTGGGCAGGGTCTTGGGCTGCATGTGTGCCCAGGCTTTGCTGGATGCCTTTTGTAATGATCGGATTCCCCACTCTGGAGATAAGTTTCTGATTTTCTATGCATGTTAGCTATCATGTGCAATCCGTTCTTCTAGACTTTTCTGGAAATGTGTCAAGAGGGCTTCAGGGGTTTTTGACAGTCTTGGTCCTCCGCTACAGTCCAGGCCTTCCTCTCGATGCTGTGCTATGTTGTGCTTATCTCCCCAAGCCAGAACAAGGATGTTTGTCTCAGTAAAGTGCTGCCCTACCTCTGTATGGCCCATTTCTCCAGCCACATCCCGTTCTTTCTCACTGTGTTACCACCAACAATCCTTGGTTGTTATCACCACGAATCCTTGGCTGGCTCCACAGCAGTCGGGGCTTGAGACATACAATACACATCAGCCCCTTATCTTCTACAGGAACACGTGAGTAAGTTACTCGGGGCTAAAAAGCTATTTCATGTTGAGGAAAGAGTGTGCTACTTTTTATGTGCTATGAGCTTAGAGTATCTACATAAATACACCTATCTCTCTTCACAAGTAGTAAATTACAGAACCTCTGTTACTAACCCTTAAAATGCCCTTCTGTCTTGGGATCCAACATAGGGAGCCATACTGCTGTCAGTGATAATCACAGTCGTACCCATGCACTAAAGGTAAAACCTTTAGATTTCCCAGTTGTGATAAAGGGAGCAGGATGAAATACTGTATCACGGATGTTCTGAGGAAAGGTGTCGGACTGGCTTTCCGATAAAGTTGGCAGTTAAAAAGTTGTTTTTATTGTTAAATTGGACAAATTTGATCTGGAAGTGGCAGAACACAGAAAGCAACAGACACAATAATGTCACTAGAATCAGTTTTCCCATTAAGACTCACAGACCTGAGTTTGGACCTCAGATTCGCCAGTGAAAATCTGGAATAGCTTAGTCTGTAATTCATTTGAGTCTCTCCAGACATACTTCGCTGGAATTGAGTGCAGCCTCAGCCAACCCACTCCAGGCTAAATTGTTCACCTGTTTATTCACCTATGAACGCGTTCATCCACTCACCCAGTGACACAGTTTCCTATGAAGCCAAAAGACAGGGGCACATTTTTTAAAAGCATGGAAATCTTGAAATTCATAACTTTTGACAGCCATGACAAATAAGCAGCTGTATCCATTACCAGTCCCCAGAGTTATCTAGTATCCTTTCTTTATGTAATTTCTTATAGGACTTTTTTTTTTTAACATCAATCTTCTTTTCACTTGTTATTTATTATTCATAGCATTAATAAGAGTTCACTACTTGGCTTTTATTTTCATTGGTGTCTTGAATATTTTGACACAGTAACTGTGCTTGCTTTGTTTCCTTGCTGTGGATTTTTTCGTGCTTTTTTTCATCTTGTGTTTTCTAGTTTTATCATCTGGAAATATTATTAAAGACATTTTATACTTTTTCTTCATCCAAAGATGTGGTGCATCTGTTGACCTTCAGGGCATATTGCCGGGGCCATCTGGTTTTCAAGGGAAGTGGGGGTTGGCAAGGAATGGGGAAGGATTTAAGGCAGAAGGAGATATTAGGTTACTTATTTATTATTTGATTAAGGTTTTGCTTTGTTGAAGGGTAAGACTGATTGGTACTTTGTTACAGTGTTTGTCTTTTCATAGTCTTTGTTTTTTGTTGTGCGTTTTTGTCATCGTTGTTGTCCTTTTGAAGTGCTGCTGGGCTGGGGACGCTCTTGTGTGCATGTGCTTGTCTTTACCAAAATAAACAAAACAATATGGCCCCAAACTGGTGTGAGGTGTTAACCAATGCTGCTGTTGTAGTCTGTTAGTACCAGGATTAAATGACACTATTTCAGACATTGTTCCTGGCCTGTGCTCATCTCTCAGTTGAAGCAAGTGTTAGTGATCAGTGAGGAATTTAACAGGACAAAGTACCAACCCTATTTCAACCTGAGAAAAACTGTATTTAGAACAAGTTTGGGTTCTAGAAAACCACTTTGCCCCTAGTTTTTCAGAAGGAGCCTGATAATCTTTTTTCAGTGAATTCACAGCACATAGATAAGAGATAACATGTAATTTCTACTCTTAGCCTTCGAGAAGAAAGGAGTCTGACATGTGTGTGCAGGTTTTACTGGGGCTGGAGACAGACCAGGAAAATAAGGAATTTTATCAGCTCTAGGTGTTCCCCATTTCAGTATGGCCACAGCAATTGCTGTTCAGTGGTTTTGATACAGCTTTGCTCTATTATCTTTTTCTCTTAGTACCATTAAGAAACCACTGGTTGGCAATACAGGATATAAATTGGTAATTTTTCTTACATTTTGTAAATGTTTGTCATGTATCATATTATGAAATACATTGCAGTGCATAAAAAGCTTTGATTTTCGTGTGCTAAAAGCTATTACAATTAAGTTACCCAAAGTCTTATACATGAACTGAAAATATGGTGCACACTTTCTTAGGAAAGAAAATTCTCTTAAGTAAAGTTACAGAATAAGGTACTCATTTTAACTGAAAATAAGAAACAGCCTGGTTCTAAGATAAAAGTTTAAGCTCACATGTTAGAAATCATCTTCTCTAAATTAAGAAGGGGCTAATTTTAATTAAAGCAGAATTTCCTGCATGAAGTTTTTGTGTCTTCGTGTGCATAAGTTCTGAGTGATCTGTTTAAAACCCAGAACAAGCATCCCAGGAGGAGAAGGAGTGTATTTGTGTGTGTCTGTGTCCCAATGCTTCTCCTCACTGTGTAATCTCCATAACTGACCCCTAGTAAAACAACATCTCCCACCAGTCCTAGAGCTCCTGCCCGTACAAAAGCCTTCTCACAACCTATAGCAAACCAAGTGTTTGGGTTACAATTATGACAATATGATGGTCTTGTTGAAGGCTTTTGTATTTAATGATGTCCACAACACTTATTAATTGTTCAATTTATTGTCAGTCTTTATTTCTCCATCCTGACCACTGTATTTTAGGAAGACATAAGCCAGTTGTGATATACACTTACCTTAGAACTGAACCGGTATGTATGATGAGGAAAGAGTAGAAGAAACAATGCACCTTTGTAGTGTTTAATCATTTTTGCCTGCATTTGAAGAAGTGGACAAATAAGGGGGAAAAAACTTCTAATTCCTGTGAGGAAAGAAAAAACTAAGTAACTTCATTAGGAAAGTCTACTTAATCCATTGTGATTTGGGGGATATTTCATGTTTCATTGTGTTATCTGAGGTGTCATTCCAATCTTGCTCTTAGCTTTTTCTCCAGTTTCTTTTAAATAAGCAGTAAAGTTGAGAGTAAGGCAAAAGAGCTTATGGAAGCATAGTTAAAAGCTTGGTTTGATGTTTTTCTTGTGACCTAATAAAAACGTTGCAGAGGCTTACCTAAATAAAGCTCTGATAGGGACCTGGTTCCCTGTCCTTTGTTTGTTTGGTTGGTTGGTTTTGTTTGTTGGTTTTTTTTGTTTGTTTGTTTTTTGTTTGTTTGTTTTGGGTTTTTTTTTTGTTTTTTTGGGGTTTTTTTTTGTTTTGTTTTTTGGAGGAGGACTGGTTAGCTGATCTTAATTTTGAGGAACAGCAGAGGATGAAAAGACAGAGTATTGTCTTTCCCAATTGCTGTGATCAAAAGCCTTTCTCACAAGGTCACATATGGGTTTGTAGAAGTTCCACCCAAGGCTCGTAGCTGCCTGAGTTAGAAGGCTTTCAAGACTGTGTAGCTTTTCTTAGGAAAACACGTAAAAACCTAAAACATCTGTCAGAAGAACTTTTCGTTTGGAGAGCTTCATGAAGCACACCTTGGAATTCCTTTCTTGGTGGTAGTGAGTTTGTGTAAAAGTGAAATAACCAAGAGTAGTGTAACCTGAATTCATCAGCTCAGGGGATGTGAAGGTGTTCGAGAGACCAGGCTTTCAAAGAGATTCATGGTGCCATAAAACATAAAACTTTGATATAATTACAGGTTTTGCTTTTTTAACAACATGCAGTAAAATCAGGCACAGTAAGAACATGAACAAGCAAGGAATCATGTTGTGTTCTGGTGAGGAAGCAGTATAGAAAGTTAAAGACTGAAACTTTTACTTTACAAAACTGAAAGCCTATACCCTGGATTAATTTGTTCATATCTTATTCTGTGGATCATATCCCCACTTTCTTTATATTTTAATGCAGAGTTCCTCTCTACTGTTTTTTTATTCATGCAGACGTGCTTATGGAATTGTAAATTAAATTATTTTCTGGATCAGACACCAACTAGATCATTAATTAAATTCCAAGTGTAGAGCCAAACCATATCCTGGTTGCCTCTGTAATGCTGATGGAACTAAAACAGGTGTGGTGACAAAAATTTTTACGTGGAAAATCATGATTACTTTGGTTAGCCATAACAGAGTAAGTCTGTTTGACTTTCAAATCCAGAATGAATTTTCAGGATGTGAATCTGGAATAGCACTGGTAGGCTGAACAGATTCAGTAAGAAGTGACTGGAGTCCCTTAACTATAGCCATTTTTCTCATTCATCTTTGAAGGCATACCCGAAGGAATAAAACATCTCATAGTTCTGTTTGAATTTAAGAAGTGATTATTTCTCATTACAATAGCATAGTTTGGTTTTCTTACCAAAGCAGTGTTTTTAAAAGAAAACTTTCATCTTTTCTAAAGTTCTGAAGAATGTGAAGTAGCTTGATGGATGTTTGTAGGAAACATTTTCCCAATAGAAGAGAAAGTACAAAAAGAATGTGCAGATTACTCTTTGGACATGTAATAAGTAAACAAAGGGCATTAACATGGAAATAAGATAAAGAAGGTTGAGAAGGGCTATGAAAGACTTTAAATTTTTTTTTTTAAAAGGAAAAAAGTAGATAGTGGAACAGGTTGTCCAGAGAAGCTGTGGATACCCCATGCCTGAAAGTGTGCAAGGCCAGGTTGGGTAAGGCCTTGAGCAACCTGGTCTAGTGGGAAGTTTCCCTCTCCATGGCAAGGGGTTTGTAACAGGATGGTCTTGAAGGTCCCCTCCAGCCCAAGGCATTCTATGATTCTATAGAAAAATAAAGTTGCTTACGTAAATTTGGAGATTTTTCCAAATGTATAGGTTAAGCTAATCTTATCAATGGTTGCAGGTCTGTGTGACAAACAAAATGACTGTGAGGTTGACAGTACTTAAAAATACCAGTAGTGTAGCAAGAAGGGCTGCAGAGCAAAGGGAGAAAGAGTGTTCAGAATTATTCTGGAGAATAATCACATTAGAAATGGATAAGGATTCTGGTCTTCGGTATAGAAGAGGCAAGTCTGGAGCACAGAGTATCTATTCATAAGTGATAATTTAAATCAGTTTTGAATTAGATTCCCTTCTGCATGGAAAATAAGAGGGTCAAGGACAGTGCTCCATGGATTCACCAAATGAGGTGTAAAATACAATTAACAGTGAATAGAAACATCCAAAACAAAAAGAAATTCCATATACTGTAAGAAGAAATGTAAGAAATGAGCACTTTCTTTTTCAGTTGAAGCCATACTTATATGCAACATTCACATTTCAGTCAGTGGTTTCTTTTTGTTTCTTTACTGTAGAATTGCATTCAAAAGTAGAAAAAACAGTATACTAGAGTACTTGAGGAAGTGCTAGGTGTGGAGTGAAAAACCCTGCCATCTTCTGATAGACATTTTACATCTGCAGTTTCTGTGGATTGTAAAAGAAGAACCTGTTATTTTGCCATTTATTAAGTGATACACTGGATGAAATTAAATCTATTGAACAGGAAGAAATTTTGAACAAATCAGTATATTTGTATGAAAAGTATTTACATTTATATGAAAAGTTACATTAAATGCCGTAGGTAGATAAACTGTATAAACATGGAAGATGAATTCGGATTTTCAGGGTGATGCTGCTTGACTTACTTTCTTTGAAAAATAAACTGATAAAACACACACATTTACATACATACATACATACATACATACATACATGAGAAAGAAAAGTAGAAGACTCTATTTCTAGCCTAGAACATAGGTTCTTTTGGGTGGGATCATCTCGCCTAACTTTGTAGGTTACACAGATGTCAGGTAACAGAGGTGTCTGTCTACCTTAGAGCCAACCCTGATGCAGGCTTAGGTGCTCCCAGCACATGACCTCTCTCCTTATGGGGCAAAGTGTCTCCCATCAGGTGTATCACACTCCAGAAATGTCTGTCTTCTGATGTGGAGAGGAGCCACCCTTGGGCACATGTCTGTATTGTGCCTGTCACAAAGACCCAGCTATTAGCTTCTGCTACATTTCACTAACCTAAATAATTACTCCTTACTGTCCCTCAAATACTTAGTTTAAAATATAGCTGAGCTTGCATTCATTTTATATGTATTTTTAATCAGCTATGCCTGCTGGCCAAGGTTTTTGTTATAATTGATATCTGATGTTATGGTCTTTCTGAAATTAAAATAACTTGCTATAAAGTACTTGTTAAGAGAAGAAAACTAAGGTAAAATTTTTAAAGCAGAGAGAAGACACATAAATAAGAACATGGGTTCACTGTTAAAGACGTGCCAAAGCAAGCAATGCTTGAAGGGTATTGAGTGAGGTCAGTAGGGAGGAGCTGAGTAGCTCCAGGCTTGTGTATAACTAATTTTTGAAATACTGCGAGTGTAACTCACATTATAAATAACCATATGTTCATTAAGTAACTGAAGAAGGAAAATCTGGGAAAAGTTTGTCCAGACATTTATAACTTTCTTAAGGGCAGTTGATTTTTTCCATATGATTTTCAGATTAAGAAGTTATTTTCATCTCTTGAGACTGCTCATTGTTGAGAGCTGCAGTAAAGGAAAAGAGCAAAGTTATCATCCAAGCTTAAAAGCAAAACATGAAAGCATTTGGGATTTTAGCTGACTGTTGGTTGCTTGATACAGCTTTTACTTTATAGCAGAGGTCTATAGCAAATCTTCACCAAAAATTTAGTTTAGCTTTTTTTCCTAAAGTCCGAATTGGTGGTTGAATGCCTGAACAGCAAGGGAAGAATATGCCTTCTGCCTATCAAAATGAAGAGGAATTGTACATACTATGCAATTCATCCTTATCATAAAGAATGTACTGTTCCTCTATTTCTAATTTAATATTCAGTCATAATGTAATTGTATACAAAAGAGGAAAACCTTTATATGGTGAGTATACGAAGAAAGTGAATTTGCAAACTGAGAGCAAGGTCAGTTCATAGTGAAAAAAACTGGAATAAAGACAGGTTACTCTGCAGACACTATTGTAAACGTCAGGTAGAATTTGACAGCTGGTAAGTTGGAGACATAATTAAAGAAAACTTCCAGACGTGTACAGACTGCCTTTTAATGTGAAGAATTGGCACACAGTGAAATGAGAAGGTGAGTAGCATATGGGGATTAAGGCAGCTGAGTTCTAGTGGAATCTGGAGGCAAACAAATAGACCTTCACGACAAAGACAACTATGGTGGTCACACTTGTGTTGTGTATTTGTTGACCCGTGTTATAGTGATCTACCCTAATTAAGGGAAGGTTCATCTAATGCAGTTTTCCATCCTAGACAGAGCCTCTGTAATACAGAAAAGAGGAAGATGTCAGAGGAAAACTTGTCTGCAGGGTTGAAGATTTCTCCTTGACAGACTGGTCTCTGTGGCAGTCTGTTTTGATGGAAGCTCTTTGTACACTCAGCTAAATTGTTAGGCATTGTGGTCAGTTGAATAAAGGCATTTAGGGGAGATGCAAATTTGAGCAAGAATTGGTATTTGTGTTAAACACGGTTTCCAAGAATTGCTTCAGAGTTAGACATCTCTTAAAGTCTTCATAGAAAATCAATTACATATATACTTGTGCACTTTAAATATTATTTCGGTATATATTTATTTTTGGTTTTGGGTTAGATTACAAATAGAATGACACTTGGTTGTGACCCTACAGAGGGAGAGATTAGTTTGGTAATGCAAACTGTTTTGGGAACTGAGCTATACATTAACTTCTGTATCTCTGTCTTTAGTCTTTTGCTTGGATTTCTCTGGATGCTTTCTTTATAGTTGTGCTTGCCACTCCATTTTTAAAGAGTGCTTTTTTAATCAGTGTTCTGCAGGTCTAGCAGTACTGCCTGCCACAAGGCTTCCACTCCATGCAGTTGCTGCATCAGGAGGAGATTCTGCTGAACCACACTCAATATGAATAGCTTAAAAAGAAAATACTTGAATGTTCGATAGAAACTGAACAGATTTTTAAAGAAATTTTAATACGAAATACAAAATCATGACACGTAAGTCTTACATAAAATTGAGACCTACTAACTAATGAATTATTATTTGCAATAGTCTAATGAAAGTAATACTCAGTGTTTGCTGCTGGAGTTTTAGAGGAAGTCGTCAGCTCAGTTGTGAGAAGACTTTAGCTGTGTACCTGGATCTAGCCAAGGTAGTAAACACACATCTGGCAAATGTAGCCTTTCCAGCAGGTGAAAGGCTTTCCTTCATTTCCACTTATCAATTTAGAGAGTAGCTCAAAGATGAGAAACTGCTTGGGAGATGACTAGTCAGGAAAGCCCCTACTTTCTCCCAATTAGTAATTTCCTTAGAAAACCAAGAAAGAGAGGCTGAGATCTGTTGGTTTTGAAATCTTGAAGGGCATAGGGACTAGAAATACTGTTTTTCTAACTGCAGATAATTTCTTTTGTATGTATTGAATTGGTTCAAAATGTAAAACTGTTTACAGCGTCATGCATGTTTTACATAAACCTTGATTAACTAGTAAAACACTGTTTGAAAAGATCCTATTGTGTTTAAAACACGGATTTTTTTTTTTTTTTTTTTTTTTAAGTTTTAATTGAAGTTTGATTTCCATTTAAAAAAAATTATGGCCGTGTATGTAAGACAGGGTCATTCATTATTTTCCAGCTAAATGGTGTGTAAGAATAGTAAACGTAGGTTAGCACACATTCTTCCTTAGGTATTTATGTGACTCAGCTTCACCGTAAGCAAGCTGCAGTATTGACCTGGTGTGAAGATCGTATTTCATTACAGAGTAATCAGTGTGTACTAAGAAACACTGAAAAAAATAACAAAAATATCAGTGTTGTAAATGGCTGTGCAGCTCCAGGATATTTTGGCCAAGATCCACAAAACATGTAGGGTGTTGGCTGAATCGAAGTGGGCGAGCTCTGGGAGGGGGAGATAAGAGCAGCAAGGCACCATTTGCACCCTTCAGAAGGGGTGGGTGACACTGGGCATTCAGCTGAAGCCGTGGCCATCCCTCCTGCCAAGGGGTGCCCTGTCCCTCCTGCTGCTGCCTTCCACGGCCGGCTCAGCAGCGGGCTCTGGTGCTCCAGCATCGCTTCGCCTGGGAGCCAGAGACTGGCCAGCCTTCCTTGAGGCTAAGCAGTTCTAGGGAAGGCACTGGAGAAGCTAAAAAAGCCCAGGTTGGTTGGAAGTTGTTTTGCTGTTCTTTGCATGATACATGAGTGTGGACTGTGTGGAATATGCTTTGTAGATTGTTTTGAGGGAGGTGCTAACTGAAGCACACTTTCTAAAACTTGAAGCAAATCTTGGTGAGGTGAAAAAAATTGAAATAAGTAATAAATTAGATCTAAAACATGCAAATTCTCTTTCCTGTTACCAATAACATTGGAGGGAAAATACTGTTCTGGCTTTTTGCAAAATTGGATTTCGGCTAAATGCTTCAGAAAGTACAGTATCGAGAATAATCAGTTACTTTCTAAGCTTTTTCCATTTGAATTGCTGACTATTCCTCATTACTCAGAGTTTTTTACAATGTGCATGGGTTAAAGTTGAATTAGTGTGTTTTATAAATACCAGGTCTTTAAACACAAAATATCAGAGACCACCCATAGCAGAGGAGTGTAAAGAGTACACGAAGTATTCCACTTCTGTGTCAATGGCTTGATGGTGTCATCATCACAATTAATTTATTAAACCACCTGAAATTGACCTATTTGACTTTCAAGTTCATTTCTTGGCCTGGTAGGAAGTTGGAGGTGTTTCTAAATTCAATACTGGCATACTTCATCAGAAAGGAAGAGTTGTTGAAGAGAGTCGGGAACTGTGTGTCCTTTCCTCTGGGAAGATCTGAGCATCAAGCGGGGCAGCACAGGGAAGATTTGCACCCCTTCATGTGAATCTTTCATTTGTTGGTACTCTCAGATTCAGTAAGAATCTGAGGTTGATTTTAATAACCTGTTGGTTCATTGCAGAGCAAGAAAATAATGAAAAAATATGTGACTTGTGGACAGTTTTTAGAGATTTTAGAAAAATCCCTCAAACTGTTGGAAACGTAAGTCTTCGTAAATATTTTGTACCAAGCAGAATTGAGGTAGTATTTATTGAATGCCTTTTGTTTATTTTTTTCTGTTTGCAGTGTTATAGTAAAATTCTCAGAACTGGTTCCATGTAGTCAAATTCTTCCTTTAAACTGAGTACTTGAAATATGTTGATGCTGAGAGTTTTTTTCAATCCCGAAAACATGTGAAGAAGGGAATTTAGGAAACAATGGAAGAAGGGACTGTTGATTTCTGTTATGATGTAACAAACCTCTGAGATTAATTTGGATACCCCCACATCTGTATATGTATTGTCTGTTCTCAAGTCTGTGTGCACATTTGATGTAGTAAAATACAGAAAATTAATCTTCTGTGTGAAAAGAGGAGATCTCTCTCCGTCTTGTCTTATCCATCCTGCCTTGCGCAACAGTTGCCTAAGCCTAATTCCCTTTCATGTGATATTGATTAACAGCCATGCTGAGTCTAGGACTGTCACAAGGACTAAAGGGTGTTTAATTATTTAGCTCCAGTAAAGTGGAAGACAGCACAGCAGCAGCAGCTGTAACATAAGTCATTGGTACTTCATCTCCAAAATACAAGAATTGTTCAGTAATAATGCAGCAATTCTGTCCTCCTGGCTTGAAGGAAATTCACAGAAATCTAAAGACTGAATATTTGGAGAATGTGTGAGTGATGGGCTTGTCCTCAAGATCACTCCATTCCTTGGGTATGTTCTTAGGCACAATGCCAAGTGATTGTACTCTCATGAAAAGAACACCATTTTACCAGAGGCACGATATTCCTGAAGTCAGATTTTCAAAAAGGAAGACATGTAAGAGCATTTTTCTGGTTATTTGTTTGTAGGTCTGTCACCTCTACATGTACATACATACATGTTTGTATGGTTTTGGGTTTGGGCTGGGTTCAAAAGAAGGAGTTGATGGAATCATTTTCATACTTGGAATGAGACATAGGAAAATTAAGTACACTGTTGTATTCAACAAATAGAGCTGACATAGCTAAAATCACAGGTATTTTGTGCCATAATGTGCCAATGAAGCCTGCCACAAATTTGCATCATTATTATGCATTAGTGTTCCACTAAAACATGTGCTAGTGTATCTCCGTGCTGGAACCACGAGGAGGTCCCAGAGCTGTTGGCTGTTGGGGCTGGGAGAATACCACTGTGTCTGTGCTTCATTCATACATTCTTTATTAGATAGCTGTTTTTGTCATGGTTAAAGAAGAGATACTGGGCAAAGTGGATATTTGACTTCATGTAGTAAGTCTGTTTAATTTTAAATTTGTATTTTAAATAATTTTAAATATTGTGTATATTATGCAGAATTGTGTTTTGTGAGAAATACATGATATTTAAAATGCTTCATAAGATGTGTAAAACTAGAACATAACACATCTAATATGAGATTGTGAGTTACATTTTGTCTGGACTGAACTGTAAGAAACATCTTAATAGAATGTGATTTCTTTAATCGGAAAGTAACAATAGCCTTGTTTGGATTCTTGATAACATGTTGTAGTTCAGCATTGGGAGCAATGGCAACCTGTCCCAGAGCAGTATGCTTCTGTCTCTAACACACAAGAGCTTGGATGTGATATTGTTCATTGCTAATGAACACAAAAAATACACCAGTGTGCTGATGTTGGAAGAGTTTTGGGCTTATTTATGTTCGTATTCAGTTCTCAATTATGGATGGATTTTTTTCCCTTGTTTGGGGGAAGTAGGGTAGAAAAGACAGGAAAAGAGAATCCAGTAGCTAGTTCTCAGGTTTTAAAATTATTATTATCTTCATCTTTAAAAATAGTTCCTCCTTAAAGATTAAGATTGGAGCAGAATTAATATGTCAGAAAGAAGCAAGTGCTGTGCTTTCTTGTAAAATAGTTTATTGCCCAGTCTTTCCACCTCGTTAGTAGATCTTCACATCTTTTATTCTCAGTTGTGTTAATTTTTTTGGCGGTTTTAGGAATGTAGATGGAAGGCAGCTCTCTGCACCAGGGTTAAATTGGATCAGACTGTAGTCACAAGGCAGAGTGAAAAGAGAGTGAGTTTATGGGAAAAATCAATTGTTGGTATGCTGAGTACAAATTAAAGCCAGCTTGCCTCACTGTTTATTTAAGAGATGAACTTTACTGTGACTGGTGAATGGATCAGGAACCTAAATAATGTCATTGTTTTACTCATTAAAGCTGGAGCAGTGAAATAAACAGTGTTCCAGTAGCACAGCCCGTGTCTGCGCACAGTCTCTTCAGAATGAGATGAGGTAGTGCTATTAAAAAAACCAATTTTTTAAAAATTAATTCTTTGTTGCTTCCACAGCTAGACCTTAATTAATTGTTACGTGATCAGGATAGCGCAGACCGGTTGCTAAATCTCTAGAGTGGCTGATGTTCTGCCCTGCCCTGTGCTGTTGAGTCCTTTAATATTTATAGCTGTCTACGTGGATATTTTAAAACTGATATTGGACCTACATCCAGGGTGTAATTTTGTCATTTCACAAACTTTGTCTGGTTGTAGAACAATGTATATAAACCTCTACATTTCATTTGTATTGGATAGTATTTTCAGAACAACAGTTAGAAAAAGTTTCTCAATTGTATAATTTATTTCATAACAGTCACTAAGTGCACAGATGCACTTGGCCCTATGTATAAATTCCATATTGTAGTAGAAATAAGTCTCTCAGTGCTGTGCATTCAGTTTGATTATTACTGCATTTATTGAATGGCTGGGGTTGCTCAGCCTTTGGCCTTGAGCCGTTGGCATGCCTCAGGTGGTAAGCAAATTGCATACAAATGCACTGCTTGTCATGTCTTGCTGCTTAATTTGTTCTTTGGAATAAGTTAGTCTCATAATAGGCAGACACATCACAAAGAAAAAAAGCGTTGGACAGAGATGAAATATGGGCCTTGCAAAGCCCTTCCCAGTATTGAGTCACTTATCTTTCATGGAAAGTAATAAATATTGAAATTAATGGCATGCTTCTGCTTTACAAAATTTGGCAGAATGTTTGCATCTGTCAGCAGACTCCTAATAAAGTGCCCCTTCACTAGCCCTGTGGTGGGTCTGCATTTCCATCTGATGATAATATTTTCACAGGAAGGGAGTGAAATTCACTGGTGGAGGAATGCCTGTACCCAAAAAACTGATCACCCATTAATTAGAACAGATTCATCGCCTTTAATGGTACTGCCAGTCTAGAGTACATTTTTGGGGTCACAGAGTCAATACAATGCTATTTTTATGATACTTTTTTTTTAATATGGTGTTTCTGAAAAGTCACAGCAGTGCCTCCTTTGGAACAAATAGTTGCATAATTCTGAATAGCTCAGCAGCTCACAAAAATAATAAAGGACAAACAACAAGATCATTTAACTTTTGGGTAATGATAAGCTTTGTTCTTCCAGAGTATTACACAAT
Source organism: Oreocharis arfaki (assembly GCA_013398015.1). Classification (NCBI taxonomy): domain Eukaryota; kingdom Metazoa; phylum Chordata; class Aves; order Passeriformes; family Paramythiidae; genus Oreocharis; species Oreocharis arfaki. The sequence goes on from VZRR01011751.1 coordinate 87,238, forward strand.
GCATACACTGCATTGCAATGCACACAACAGAGAAATTACTCAGATATCGTCCATGGTGTACTTCGCTAGAACCTCATAATATTATTTAATGATAGATACCTTGATATGTTACTCTGCTTGTATCAGTTTTTATTATGTTACAGTGTATCTCACAATTATTTGGTGCATGACATCAGGTTTTTGGAAGAATTTTCATTTTGGATGGCTCGGTATTTATCTATTGGCTTTTAATCAGACTGTGTGCTATTGTATCTTGCTACATTCAATAAACCCAAAATGTATTTGTAGGTCTGTGTATCTGGCAATTTCTATGGATGATGGATTCAATCTTATTAGACAGTCACTTTGATTTCTTTGATAAATTTTTAATACTTTATGCCCAGAATGGCAAAGTGTAGTTTTACTATCTTTTGATGACCAAGCCTGGGCCATTAGAACATGCAGTCTAAATAAATAAGGCAGTATTAAGACTCTACAAGCCTAGTATAAAATCTTTTCAGTTTAGTGATGAATTGGAACATTTTTCCAAGTTCATCAGGCTTTTGGGTATTCCTTATAGCATAGCATCGAAGCTTGGGTGAGTTTTTATCTTGTAAAATGTGAATGAGTAGGATCTGAACCCAGTAGAGTTCAGGGACTAATTTCCAGCCTTAAAATGTGACAAATATAATGGAGTATTTTATTTGTTCCATTTGCAGTATTACATCACAAGGCCATCCTGTCTGTCTTTTGCACAAACAGGCTAGCCTGTTTGTATTCAGGCTAGCCTGTGAGAATAAAGGGAAAGGATTTGTCACTTCCAGTCCTCTCTAGGATTCACAGCATGTTTTAAGGACACCCATTGGGTGTGTGTGGAATGGTGACTTTCATATTTCATATTGTGACCGTTAGCAACCACAGATAAATTTAATCATACCACTCAAAGAATATGGAAAGCGGTGCAGAATACTAATAATGCGAATCATGAATTTTTAAGCTCTCAGAGGATGCTCTAAAAAGAAATTGATTAATCACTGTGCTAAAATAATATAACACCTCGGAATAGACTTTTACTTGGGCGAACATCATAAGATAGTGGTTTAGAGTCAATACTGGATGGCAGTAGTCTCAATAAAGGAGTTCTGGTTCAGTAATGAGCTTGCAGGTATGTTAATTACTTTAGAATCACTTAGGATTTCTCTTGCGTTCATCTTCTGCTTAATTTGGTGCACCTACACCTATGTACGCACTCAGCACATGAAACCCTTCCCTGAATTTGATAGAGTTTTTGTTAGTTCGCTCATCTCTGGCAAGAAAACAAAACCTTCTCTGCTCAGTAAGGCAGGCTGGTATTGAGACGTTTCTCCAGATCTTACCACAGTTTTCTTTCTACCTAGGGGGCAAAGAGTAGTATTTCACACGTTGGTACAAAAGGGTTGTGTGGAGTTTTAGTATGTTACAGCACTAAGAACCATGGCGTATCCGTCCAGAAATCGTGACGCTGCAGCCAGCAGGCCCAGAAACACAAGCATGGTTTTGCAGTACAGCCTCTGTCATGAAAGCTGCTCCATCATTCAAGTAAATCCTGAGCCATCATGCTATGGAAAACTGTCAATTTATTGATTTTTCTATTTCTCCCCTTTTTTTTTCACTCTGCAAAAAATGTGCTCTAGGGAAAAGGGTAGCAAAGCAATTGGTAATTCCTTATGACAAATTGCATAGAAGCAGCAGGATGCACTAGATGCTTACTAGAACTACAGTTTAAAAATAAACATCATATGTGAACATAATTAAGGCTCCAAAGCAGGTTAACATAATAAGTGGCACTAAACATATTTAAAGAAGTAAAGGATAAAAGTAAAATAAATATTGCAGCATCATAATCAAAATTAGATTTCACAGAGTGTGGTGGGGTAGAACTGTGAAGTCTGAGAGATTGGTTCCATTTGCTGTTAATGTTCAGCTCTCATGCACTAGGTTTTCTGCCCTGAAAGAAAAATACGACTTCTTTAGAATAATCCAGCTTTTCATTCTATTTTGCAGCCTTGTCTAAGCAGATGAATCTGATAATTCCTTAAATGGGAAATTTGCCAGCTGAGAGAAACCTAGAGGGCAACAAATGGGCAGTGATGACAGAATGTCTTGAATGCTGAGAATGTTGTTTTGATTCCACACTGTTTAAAAATATATTTGTCTAGTGGAAGGTAAGATGTTATACAGACAGATAACATAGGAGATTTCCTAGGCATTACACACAAACATACACACATGCACACACAGTATTTGTTTGGATTTTTTTTTTCCTGTAGGCTTAACCCAGATAAATGAAATTACAAAAGCTCTCAAAAGAAAAAAAAAAAAAGAAAAAGAAAAAAGAAAAAAAAGGAGGGGGTTGGGAGCAGGCAGGGCACAAAGCAGTGAAATCAAAGCAACTCTGCCTTAAGGCTGCAGAGATTTCCTTATCTTATCCTGCTGTTTCTAGGTATTGCAAAACATATGGCTCACCTTTAGGGGCAGTCCCCAAACAGTGGGAGATGTTGCATCCCATCTGTGCTGCAGCAACTGGAGGTGCAATAACAAGGTGAATTGAGGACGCCAAGATGACTGTGTTTAAACTCATTGCTGGTTTACTGAGGTGGTGTTGGGGGGAGGGTGGTGGGGCACATTTAGTTTGGGTGGGGTTTTTTTAGCTGCCATGTGGATGTGCCTTACAAGTCTGAACACGGTTTCTGCTGGAGGAAAATTGTTTTGAGGAAACTTGGTAGCCTGAACCAGGAGTAAAAATTTCAGGATCCTAAATATTGGGGAAAGCAAAGAAAGGAAGAAGAGCTAAGAACAAAGGCATTTCTCTGTCTCCCACATTTTATTCTGGCAGCAGCTGCCAGAACTGAACTGGCTGAATAGGCTCCCGTCCCCCACTGTTTGAAACTGTTCTGTGTTGCTCCCACAAGATTTAGTTGATCATGTAGTCACTCTCTAACCTAATTCGTTCACTATAATCTAGCTTAGTTTGAACACTTTTTAACACTAACTCTCTGAACTCTTTAATAAGAATCATTTGGACATGAGCAGTTATTCCACAGATACTGAGGGGCAGCCATGTTCGGCAGGAATCTAAGGGAAGAGTGATTACAAGGAACAAGGGAATAGTGCTACACTAGTGAAGCTTCACGCAGAACAAGAGGCGTAATGACAGACTGAAAGTGCACGCTGCAGTGGACAGAATGGAGAATATAGCTAGACTTACTCTGATGAAAATTAACTTTTTAATACCTGTCCCAAAAATTTCTAAGCCAAGCTTCTAAGCCTGAAAGTTTATGCCTCAGAATTTTCCTAAATAATTTCGAAGGCAAGGCCAACAAATGTCTTAACACCTTGCATCTCACTAAAACACTTTCATGTAAACAAAATCTGTTAACTGAGATGCAAAAGGTCTCTTAATGATTCTTTTTTTGTTGTTGCTTCTGTCGTTGCTAAAATTGTTCTTTTACTTCAATGAGTCTTTTGCTATTATTTTCTTTTCCTGCTAATGTAATACAAGAAAATCACTTATTATAATGAAGACTGAATATTCATACCCAGCTTTAGGCATCAGCATCTATATACATAAACTGGAATCAAAGTTAAGTGGCATGAACATCCCTGACATGTTCTGTCATGATATAAAAAAGGATCTTTTTGATTTAATACAGCAAACAAAACTAGCTATCTTCCTGTGCAAATACTTGTTCTGATTTTTCATCGTTTTCTTAATTTGTAGAAGGAGAGTTTAGCTTGCGAGACGAAAAGACTGATGGGTTTCCAGAACTGCAAGCCACTTCTCTTTTGTTTTGAAGCCAGTGGTAATTGTACTTCTGAGACCCTGGGAAAAATCACCTTTAATGCTGACGAAAAGTAACATCACATTCTGTCTGCATAAAATTCTGTGACATAAAATGTACATGAAGGTGTAGTGCTGTATTGGGGCATGTATATATATGAACAAATATAAGCAGTCTGCATTGCAATTTGAATTATTGTCCTGATCTGTATGACTTTCAGGTGTTCTTAGTTTATTAGTTAGCATTTCAAAAAACAGACCTACTATTCATTGAGCAGACCTAGATGTATTTATTTAATAAAATTAATGCACAGGTAACCATTAAATGCTGCAGGACATTTCACATGGATGGAAGTAATACAAGCTTTTCCCCCTTTCCACTTTTAAGCTCCTTGTCCTTGCAGGTTTTTTAGAAAGAATGTTTGCAGCAACAGAGTCAGTGCCTTTGGACTCTAATACTGGAATAGTAAGGCTGAGGAAGCTTCAGGGAGAAGGAAAGCAACTTAACCTCTGCGGTTTTCTGCATTTCAAAAGTCCTTCTCCCTCCTCAACAAGTTTAACTAATTAGTTGAATTTTCAGAATTTGGTGTGGTTTTGCATTTGTTTTGTTTTGTTTTGTGATTTGCTTTTATTAGAGTTTTGACACTTGATCCAGGTTTTTTTCATGATGGCTTTGGAAAATACTTTAGGAGCTTTACTGTATGTGAACATACCATGAAGTAGAACCATGTGTTGACTGAATTGCTTGGGTAACCATTTGCTAGTGCTAAGATATTGAGTACGCTTTCTGTGCATCCCTTCAGTGAAGTGGTCTAAAGAATCATTATAAATCTGTGCGCTTCATTAGCTAAACACCTCTTGAAGCAGGTAGAAAATTGAAATAAAAGAAACCAAAGATAGTTAGATCGTACCATTGATAGGGTCAGAATTGCATTAAAGCACAGAACATATCTATATTGTGAGATAATCCTTTACTGAATTCATTAAAGGAATTTATCCTAATCTTGTTACAGAAACAAATTTTTCTAACATATATACTGGTCAAAATTGATATATATATATGCTATCAAAAAAGGTGAATTTTGTCTCAGTATAGAGGTGTGGATACCCATTTACTCCTATAAGGCATATAATGATGAGAGAGCCACTATAAACCGTCTGGTCAATCAGAGTAACGAATCAACAGGACCAAAATTTATAGAAGTTATTTCCTATAACATGCAGATGATAATTTGGAAGGGTTTTTTCCCTGAAATTTCACTTCTGCTGCTGACTCTTACAATATTTTATTAAAAAGTTCCAATGTGTTGAAGTTACCTGTGTTACTGACTGTCTCAAAGAACTGGGTTCCTCAGACCAAGAAGGCACCAGTGCTCTTTACCACCGAGTTTGTGATGTTCATTGGCGGGTTATTTCATCCGTGTGTTTTGAAATGCTCAGGTTTTTCACAGCCCTGTATACTGCAGATGATTTCATGTTCTTGCTCTTTTTTTCCCATTTAGTGTATTTCTCTAGCCAGTGTTCTCAGCTGCATTTTTCATGTCCAGACAGTATAACCTGTTAATCTGCCCTGCATTTTAATTGGGGGTAGGTTAAAATTCACATAGTTAAACTGTAATTTAATTTAATATAAATAGTTTTTACTCCTATATCTCTACAATTATTTAGGTAAAAGGAAAAGGTAATGTTGAAAGATAATCTGTAGTGTAACAAAATTAGTCTGTATCTTTAATCATTAGTCTTAGCTGTGTTATAGTTGCTTAACCAGCATAAGCTTTATATGATCAGAAGGAATGCCTCACATTTGGTATCTTTAAGACCTTGGATCTGTCTGGATTCAATATGCAAGTTTGTGCCCTGGTGTTTTTTATTAAACTCCCTATTTTCTATGTAAATAGCACGACAAGCATATGCAATTTTAGTATGGAGAGATTCTTACTGTAGGATCCTATGACAATTCAGGACTTTAGAAGGTCCAACACCCAGCTCAAAGCAGGGCCAGCTTTAGGGTCAGCCACAGCTGGATATGATCTAGTCAGGAGTCCAGAAGTGGAGGCTGCACGGAAGTTGTCTTGCAAGAAAATTCGTTATCTTTCTAATGCTGAAGACAATACTTACTGAATATAAAAATCTAATTTTCAAATGCATATTTTAAATGATGCTCTTTTTGTAGATCAATGTGTTAGGTCACTTCTGCAATGCTTTTTAGAACAAACATTTATTTGCACTCCTAAAACCCTTTGCTTTTTTGTGTTTGACTGCTTAACATGCCATGTCCTTCCAAGAATACACTTCCTACCATACAAAGTTTGGAAGTTAGTGGACGTTGGCTCCAGCTGTTTTATTCTTAGATGATTGTAAGGAATCTAGATGATTCCTCTCTTTTCCTCATACTCTTTTTTCTGCTTCTGTTAAAAAACCTCAAGAATTCAGTGCAACTATTTAAATATAAAGCTGCTGTACATTTGCCCCTGATTTACAGGGAAGAATCTGTATATATAATAATTTTGACAGTGCTATAAAGAGATACTGTTTGCCTCGAGAATTAAAAAATTGCCTCAGAGTTAGAGGCCAGGAAATGCAGGTTCACTGACAATGTAGCAAGCTTCTTCATAAAGCACACAAATGAAGGCGATGTTGCATTCTTTGCCTGGCAGTGACTGTTTCTTAGTTAGGAAATTCAGGACCATGATCTGTTTTATTAAAGGTGACTAAAAACAGGAGAAGATTTTTTGACATTTTTTACTGCAGGATGTTCTTTTGATTAGATCTGATGTTTGTTCTGCTCAGTACCACTGCATTTCAAAGGAGTATGTGTTAACAGGAGTGTGAAATTCTGCATTTCATGTGAAAGTGTGACTGACAAGTGTTGAGGCTCGTATGGTTTGGGGCAACCCTTGCTTAGGATACTGTCTGCCCTTTGTGGGAGTAGAAAATACACTAAATGGAGAAGATGAGGCTGGTAAGGAAGAGGCTGTCTTTGAACCACAGCAAGCTGACTGGCTGATGTGCAAGTGTCAGTGTCTCTGGGATGAGTTTTCCAGTTTCAGGCGGGAGGGAAGGAGTGGGTGGAGAGTGCAGTGAAACTGAGATTTCTGCTCTGGGGTTCACATGAAGAAATCTCAAACAGCTCACTATTTAATAACCTGCTCAGTACTTTACCGGGTGGTGTAAAGACCTGTGATTGCATTTTTGAAAATCAAGTAATGTCCAAGTAGCTGCTGTTCTTTGGCCTTGTTCTGAGGTGGTTGGTGCTGCTGCCAAGAACTACCAGCTGTATCTCATCCTGCTGCTGCTGCTTGATTCACCAACTTAGTCAGTTTACATCATTGAATGTATTTACTTACCTATTTCATTGTTACATATTCGAGTATAGCTTTTCCGTTCACTCTTTGAATTCATACTGATGGCCACAAGTTAACTTTGTGGTACTACTTTTAAGAGAATTTCTGAGTGTTGGCTTTACTACAAGCATATTGTTTAGGCTCACGTAGAGCACAAGAAGGCTTTTCTTGTTTTATTGTTTTTCGACATCAGTATTTTCTGTGCCCATGATGAGAACATCCAGAGGAAATAAACAGATGAAACAATGCTACTACTCTAGCTGGATCCTGTGATTCCACACCGGAATGTGGATTAATGGCCACAGTATAATGGATCTAGAAGAAGGGCAGCTTTTAAAACCCCTCTTTCTTACTGGTCATTACCAGCTTTGTCCCTTTTTGTTTCCTGTCCCTCAACTCCTTAGAAAGGAAGCATAAGCATATAACATCCCAGAGTAATTTTTTTTCATCATTCAAAAGAATTTGATGAGAATTTAGCATTTTTACAATTACTTCATTTCCACAGTGTGGCACGTTTTGGAAGACCTTGGCTCCCCATAATTTCTGCAGTCCCCATAATTTCAGCCTCTGGAGAGGTCCACTTATTGAAACCTGTCTGGAAATAAAAGTCACAGGGATAAAATGAGTTTCATAACGTTAGAAAATTCTGCCCAAGAAATTAAATAAATGTTCTTTGTACTTTTATGAGACTTCTCTAGTAGCTTGCAAAGTGCATAGTTTTGTGGCAGCATGATGTTTAGTTCATGTCTATTCCATATAATTCAGACAGCTTTAAAATTTCTTTTGTCACCTATTGTCCAGAAAGACGTACAAGAAGTAATTACTATGAAGAAATTTTAGCTTGATAGCTGTAGTTGGGCCATCTTCAGGGAGGATATGCTGAAAATTGTCCTCTTTTGCAAACTTCTCTTGAAACTTGAGAATGGCTGGGAGACTTCCAAAAGTCTTTTCAGTGTTTGTGTGTTTCCCTGTTATTTTTGGCATCATATATTTCCATAATGCATACATTTAATTTTCATTTTCTGCCTGATAGCTCCAGCATTTTATACTCAGTGGGCTAATCAAAAAAATGACATTGGTCAGTACTGGGAGGAGATAAATGAGTTACATTTGGTTCTCTCCCCACTCTTAACACTGGTTTTTCCTTTGCAAAGATGTTCCCAATAAAGCACAACCCAAAATGGGAGCTTGAGAAATATTATTAGTAGAATGGGTCCATAGTGCCGGTGATTCAGTCATCTGTCAGCCTGATAAATGGATTAGTGTAAGAGGTGTTCCAGTGGGGAAATGAAGCCCATAGGGCTTCCAGCTAATTATATTTAAGTTGTTTAGTACTGCTGGGAAGCAGCATCCAGGCAATTACTGAAAGCTTTGATGCAGTGTGCACTATTAGAGTGTGGGTTCAGAAACTCATTACCCTTTCGTGCTTGTGTTGGATGGATTCTAGGAAGTTGACGTGAAACAGAGAGCAGGAATCAATAACTAGAAAGGCATTTTAGTTAGCTTCTGATCCATTTCCTGATTCAGCAGCTTCTAGCCTAGAGCATTTCATACAATTGCTATAATGTAAGGGGAAAAATGTGACTTAGATATATTAATTATCCATATATATACATCTTGTTACAGTGATATGTAGCTGAGGTTCCACCCAAGACGAAGTTTCAAAAGGTTCTTTAGGGACAAGCTGCTCTTCTAATCCCATGCCACATGTCCAAAGCGCCTGCCATCTCTGCTCCTCTGAAGCTGATGGTAGTAATTTCTCCTAAAGCCTGCCCTTGCAGCGTTTATTGATGCCTCTCTAACATCAAGATTGTATTACGACAGTGCCCATCGTATCCCACCTTCAAAATCTCTTGGAAACTACAGCTAATCCGAAACGAAGCTGATGATATTGGCTACACACATTAAACCTTGTTTAGAGAATTGTACTGGCTCTGTCTTTGCCGCAGGCTGCAATTCACATTACTGATGCACCTTGAGAAAACTCTACAGACTTTGGGTCATCAGATGTGGGAAACAGCAAATCCTTTCACTATAGTGCTCTGCAGTTGGGCACCTCCAAGGTGTGCATGCTGAAAGCAATGCAGTATTTGCACAACTGGCGGCTAAAGACTTGAAAGTACATTTCTTAGGTTAGACTGACGGATCTACTCAGGGCAAAAGTTACGTGAATTAATCAAAATTGTGTGGTTTTCTTTTTAAGCTTGCACTCACTTTTAAATCTAGTAATGGTGGCTGTTAGGTCAGTGCAGAGGAGGCTGCATTTCTTCTTTCCTGTTTCTTCCTCTTTGCTTATGCCTGAGGTAGAGCTAAATAGACAAATGAGAGGATTACTGTGAAATGCTTCTGAAAGGGATAATTCTTCCCCACCTACCTACACTATCATAGAATTAATAATTAAGCTCCGTTCTTTATGTTTCCATCGCAACAGTCCTAGACATGCTGGGGGTTTTGTTTCATGTTTTATAAAGTTCAGCAGAAATCTCATGAGTTACTGTCAAGAGAGAAGTTTGGGGATTTGAGATTTTTTGAAATCTGGACTTGTTAATTAGAAAAATGCCATTTGGTTTGCCTGAGGGTTGGTGAAATAGATGTTGTGCTATTTGATACACACATATCTTTCTGATAAAAACAAAGTATCAGAATTGCTGTCTTGTAGGCCACAGTCCCCATGAATCCATCCACATGCTGCAAAAAATCCTCTTACAGTAGTAAGCATTTCCAGTCTTGGTACCTAGTTTGGTTGCTGACAGCTAAGCTTTTCATAAATCCATTATTATCACTGAAAGTTCTGGCCTATTAAATAATGGTAGATAACTCATGTATCTCATATCTCTGAAACTATTACACATGATAGAGAGAATATCTGCTACACTCAAATACACAGCTGAAGCAGAAAAAAGCTAAAGCTGTCACAGTGTCTGTGCAGGGAAAGTGCTGACAGTGGTAAATGATTTTGAGAATTGATGCTGTCAGTTCCAATCTGCCTCTAAGACTGGTTGGATTGAGTCACTGCTTGGGCTGCCAAGAGTTAATTTATCTTGGGAGGAGCCTGCGTAAAAGGGGTAGCGTAATACAGCCAAGTTAACAAGGCAGTGCTTCTGAAATTCTTAATTTCATTATGTCCACTAGCTTTGACAGAGTTAGTTAAGATGAAACATGGGAAGAGTTTCCACCTGCAGTTTTGTTTTCCCTTGAGACACTTGCTTCCAAGGGGCAGCCCAGGCTCTGTGCGTTTCACCTGAGGAGAGGCTCTCAAGTCTAAGTATTCTAAATTTTTGTGGGAAGACGTGGGTTATTTTTGAGGGTATTTTTGTTGCTTTGGCTTAGATATTACCATGGAGAAGTTTTTTGCACTAGTACTATAATGAAGATTTATTTCAACATTGATTTTCTGGTTTTTAACTGAGTCATGACTTCGTTTACTTCAAATCTGGGCGTTCATCTATGGTATATTTAAAATAAAAATCTCTCATAGCTTCCTTTAGAGGAAGCAGCTGTGGGGCAATAATAAATACGTAAGTGTCTAGAGCAGGAATTTTTTATCATAGCAAGCCATTAACTGGTGTTTATTAACTCTGTAAGACCTTAGGGCAAATTCATTAATATTCAGAGATTGTGTGGGTTTTTCTGAACAGAGTTTGCAGTTCCAGTGCATAGGTGCTCATTGGAAACATGCTAGAGAAACCCAGCACGTTGTATTGTGTTGTGTTGTGCCGAAAATGATGGTCCTGGTTTCTGCTCCATGTGTCTGCAGTGTTATCCATGATCCTTGAACAGACTAATTGCTGGTCATGCCCCAGGGGAGCCACAGCTGTGGTTATCCTGCTGTGATTATATTTATACATTATGTTAATCCATAAAGAAACTAAAACCCCAGCACATCATTTGGCAAATATTGGAATGTTGTCTTCACTGAATCGTACACTTTTTAAGAATTGCTTTAGAAAGTGCATTTTAGGTTGTTTTTTGCAGAAAGGTGGCATAATTACTGATGGCCTGTTGGAATCTTCTATGTAGTCATGGTATACTTCTATAGAGTATAGTATACTCCACTAGGGGATAGTTAGAAAATATTGAAGCTGTTTATCAATTTGAAAGAAAGCAAAATACTGTGCAGTAGGTATCCTGCATTTCTTTCCCAGAGATATAATGAAATCTCTGCTTTTGTAATTCAGTGTCTATTGAAGATGCCCTATTTAGCACTTAAACTTTCCTGTGCCTTTTAAAGCCAGAAGGGAGTGGGATAATAAAATAGTTAGCCAATTAATGGGGTTTTTTTAATTATGAAAGAGTTAAGAGAAATATGCTGAAGCAGGATAGTAACGGCACTGGTTTGGTTTCTCCTCATCTATATTGTTTAGTAAAAAGAAATAAAATTTAGCTGAAACTTTGCAAAAATAGTACTTAAACGGAAATCAGATTGGAAAAATATTTAAGCAGCTAATCGTATTTAAAGGAATTGAGTAGAATTCACTAAAACATGTTCCAAAATGATGTGACTGATTATTCCAAGTTTAAATCAAGAATAAAAATGCTGTACTATTTAGGTGCCCTTCCCCCAGCCACCTGCCCAGCTGGTAATTTCAAGTGCCTCCTATAAATCTGGCCCCCAGTTTCAGTTTCCTGAAGTCGCTCAGGTACCTGCAAAAGGAAATCTACATATAAATGCACTGTTTTGTCTGTGGCCTGCTAAGGGCAGCTCCAAATTCAGCCCTCCTTTGAGGAACATACCTTCATTGAGTTCTCAGTGCACATGGTGCTGTGCAGTTGGTCCCTGATATGGGGCTTGTCCCCTGCCCTGGCCAGCACTGTGGGGATGGGATGGAAAGTTGCTTTTCTTTAGTTAAACTGGGGACAGTCACTGGGGAGCTGGAGACTTACTTCGTTCATCAACCACCTGCATGGGAGGTGGGGCCAGGGTTTTCCATGGTTTACAGAGATTGTGTCCAGTGGAGGAGCTCAGAGATAAGGAGATTGATGAATGTATTTGCATAAGTTGACTTTTGTGTTTTCAAACATAGTGCAAATTCAAAGTCAAACCTTGTGTACCAGATTTACAATTAGTAAAAATTAAAGATTTTTTTTAACTTTTATTTTTGGTTGATATTTAAACATGGTTGCATTTCTTGACAACTTAGCAGCCGAAGGCATAGATTAGCAACAGCACCAACACTAGCTAAATTAACACATCCAGTAACTTTCCTATCCTTTGCTAAAGGGGTGAAATTTTTAAGCTTGCTCACTGTTACACCAGTGTAACCTCTAGGCCATTGCTTGTTCTTATTTCCTTTTCTTCTTCCATTGTTCCTTTGCAAGAAGCCCGTGTTACTTGTGTGCCCTGAGTGAGGCTGCTGTTGCAGGGAGAGAGCTGGAAGCTAACTGCTGTGGGGCCACAGCAGCTCCTGGATTTTAGCTGAGGTGGGGAACTGCTTGGCTAACCCACTGAAATACCCTAGTAAGAAGGTTTTTCTGCCCATAAAGCTTACTGTCCACAGGGACAGGACTGGCAAGTACTTAATAACGTGAAGCACTGTTATTTATTGCTCCATGCACAGATTCAGAGAGCATCATTTGTATTGCCTGCCTTCAGTCATCTGACTGATGCCCTAAACGACCCTTGTGAAGAGAGCTCCTACTACCGCTCTCCTGTGACTGAGTCCTTTTGGCTCGTGGAGGACAGAGTAAGCGTCCTAAATTAGAAGTCAGAGGATTATTCCAGCAGAATTTAGTCCACCTGTCTCTGGAAGGATGACTATAGTTGTCTGACTCCACATGGCCTGAATGCACATTCTCTCTCCCACTATATGTGTGTATATATGCACATGTATGTCACTAAGTATTTGCTGGCACCAGCAGCTCAGCATGCACAGTGCTCATCACCACCCAGTGCTTTAGCTACAAAACCAGACAATTGGTTTTGATCATAATACATTTTATTTATGAGCAGGAAAGAATGACTACATCACCTAATCTCCCTTTCTCTGTATTGCAGACTTTGTCTATCTGTATGAAACAGAGGAACTTTTGTATGACCACAGGATATCTTGTGTTTTCACAAAAAATCATCTTCTGGGAAAGTTCTACTAAAGCTTGGCATCAACAAATGGAGAATCTCTGAATTCTCCTTTCGATAGTTGCACTAATGGTTAGTCACAGGTGATTAAAAGCACGTGCTTTATTTTTCATTTGAATTTCTTGTCAGCTTGCAGATGCTGATTTGTTTTGTGCAAACCCTTTGCTAGATTAACAAGCAAGCTGGTACTTAGTATATTCTCCCAATGAAAATACTTAGGTGCTGTAATTAGATCATCTGTCTTTTTTTTTTTTTTTGGGTAATAAACTATACCAGTGGAACTCTCCAGACATTTCATATTAAAGTACTTTCTACACTGTTCTAATCACTTTTGCAGCTGTATTCTGTGATCTCTGGTGTTGGATTTTTTTTATTTTTTGTAAATTATGGTGGCCTTATCCTATTGTAAGTAATGATAGGTTGTAATGCTAATATTACAAATGAACGTTTAAAAGAACATTTTTGTCTTTGCCTACTGTTTATTTCAAAGTTCATATTATTATTTACTTCTGTATGAAATCAGATTTGAAGAAACTCTTGTTGAGTAAAACATTATGGGTAGGGGCATATGATAGCATATGATTATTGCAGTCATCAATACATGTATGCTCTCACCCAATCATAAGGGTGATTAGCGTCACTGACACTTAGAGGTAATAAAATAATAATAATATCTTTTCGCCTCCAATATGTCTCTTTCTCTTTGCTTTTCACTTTTTCTGTAGAGAGCTAGTACTTGCCAGAAAGTTGTCTTGCAAGGTAACCAAAGCTGGTCTTATCAAAGGATGTAGTTAGCTCTTCCAGCCTGTGTTACCAGTGCTGCCTGCACTGATGCCTCCTGCCTGTGTAGCATTGTGGCAAGATGAATAGCCTTTGAGTGAGCCTGTCACTGATAGAAACCACCAGTGATCCAGTTTATAAGATTTGTAAACAGAACAAATGAAAACATGACCCAACCAGTTTATAATTATGATAGAAAGCATTAATAGAATTTCTTCAATAATTGATTCATCTTGATTTGTCCATAGTGCTACAGTATGAGTATCTGGTGTTCTACAGTGTCCTTTAAACTCCATGAATCTTGCAGAAGCCTTCAGCCCAGATGCACCAGTTATTTCCCTGGTATTTGACATGAGAGCAGCCTCAGTATGTGTTAGTTACTGTTGCATAGCATAATGCCAGAGTATTGAATAGAGATAATTTTAGTATAATAATACTTTTAACAATTTTTCCATAAGACATGAGAAATCCTCTAATTGTTGCCTGGAATTTCAGATTTTATATTTACACAATGTTATGCTTCTTGAGTATATTGTATTTTGCTTAAACATGCTCCACAGAAAAAATGAAATGGGAGACAAGTTGTTGATGCTGCAACCGTGGCAGTGTTCAAGGCCAGGTTGGATCAGGCTTTGAGCAACTTGGTCTAGTGGGAGGTGTTCCTGCCCATGGCAGGGGGTTGGAATGAGAGAATCTTTAAGATACCTTCCAACCCAAACCAGTCAATGATTCTATAATTTAAAAAAAAAAAAAAAGAGATGGAGAGATGAGAACAGTCAACTCAGAGTGCCATCTGAGGATTAGACAGGTAATTAGATATGTAGCCACATAGATGAAGATTTATATGCATTCAGTAGACTAACTCAGAAAAACTGTGGATGTCCAGCTGATGTATTGCTAATAGTTTGTAATGCTTCAATAGGCAGGTGTTGTCCCTTGTGTAGTCATTCACCTCTGATTAGGATAGATGTAATTCTTTCTGAAGTGAGTAGTTGTATTTGGTTAGATGGTGTACTTACCTCACAGTGAAGTGAATGAGAACATGCTGTAGTACTGCAGACTGAGAATTAGAACTGGATTTATGAAAGCATTTCCTGATGATGTGTTTAAATGTTATCTATTAAATTGATTATATCTTAAAATGATACTTAATGTATAGTTGTTGTGGTTTAACTTCAGCTGGTAAGTCAGTACCACACAGCCTCTTGCTCCATCCCCCTACCCACCCCAGTGGGATGGGAAGGAGAACTGGAAAAAAGTAAAACCCATGTGTTGGGATGAGTTTAATTATGGAAATAATTAATTAATAAGTAAAATGTAATACTAATTATAATACTAACAAATATAATAATTATTAAAAGGGAGATAACAAGAGGGAGAAGTAAAACCCAAAAAGGACAAGTGGTGCACAGTACAATTGTTCACCACCTGCTGAGCGATGCCCAGCCCATCCCCAAGCAGTGAATAGCCCCTCCTGGGCAGCTCCCTCCAGTTCATGTACTGGGCATGACATTGTATGGCATGGATTGGCCAGACCAGGTCAGCTGTCCCAGCCATGCTCCCACCAGCTTCTTGTGCATGTGCTCACAGGCAGAGCACAGGACACTGAAAAGTCCTGACTCTGTAAGCGCTGCTCAGCAACAGCTAAAACATCACTGTGTTACTGACATTACTCTCGTACTGAATCCAAAACACAGCACAGTACCAGCTGCTAGGAGGAAAATGAACTCTATCCCTGACAAAACCAGGACAATAGTTTTAAAAGCTGTCAGACATTTGTGCGGAAGAGGATAATTAATTTTAAAAGTCTCCAATGAATATCTCATTTCACTTTAAAACATTTAATTATTAAACTATATGGACAAAAATGGAGCATAAGAATTAAGGCCTGAAACGGAAGAATAGGAAACTAGGCAATATACATGGTGCTCGAATGGCAAAGGAAATAGAGAATAAGGCTTTACTCACCATGCTTTTTGGCAAGCATGGAAAAGTCTGCAAATAGGTTTATTATTTCAGAAGAAAGCCAGGCTGTCTTTCATGTTTGATTTTCATGAATGCTTGCCTTCAGCCTTGCCCCAAAAACGTTCAAGGTGGTGATTTCTTTTGCCTACTTATTTCTTGCACGGAGGTTATGTTCAATCAGTTCCCGCTGGAAGCTTTCTGGGGGAGCTCTTTCATTAGTCCCACCATTCTGAGGCAGCGCACTGGCCTTTCAGTCCTGTGCTCAGCAGTGGTTCTGGGTGAATTGCTTGCTGCTGTTATACTTGACCAGAGAGGCTAAAAATTGTTGAGCCAAGCTGATGGTATATTAGGATCCTTCCAAGCTCCTGAAAAAGTGCATGGCTTTGCAAAGTGCTCAAATGCTGTCTCACTGGGGATTGCCCTCACCTCTCTAATTCTTTTGGTGGTGGGTGTTGGGTTTTTTCCCCTTACGGTTTAGCCAAGCTCCTAATCTGGGAGCTCAGACCCTGCTGAATGCCAGAAGCAGAAGGAGTCAGGTGCTTGTATTTTGATGAGATGATGGACACTAGCTTGATGGGTACCTCTGTCTCTCATTGCAGCCCTCTCAGCTGTCAGATGCAGTGATCTCCATGGTAACTCAAACCCCCAGACTCTTGACAGCAGCCTGCGAGGAGCAGCATTCAGCAGCTCAAGGGTCTCACGACCAGGTAAGCCAAAAGGAATTGCCGAATAAGAGCTCACCTCCGGCGTGCCCTTCCCTGTGCTGTCGGGTTTTTCCTTGGTGAAGTCACCCAGGCAGTCATGTGCACATACATGATGATGGACCTCTACCAGTGTTGTCACTTAAGGCTGTAGGAGTCCAGCTCTCTCGAACAGAGGCATTTGACAAAAAGTCTGCATTTGTTCACGGTTGGTTTTTAAGCTACAGGTTGAAGAAGCAGAACAAAGAAGTACTGTACAGTTCTTTAAGTGGCTTTGGTCTTAAGTAATTGCTATGGTAGGAAATAACTCCAAAACACGTCAGCAGTAAGATCTGTCTTGCCACTGTACCTACACCCCCATCAGTACTGCAAGGGCTCTAACTTTAGGCCTGAGCAATCTTGTTCTCCTGCAGTGTATCAGAGACAGTTTCTGTGTTCATGTAACATTCGTTGGTTCTCTGCAGCATTTTCAAATCGCTGCTGTGCTCTTTCCATGTGAGTTTCTGTGCTGATAGCAGCATGTGGGGTGTTCTGGTTAACATCTTAAGAAGGTACAGAATTCTTCCCCTTTTTTGGTGAATTATGGAGAAAGAACAAGGTCTTTGCCATTTTGGGAAGCCAGTGCAGGGACTATATAGCCATATTCACTATTCTAGTGCCACTAATGCTGTGAACTAAAGTAGTATCTCTGGTCTTATGCACTTACATGTGTGGAAGGTTTATTACTCCCCTTTGTTGTCAGGCTTCACTGTCATTTGTATTGAGTTGTTTCTATGCCATTAGGATTGTGTATATTTTATAAGTGTTTTCCGGGTAGTACCTGCATTGCCTCTTTCTTGCTTGCTTCGTAAGTCCACTTGGCCCTACTTGGTTCTTACTTTTGTATCATTGATGATACTCTTAAATAGTGTTGAGTGAGTACTGGATTATTCTACTGGAGGAATGTACGGCACTTTTTCAATTATTATTTCTTGTAAACAGCTACTTTTTCATATCCATATCTTAATCACGTTTGATGGTGCTGATAATAATTTCTTACTCTGAGTTTTGTGTGACTGTAAGGTAAATGCCGTTCAAAAGTCTCTGTGTTTCATTTACGGAATAACATCTGCTGACCATAGTTTGTAACTTTATCAGATGATTAAATAAAATTCTCTATTTTATTCAACAAGTTTATGTAAAATGGTGTTGGCTGGCATCAGTTTTGTTCATGTAATTTCCCAGTGAATTTATCCTTTATCAGTTTGGTGGTTATTTTGCCTGAGATTAGTAATGACATAGAGCTCTATAATTACTGAGATCATACTGCTTACCATCCTCAAGTATTGGCAGAAAATGCTAGCAGTGTTACTGAATTTCTCTGGTGCTCCAAAATTTATTGAAAATTAGCATCATTGAAATGATCCTCTCACAAACACTTTTAAGAATCTTAAGGCACAAATTATGGCAGTGTAATAATTTAAAGTTGTCTTTTAACATTTGTTTTGGTTACTAATGGCCTCCTTATCTCTAAAAATGCTATTCTTCTACTTAGAAGAAAATATATGTTGATTGTTTGGGGTTTTTTCTGTAGCATGTTTGTATTCCTTTAAAACATGAATCCCAAGCTGGAGGTTTTGTGCTGTTTCAATTACCCAGATTTTCCTATTAGAATTAATTTCATTGGGTTTTAAAGTGTAATCTATATTTGAGCTAATTACACCCTTAACCTAGAATGGGAGTATCATTTTTTTGCCACAGGTTGCCTTGTTTTGGACTGTTTAATCATTACCTTTGGTCCCTGGTGGCAGTGGGATAGGGAGAGTTTTCCACACTTTTACCCTTGTACTTTCTCCCAAATGCAAAATTTTTCCCTGGTTTACTGGGCTAATGAACTTCCATGCTCGCTATTAACTAAATTGTTTCAAATACCAAAATGATAATTACTCTCTGGGCCTGTGCGTTAATATCTATTCTAGCAGTGAAATTTGGGAGTGCCTGGTGAGTTACTATTGACTGCATGGCATTTGTAGCTTACTTGTCTCACATGAACGCCCTTCATAGTTCTTTTCATGTTTTATAAATACATACTTAAGCAGATCATCCAGTTCTCTGATATGGTTTGGTGGTTTGATTTATCTGAAATTGCCAACAGTATATCCTTCAGGGATCCACTAGCGTGTTATCTATATGAGTTCAAGACCTTGACATCCTGAATTATCAGTAATTTTGAGAAATAATGGTGCTAATAATGTAGAATATCATCTTCTATATCCTTTGTCTGGCTCTTAGTGGAGATCTCCCCAGCAGTTAGAATGATAGCTATTGCTAACTGTTACTGGTATGATAGGTGTGACAATGATAAGAGGTCAGCTTTATCAGGATCATGTGTGATATGTTGTATGAATGCACAGGGAATTATAGTATTTTGACTAGAAAACCTTGTAAAAAGCAAGATGAAGCAAAGAGATGAAGCAAAATTAGATGTCAGAAAATGAAAGGCTGCTGAAGTTCAGTTTGAAAAAGTAGGAAAAGTAGTTGTATGCACATGATACCGAGGAAGAAGCAGGACACCTTTTTTCTGGTTTTATGTTTCTTGTATGAATTACTTACTTTGAATTTAAGAACAAGATGGATAGGATGAAGTGGAAGATACTTCAAATGCATCAGCATATCAGCACATTTCTGTTGTTCAAAGAGCTTGGAATAGGTGCAGTTTAGGAATGTCACAATGAAATGCGGTAATGCAAGTTGTGACTGTTGGTAGAAGTGCAGAGGCACAAATTAATGTAAGAAAATGTTCATTTTTTTTTTTTAAGTTTCCAG
Organism: Oreocharis arfaki; assembly: GCA_013398015.1. Taxonomy (NCBI): domain Eukaryota; kingdom Metazoa; phylum Chordata; class Aves; order Passeriformes; family Paramythiidae; genus Oreocharis; species Oreocharis arfaki. The sequence goes on from VZRR01011751.1 coordinate 106,708, forward strand.
AACAGTATTTTTTCAGAAGTATTCATTTGGTGTGATTGAGAAGAATGTTCCATTATACATAAGTTAGCACTAAGGTATTTTATTTTGAGGAAATACATGTCTTCTTTTGCATAAGAACACTGCATTTTATACAAAGAAAGTAGGAGAAACTATAATCAAAAGGTTTGCTTGACAATGCATGATTCTGAAAAGTACCATAATACACCCATGCATACTGTTCGTAATAGCTCTTACAATTTTTTTACAATTATTTTTAATTATTTGTTTCAGTTTATTTAGAACTTTATAAGTGATATTGCACAGGCATAGGGTGCAGAGACTTTCTGTATGTTAACAAAAGTTACTGTTGGCACCTGATCCCACTAAATAATTTTATTGGTCAGTTAGATTTATAGGCTAGAAAATCAAACTGCTTTTAAACAGTATTCTTTGCAATTCTCAGGTTTAATTAATAAAATCTGTATTGATTTTGATTTCTAACATTGTTTTTCAAGTGTCAAATATAAAATAATATTGCACCTGTGGGTGTGCACATGAACTATTCCCCTTGACTACTCAGCATTCACTATAGAGTGGTTAGTCTTAAAAGTCTCACGGCATCATATCTGTTCATTGAAAAACAGTGAACTGTTGTAATAATATTGTTTTGAATAAGCATATTTTAAAATAACATGAACATTCTTTAAATATGCAGCTGTTTCATGGCTCAAATAGAGCTTTATTTATATAATCCCTGGTGCTTCTCTTGCTGCTTGGTGAATCATGGTTAACTGAACTCTGATTTTATTAATGAAATATTAATTTGTACTTTTTGGGCTATCAACCAAGTCAGAAAAAATTATATGTAGCTAGAACATGAACTTATGTATTTTGCATTGTGGTGGAGAGATGAAACTACTATTCCAGTCATGGCTAACTTCTGAGAGACTTGCTTTGAGCCTTTCCTCTTACACAGTATGATTTTACACTACTGATAGTGGAATAAAATTATTGTGCTTCTTTTTTTTAATCTTTAACACAGCTAAGGTTTCAAGGAAGTTTTTCGATGCTAGTAAAGAGGATGCTAGCATTCAAAATTAGGTGGCAAAATGCCTTATCCTTTGATTTTAAACTAAGCTGGTGATTATTTGAGGCGTAGCTCAGACCTTGTAGGACTCAACTGTGATAATCCCATACTCTGCTAGTTGATTTGTAGAGCACATTATGATACCACATTCACTGTGCCGGTCACTTGAAAGTGCTAATAATAGATATGCAAAGTGGGAAAAGGCAATATTTGTTGTAGTCATTAATAAGTATATATTTAGTTCACCTGGAGTGCCAGCTGAAGTGAAAGGTTCATACCTTCATGAGCAAACACCATGCCACAAGGATGGCGAAGTGGAGCTCTGCCTTGCCCCAAACTGCTCCTCTGAGTTTGCCCAGTAAAGACTTCACACAGATCAACAGTGCTTTTTCATCCACCCAAGTTGTCTGGGCAGGGCTGTGGAAACATGCCCAGGTCTGCGAATTCAGTTCAGGCTGCAGCACTCTTGGGAAGCTGGGGTGTTTCCTTGGACAGGTACCTTGCACACACAGTGTGTAGCATATTCCAGAGACACAGTGCCTTCTGCAACCTGCCTGTAATGAGGGACTGTGTATGTGCAGTGAATCAGCTGCTTCCCAAACAGAGCTAGCTAGGACAGTTTTCCTCTGAAGACACATAGGATTTTCTGCTTTGTAAAGGTTGATTCAAACAAAGCTTTTATTTTAAACTAATTTATTTTACCACATCATGGTGTAGAAATGGAATTACTACAGGCAGTCTAGTTAAACGTGCTCCTGAATAATCTGAATGTCTCATGCAGCCATCCCACATGGAGACAGGACAGGTAGTATAACTGTTTTTTCAGTAAGTTGTTGATTAAGCCTTGGAGATATACAGGCTCTATATTTCCATTTACATTTTTGTATGACCTTGTTCCTGTCTGAACTGCTTTGGTTTAATGGAACATGAATATAACTTATGGATAAACATACTGTTTTATAGATAGTACATGCTAAAAATTTGTGCCCAATATACAGATTAACATCAGTTAATTTCAGAAGAAATTCCATCTTCAAGCAGCCTTGTGAACATTTTCACCTGGTATTTTACTGTCTAGTCTTCGCTCTAAATGCTGCAAATGAAAAGAAATAATATTATTTTTTCTCAAAAGTTTATGTAATGTACTGGTGAGAGTTAAGGTATAGTTCTTTGGTGTAAACTGGAGATAGTTCAGGTATATTGATCAAAATGGATTTGCAAACGTCATCACTGATACTGTGTTTTTACTTGCGCACTGAGGCCACGGGTTCACACTTTGCTTTGTGATCAAGGACCTTTGTCCAAGCTTGTTTTTTTTCACAAATGTGAATACAGTGATTAGTAAAAGTGTTGTAATGGCGTATTTGGAGAGTAAGGGATCACAACAGAAAAAGCTGAGGTGATTTAAGGTATCAGAGAGCCCACACCTAAAAGAGTTCTAGCAAAAGCAGAGCACTTGAGTCCTCCAACTGTTTTAGTGCAAAGTCCATTCCCAGCAAGCTCTTGCTGAAGTCTCTTAAAACGAGCAGGGTGTTCTAACTTTAAAGAATGCAATGAGAGATCAGTCAGTCTTTAGCTCGTGTTCAGCTGTCAGGGACAGTAAACTCTGGGTAAGGAGCAGAGGCAAACAGCTGCAGCACACCTGGTTTTACACTGGTGCCACCATTTGTGCAGTATGTCTCAGAACAGTCTTTTATTGACTTGCCCATAGCCTTTGAATAATCTCTGCTGTGTTCAGACCTTCACACATGAGATGGCTACCCAGGGTTGTATAGTGCTGTATCTTCTCCTAATAAATGGTTCTGGAGATTGGATTAGTATGGATGGCACCTACTCAGAAAATATCGGGAGAGCAAGGCACTCTCCCAAACATCTCCGTTTTAATAGAACAAAGTGGGTTCGTAATTTTTGTTATGTCTGAAATGGTTAACCTTTTTTTATTGGTTGCTCTGTGAGCTACAGTGTGATTTAACAAGCATCCCAAATGTCTGTAACATGAATTGTGTTTATCGTCAACCTAAATCAGTTTAAATAAGCTTAGTTCAAGTGATGCATGCACAAATTAATTTCCCTTTTATCTAACCAGCTTGCAGTACTAATAAACAGAGTAATCAATCATAGCTGCCTTCATCTATAGCATGATTGTATATCTGATCAAGGAAATGTAGAATAATTTCTCTGTAGTCCCTACCTAGTTCTCCCTGTAATCAAGGTTTCTGGGTATAATGACTCACCTTAATAATTTTTGCATTCCTTGATAGATAATTTTTTTCTTTTTTTTTTTTTAGTTCGTATGTTTGAAGGATGATTACATCCAACATTGTAAAACTAATTTTAAAAGTATATAAGATATTTCTGCAATGCAGAAAAAAATGCCAGTCTGACTCAAGAGAACTCTGTTAACACAATGGCAATGACACCATATTTTGAACAGTTTGTACTGTAGACTTGTCGTTTTTAGTAATAGCTAGTTTGAGGCCACTGGCATCTTTCTTACTGATTGAAGTGAGTCTGAGACTCTGGCTAGACATTTTCTCTCTTCATCGAATTATAAAGTGCCAAGCAAAACCTGAGGTTAGCTTCATGTAAGGTGCTAGAAAAAGCCCAGACAATTAAAACTTCCCTTTAGGTCACTAGCCTTCAAATAATTCTTTACCTTTTATGCTTAACTGTTTACACTATATGTCAGGTGTCTTTGGTCTTTTATACATATGTAGTGTATCACACATTTAGTAATACTTTTGTCTAGATAGACAATTATGAAAAAGGTATATGTAAAACACAAACTCAAAATTTATTTACAGTTGCATTTTACAGCTTCTTAGTGTACTTTTGTCACCAAGCAAAGGTACTTTAGCAACCAGTTCTGCCTCTTGCAACTGCAAAATGCGACAAGGAAACCTTATGTTCTCGGTAGTTTACCTCAAAATGTGTGTTTCGAATATGTTCCATTAAGTGCAGTTGGTGATATTAGGAAAACAGCAGTCTGTATGAAGAAATATTCCTTCTGTAATAGTTATTGGCAGTTTCTGGACTGCTAGTTCAGAAATACTGTTCCAGTTCAAGGTACATCAAGGTATTGACATTGAGATTAATCTTTTCCTCTATATTAAAATTAGAGAATCATTATACAAAAATAATAATTATTTTATTGGCACAAAAGAAAGGTGCAGCGCACCTTTTTGAATAAACATTGTAATATGGCCTTACACGACAGTGTGTCTTCTTGCTCCTTACATGATTCCATTCCATGAACACAGATATTAAATATCTTTGGGCATTTAAGGCTCAATAGTTTGCTTCAAAATTTGACTTCACAGGTAAATTAATCTCATGTTTAAAAATAAATTACTTCAGGTTTTAGAACAATAATCTCATTTTGCACTTCTAGTTTTATGACTTTTTTTTTCTTTTTTTGCAAATTCTTTATTTTTCGATACTAAAGTTCGGCTGTGTTAAAATATGACTAAGTTTAAACGTGGTATCTGAAATGACATGAGGTCTTTCCAGCCATGTTTTCCCAAAACATTGCCTCAAACATTTCCAGATAAATTATTTCATTCCAATATTTTCTTCATTTCCTTCTTCTAAAGAGCTCTAGGTTTATGTCAAGCTGTTAATCATAGTTCGATGACTCTGTTTCAAACTATTTGAGTTGATAAATTGTTGTTTAGTAGTAAACTGGAGAAGCTGTTTTTCCTTGTAATGTATGCATGCATTTGATTTCTCTCTAGATACTGATAGATTTTTGTAAATTTTCTGCTTACGAGTAAGCCCGAATCTTTTGAATTTAACCTAATCAGATAGTGTTTTGGAAGTCTGTTGATATATGCAGCCTTTGCAAGCTCGAAGAGTGGAAATTCTCCCCATAAGTAGGTGTTTAAAATTATCCAAAGATCAGTAAAAAAAAGCAGAGTAGCAAATACTGTATCGCTTTTTGAAGTAATTACCCTAGGCCAGAGCAGCAAAAGTCAAGGGAGCAAAGCTATTTGTGTTGCCATCAGTCTGAAAATTGTGCTCTGAGGAATGATATCAGTAGATGCGTTTGGGTCAGGGAAGTTATGTGAAAGAGGAGTAGGGAATGGTCTGACAACCCTGGCTGGGAGGCCTAAGCCTGGGGATCCCCTGAGTTTTCTTCTCCATAGATGTTTGATTAGCTAGTGTAGCCAAAATCAAAAAATGAGGGTAAAAAAGTCATGGTATTAAGCTTGTTGTTACTGCTTATTACCAGTTTTGTATAAATACAAATTTTCCAACTCTTCTCCCCTTTTTTTTTCCCGTAAACTAACCATCTCTCTTTAGATTAACTTTTTGCATCAAAATTGTGTTTCAAGAGTTTGAAAAATCTCCTTACACAGAGTTTCCATTTATTTTGTGGGTATTATTTCAGTCATTCCCCAAAGCTTTTGTGGTGCCATATCTTTCAGAGCTCTCTTCTTGCTTTGGTCACCTGTCCTGTAATCAGTGCATGCTCTTGCCTTTTATACAGCAGCTCAGATAAAGAGTATGTCAGCTTTGTTGGAGTCCAGCCTCTTGGCATGAGTTTTCTCTTGAGTCAGGTTTGGTTTAGGATTTCACAGGAGAGTGAGCGTTAAGAACTCATTGATAGCTAATGTCCTGCATCATTATATTATGTTTTGTGTTCCTAATATTTTGACACAAGAATATTGGAGACAAATGAGATTGTGTTTGTATTGATTTAAACCGTTGTTGCTATGCAGCAGAAGAATTGTATGTCCATTTGAAAGAGAGGCCAAAATAGGAGTGGCCTTGTTTTTACAGGGATGGAGGAAATAAAATTTCTGGTACTGTGGCAAGTCTGTTACTCCTGGAGTAGATTTGTTGATGAAATCTTTCAGGTGTATGGCTTTTGCTGCGGCTTTGTCCCAGTTGCTCAGGTTAACAACTAAAGTCAGCCCCCGGGCTTGTTTACATAATTTTAATTATACTTTTCAATGACTTTGGAGAGCATTTACACTGCAGATTATATTCATTGTGTGATTTCTTAGTGTTCTAGAAACTTGCATCATTCTCCTTATAAAACTTTTTTTTGTCTTGAGAAGATACCAGAAGCTTAAAATGAGTGATTTTCCTAAAAGCCTTGCAAATACAGCAGATCTCAGTCTCCCTCCTATGAAGATGTCACCTCAGAAGGCAGGTGCAGAGCTGTTTACCAGTCAGACGTGATCGTGCTGTTCTAAATTAAATCTACTCGTGATGGTTAGCAGAGAGCTAATCAAATCACTTGCACCATTTGATCTGCTCCCATTGCCTTTCATTATCAAAGCTCATTTAAACTGCTTTAAACTAGAACTGAACTGATAAAACAGATAAATTCATACATCTGTGATCATGTTTTCCTGCTGTTGTATTTTGTATTATCTGAGCCTAAAACATCAGCGTAAAACAGCCTAAAACCAAAGACAACTTATTGTATACTGTACCTTGTCATCTGAACAGTTCTCTTAATTTAGCCACTCTTAGTTTTGTTTTGAACAATGCGGAATAGCTTTTCATTACCATGTAGTATTTTTAACCAATATAGCAGATAAAAATTAACACTCTGCCCTTAGAATTACCTCATTTCCTTCTGGATAATAGACAATACATAAGAAGTTGTTGCAGCATTGCTTTAAAAGCATGGTTACTCTTTTCCTATAGTAATCAAACACTTGAAAACAACAGACATTTCCTGCGGATGGTGTGTAATCTCACATAATTATTAGGCTTTTCAGCCCAGTATTGGAATAAAACCAGTTGATACTATGTTCCCCCATCCCCAGTTGTATTACACCAGATCAGTACAGTGAACGTGAACTAAACAGACCTGGAAGCAGAAAAAAACTGGGCTATTAGAAGAATTCTTATGAACCTCTTACTTCCCCTGCACATTTGAGAAGCTGTCATTTTTAGTTTTGGTTTGCTCATCAAGGGCATTCAGTTGTCAATAATCCATCCTCAGGTTTGAATTCTGCTGTTGAGTCTGTGCCAGCTGCAATACCTTTGATCTGGCAGCTACGGAAATTAGGTGGTTGAAGGTGCAGTAGTCACTGGGACTTAATTCTTGATTAGTTTTGCAGGCATTTTTTGTGCTTTTTCATCTAATTAGTAAATCACTCCTTAAATTAGGCCCACCAAGCTGAAACAGAGTTAAAAGGATGAGGTCAAGACTTAAAGCAAGATGTGGTTGCTTACTGTATGTCGTACAGATAAGACTGGATTTTGCAGAAGCCTGGGGCTTGAGAAAGGGTTGGCAGGGTGCATCTTTTTTTCAAGTGAAATTACTTATCTCTTAGAGCTGGCAGGACAGTTGAAGTATTTCTGAATACATGAAGAATTGGGAGGAAGGGGAGCAATTGCAAAATGGTTTTCTGTGTGCTGTGCTTAATGGCGAAAGATTCGAGTTGAATGTTGAGCCTGTCGAAACAAACTATTACTGCCCTCATGTTTAAAGGGTATTTGATTACGTTAAAGGCTGAATTATGGCTTTGAATTTGCATACAGATTTTGGAAAGTAAGAGCATAGCTTCTAGCTCAGATATCTTTCGTATATGAGTATCTCCCCCGAATAATGATGCTGGTGCACATGGTAACAAGGGAGTGTTTGCTGCATTTTTGCCTATTAGCCATAGCCTGTGCTGATAAAAGACAGTCAGGTCTAACTCACCTTCCCTGTGAAACAGACAAATGGTTGAATAAGTTTTGGTCAGATACAGCTGGTTGAATCTATGGCAACAGCACTGCAAAAAGGGGTATTGAAGCATTGTCCCTGCAAATTAGAGCTAATTTCACTTTGACACAACTTATTATTAGCAGTAATGTGCAAGAAAAAAAACTGCAACAGGTTGACCTTTGGTTTCCTGAAGTCAGTTTTATTCCCATGGACTATGGGAATAATACAATGAAGAGCAACATAAAATCCCAAGTCTGTAATACCATTTGTTCAAATGGCTTTGTTGGCCATACAGCAAGAAGTGCACAACCTGGCCAGCGAGGCCACAGTGCTGTATTAAGTCTGCCCAGCCATGGCTGAGCTCCCCACAGTGGAGTTCTACCATTCCATAAGTGTCCTGCAGCCTCCTGGGGTCACCTGCACTGTGGTGACAGCTGGGACACCCCAGGCTTCCAGCTTCTGGCTGTCAGGTGTCCACAGGGGTTTCAGCAAGGAACAAATTGCAAGGTGTATGAATACCATTTTTGTACACTTGGACTTCATGATCTTAAAGGTCTTTTCCAATCTAAATGATTATTTTATTTCATGTACTTCTTTTAGCTCCAGCTCTTCTGTTACCTGCATAACCTGTAAAAATGGAATATGAATTTTTGTGTATTTTTTATGTTACAAATATTTTCAGATTTTACCATTCACTCTTTCAATGGTAGCAGTAAAAAGTGACTGATATCAAAAGTAGGCAGATGACAGTGATCATCATATCTTTTCCTTTTTTTCTTTTGTTTTACTGTCAGTTATCTAATTAATGCTACTTGGGATAGAGGAAGTCGGGTATTGATTTCAGCAGATACCGTAAATGTTGCCAAGTTTAGTCAACTGTGTCTTGGAAATAGAAAACTGCAAAGTTTCAGCCACCGCAGCATAAAGATAACCTTCATTCTGAATACCCCAAACCCTAAGGAGAAATAGGGAAGTTTTAAAAGCATAACAAAGAAATGAGAAAAGGCAAAAATAATTGTGGGATGTGACATATGAAAGAGTGAGCTTAGAAAATGGATAAACCCAGTTTTTGCACACTTACATGTAGCCCCGTGCATCCCTCCTCTTCCTTGTAAGCTATGCCTTCCTTAGAGTTGAAAAGCAGTGAGGTTCTCTGAGTACCTCAGGATCGCCGTCATTCCCCTGCTTCATTGGAGAGCCATAGAGTTTCACCCTTTAATAGCTCCAGTGGGTTTAGTCAAGAGCTCTAACTGAAAGTTCTTTGGGAAAGAGGCTTTGGCTTTACATCTCCTTTCAGAGAGACTTGCCATATTGTGGAGCAGTTAAAAAATAACTACTAATACCAGCAAAGAAAACAAGGAGAGCAAAAAAAAGCAAGAATGTGTGTTTTTGCAGCTGTTGGAAAATGGGTTATGCTTTCAGCACTTTATTCTCATCTACTAAGACAGTGCTTCTGCTCTTATTTTGTTGCTTTTCTGGAAGATGAATAGAGGGAATATGGAGATAAGCAATTGTAAAGGGAATATTTGGTTGTCTAAGTACATGCAGAAATTAGATTTCCCCTCCCCTGCTTCTTCTGGCTATCTGCCAATTAATAATTTGAATTAGCAGGATCTGGAAGGTTGGGACTGTGACGAAATTCAATCAACCTTGAATTCAAAGTCAAGGCTGGTTTTTTTATTATGAAGATGAAGTATCTTGAAGAGAACTTTGAAAGTGACAGTATGTGTAGTTTATATCCTTTCATAAGGTTTGATTTATCATTCTGGGATTTTGTTTCATTTTTTCTGTGTATTTTGTCCAGCTAATTACTACAAAACACTGGTGAGATGGATGAATCCTAAGTGCACTATTATAAAGCAGTTTACAGTGAGATCTAAGTAAAAAGATTAAGTTGTATTTCCCAAGGTTGCAGAGTTGGAATTGAAAATCAATGTAATCTTTGGGAATCAGTCTTCAGCCTAAACTGCATAGTTTTTCTCAGTATTTTGAATTAAAAATCACACTTCATTAGGACAATATGAAACAAGCTTGAAGTATTTTCTCTTCATTTCGGTGCTCAAATGATGGTCTTATTTACAATTTTCAGTACTGCAGGTGTTTTTCTTTCTCTAGCACAAAAACGGCTTAGAGATTGTACAAGACCAAACATAAGACTTGGTAGAAAAGGACAGTATCTCTGGATGAGACTGTTTTTCTCTATGAGTGCTGGTGGCTTGTTATGAAATTTTTGTTACATTCCAGGCTTTTAAGGCAAGATGAATTGTGTAGGACATGAAAATAAGTATGTTTCTTTTCAACACATTTTTAAGCTCATATAACTAGACTTTGACAAGTAATTGCGCTCTGGATTTACTGTTGATTTCATTTACTGCCCAACTCACTTGTGTGGTCAAACTACATTATTTAAGGTGATAGTTTAAGAGTGATTGTAAAACCCTAGTGAATTTTTTTTTCTGAAAAAGGATTTCTTTACTCAAGTACAGAAAAATAATTGAGTATTTATAGATCTCTTAATATATCACTGTTTTTTTCTTTAATTATTAGATACAACTTACACCTGCATTGCTGCCTGTGTACCGTATTCACACTTGAGCAGAGACATTTTCAGTGGCAGGAGCAGTGCTGGAGTGGACAGTCCTCAGGGCTGCCAGATGATACCTGCCTGTCATCTTTCACCCACCAGAGCCAGCTTATGTAGAGCTGACTGAAGGTGATAAAACACACCTTTACAGATGTAAATCCAGTCTACAAAACAAATCGGCAGTTGAGCCAGACTTCAGGGTCAGACATCCTGATTTTTATCCATTTGGTTTTGTCCCTTGGTGCTGTTTACAGTAGGGTAGCTCCTAATGTAGTGCTCAGACTCAGCAGCTGAGGAGTGACACCAGGGCCCCCTGGGAATGCCAATCCCCAGCCAGAATGGACTGAAGGCTTGTCACAGCTCCTAGTCCTGGCACACCTGCTTCCACACACCAGCGTCCTTCCCTGCCCTAAGCTGAAGAGAAGGGCCAGGGTTCTGCCCTGAACTTTGAATGAGACCCACATCTCCTACCAGGTTGTAAGCCAGGGTGTGCTGAGCAAGCACATACCTGGGGACTTCATTCTGCCTTCAGCCCTGGTCTCTGTAGCTAAGCCAACCAGACAAAAATGTGTCTGTGGTTCCAGTAATAGTTTACAAGCACAGTTCAGCTATCTAGAAGTGGCATTTTCTCTTTAGTATGCGGGGCATTTATTTTCCTTGGTTTTGATGTCAGAGAGATTAATGCGTGACTGTATCAAGTACCAGATATGCTTTTAAAACTATAGACAGTTTTGAACACAGTGAAGGAAAATGTCAATTCTCTGTCAAAGTATAGACCAAGGAGTTTAGTACTGGAAGATGTAATTTGAACTTCGGACAGAGCAGTGTTCCCATGAGTCCCTAGTAGAGACAGAAAACAATGTTCTTTAGTGAGTTTTGCTACAGCAGTGTACTAAAGTTATAAAGTTGTTCCAAGTGAGAAAAAAAAGGCATGTTGCATCTTTTTTTCTGTGTCCCATGGCTTGATGCATACTGTCACTTTTTTGTTATATTTGCAGCTCCATAAAATGTTTCTCATCTTCCATATATTTGAAACCAGCATGCCATTCATCATCATCATCATCAACAACAACAGCAACAATTTCTCTCTTAAGTTGTTTTAAGTTGATGTAATGCCCAGAACAGGAGCAGAATATGAAAACCAGTCTAGCAAGTTCCTGGAATAGCTGTTGTACAGAAGTTGTTATTTGCTGCTGTAGTTACAAGTCCAAGTCCTCAGGCGTTTTCTGTCATGTGTCACTGCCCCTCGTTGATGTGTAGTTTGGTTTCAGTTACGGCCTGGAGCTACACAGTAATGAGCCAAACAGGGCAGTTGAAGCACCAGGAACACCTCAGGTTCTTTCACAATCTTATATTCTTGGGTAGATAAACTCTTTACTTCTGTACCATGGGCACCTTCTCTGTGGTCTCCGAATCTACAGTTGTGTTTTGCTGTGCTTTACTGTGGAAGGAGCTTTCAGAGGCTGCGAGCATCTTGGCAGTGTCAAAATTGTTTTTGTTGTAGCTACTAACACCATGTATGTTCACTTACATGAATTGCTGTACAGGTGGTAAGTTACCAATTTTGCTAAGCAGCAATCTGTATGAATAGCTGGTTATAGTAAAAAAGGAATGTAATTTGTGGTTTCTGTTGGCTTTTTTAGAGGTATTTGATTGTAATGTTTCAGTCAGGTAGTTTTAATAATGCTGAGGTCAGATATTTGAGTGTGGATTTTTTTTTCTCACTACTTCCAAGACTACGTGAAGACAGCCTCAAGGGAATTTTTTAGAAGAGTTTATTCAGATGCTGACTGTCAAGTAGTGTCTCCAATATAATTTCAGAAATGGGTGATAATGGCTGAGCGTTTGCTGTCAAAATAGAGCTGAGGTCAAAAGTACTATTCAACTCCTGAATGCAGATGCCTTGTCACATTTCCCTTTGGAAGGAGCAGATAACTAGATTGAACTGAAACTAGAGACTGGGTTTTTTATGACACAAATTGAACTCCTGCCAATGACAAATTTCAAGGTGCATTGTGAAAATGAAATGATGCAGTGCTAGCTGAAGTGCATGACATAGCTATGAATAGATGTACCCATGTGTACGACACAGCTCCTACCTTCCTTGGAGAAAACAGTTTCACATGCACCAAGGTCGACTGAGTGGTTGTATCCTGTGAAGCTCATGTCATGCATGAAAGTACATAAAGACCATCTGGGAGCGATAAAAATAGCCTGTCCTGACTGTATGATTTGCGTGGTGGCCAAGGACTGATACGCTCATTCAGGAAACAGCAAAACAATGTCAGACTTGTTGGGAAATAACCAGGCTTTATTTTCATCCTTGGGAATGGCCTGGTATCTCATGGAACGAAATCCACAAGGAGACTTTCAACCACACGGTCTCTGAATACCCTGAAGGAGTCCGTGTGAACTAAAGTGGTTTGGTCCAGGCAATGGAAATGTTAAGATTGTTCTTAATATTTCAAGATTTCAGGTTTGGTATATCTGAAAAATACTGAGAGTAATAGTAGAGTTTAACTCATAGCTAAATATTTTTTTGGTTGGTTTTGGTTGTGGTTTTTTTTGGGTTTGTTTTTTTTTTCAGTTTTTACACTTTTAAAAGGGGGGGGGGTTAAGTTTTTAGATAAGGTTTTGTCAATTTATCAGACCAAAAAAAGGTGACCACATGCTGGTCAGCCTTATTCAGCCATCTCCAAATGGTTTTTGTAATGATCTTGTGTGAAGATGGTTTATAAAGCAGGACTAAAATTTTTTAATTGAGCTGCAGGAATTCAGGATATACAACTTAAATCTGGGTAACATTGGCCAGATATTTTTTCAGCTCAATCTAGAAAGAATGATTCTGAAACAACAAACATATCTATAAACAGTGAAACTCAATTTCAGCCTTTCTATGCAGCAGAAGAAATAGAGGTACTAATGATGACTGGTTTCCTGACAAGCATTTAATGTGTCACGGGTGTCACAACAGCAGCTTCTGAGCACAGTTTTAATGAGGTTATCATACCTAAATGACTTCTGTAGAAGCCCATAACCTGAACACTGTAGCCTGTGACAAGTCTGTCTCCGGTTTTTATTGTTAATGGACATGATAGATAAATCTGTGTTCTCCAGTCACATCAGGCAGCCCAGGCACTATTTTAAATGCTGTTAGGAAGCCTGGGAAACGCTATTAAGGGAATAGCTGTAAGCCACCTCTCTGGTCTGGTTTAACATTGAGCATCTAATTATTGCCGTACACTACTGACCTCAAAAGTGACGTTTTTTATTGAAGACAATGTATTAGTCTGAATGACTGGGATGCTATTCTGTTAAATAGATTGTGAGTCCTCCAATGGCTTGTTCTGTCACTTACTTATATTACCTACCAGCAGAATGGTGTGTAGGGACAGGGAATTCTGCTGTGCCCCATTAATTGAGCAAAAACTAACTACATCTATGTTTTCTTTCACACTTTTGGCTAAACTTGGATCAAGATTGGAGGTCTGAAAAAGCCATGCCATTGTGTCCCAAGTGCCTGCACTAGCAAATTTTGTTTTTTAACTTATGCCAGACTCAGCCAAAATTTCATCTGATCTATGGGAAATAGGAACAGCTGGAAACTTCAGAGGGAATTTGATTTTTGGATTAACACAAGATTTGGATGTGCTCACAGCTCTTTGGTCTTCTGTTTGGTTGGTTTTTTATTATAATTGTATAAAGAAGAATGATGCACGTCTTTCGAATGTGGGAGAACATACAGGATCTACTCAGTACCATGAGAAACTTTGGATTTTTTCTATTTTTCCAGAGGTATAAGAGGATTTGGTATGGAAGAATCTGTTCTTTCTTCATACAAGGATAGTTTGATGATCTATCTGAATGAAGGCAAAATCTTCAGAATAGTATTTTCATATTTGATATTAGTTATATTTCAGATCTTGTCTTGGGAATTCTTACACTGTAGTTTTTCATTCTTCTCTGTATAATCCCTTACTTCTGACAGTGCCATGAGTGAGTATTCTGCTTATACCTAAAGAATATGGATGATTTCTTGAATGACAAAAATGTCATTTTTTGTAAGAGGTATAGTTACAGGCACCAGTTCAACTGGTGAAAAAAATGCAACACATTTATTCCACTCGCTGAATACAAGTCTTCATTCATGTGTGATCTTGGGAGAAGGGGAAATTGAAGCTGGGTTTTTTCCCAGGTTTTTGGAGCTCCATTTAGTGGTTTCAAGTGAGGGAATGTAGTGTGGGTGTTCCAGGGTTGTGAAATCTTTGGAATATTGACTTGAATCAGAAGCAATTGTGCAACTTTCCTGTTTTAAAGCCTCACCTGTAATCAAATTAAATGGTGTTTCCTAAATACCATTAGAGGGTGCAATTAAACAGTAGGAATTAAATAGGAGAGCATTTCTTTGCTCTCAGAATGGAGCCTCTCTTCAGCTGGCATTCTCATCCACCACAGCTTTCATTTGGCTGCACCCCACAATCTGGCAGCCTCTTCCTTCTTTGCTATGCCTGCATCCTTGCCCTATCACTGAAGTTCTTCTTCCATGTCCCCAGGATGCACGTCCATGTGCTCAGTCCTGCCCATCAGCTCTCTCACCATGCAATTTGCCATCAGTCTCCTGAATTTTGGCCCCTCTTGAATTTAGGAGTTCAAGCTTGGCTCAGACCTTGCCCCATGTACAAGTTCACAATGTCTTGTCGCAGGCTCAGCTGGTTGATTCCAGGGAGCAGCTCAGGGAATGGGTATTGCCTTTGCAGGAGAGAAAGTGACTGCAGCAACAGGTGGCAGGAGAGGCCATGTTGGTTGGTAGCCTTTGCAAGTTTAATTTTAACATTCCCATTGTAAGGTACTTGATGATGCGTTCTGTCTCTGCGGTAATTTGTGTGTTATATGGTTCTATGTCCTATGGATTACTGAATGTAGGCATCAAGGGTAAATGGTTTACCCCTCCAGCTTCACTTCATAGGCATTTTAGCAACTGGCTTTTAAATGACTTCATATAAACACAAAACTTAAATAAAAGTGTCTTTATAAGCAAAAAGGATCCTTATAAAAAATTAAATAAAAGTTGTAATTTCACTTTAGATAAGCCAATTGCCGCAATTTAAAAATAAACCTGCTGCAACAGAGTATTTGCTTAGAAAAGTGATTGTAAGAGTTGAGACATGATATTATTCTCTCACTGGTTAGCTCACATGAAGTAAAATAATTTTAAGGGTTTCATTTGATATTAATAGATATCCATTGCATCTTAGTGACTTTATACGTTTTACAGAATATTTTGCAACTTTAATAATATAAAGAACTGGACCATACTTAGTGATGAAGTAACAACAACTTCGCATGCATTTGTAGTGCTATTGGATTCATTATAACTCATTTTAAGTCAGTGGTTTGTTTGTTGTTTACTTCTACCTCCATGCTTGTGGAAATTCATTTGACTTCTTCTCCCCAGGCTTTTCTTTCTTGCACTTCTTTATTTTTATAGTAAAAAATATGCAACTCAGCCAAGAGGTCAGTCATCTGAAAATGTCTGAGCACTTGAACCATCACCATGAGGATGTCAGCTGCCCTCTGCACCAATTAAGAGCTTCTTTGTGGAAGTTCAGTAGAGAGGATGGATGCAGCTCTGCTGGTTGCTGCTGCTGTAACCGAGACAGAACCAGGAGGAGCTGAAAGCTCAGTTAAAGCAGGACTGGGGGGCCAAGTGAGCAGCTGACACATGGGTGAATGTTTCTGATCTTTTTTTAATACGTTGTGTCAGAAGCATTAAGAGCCATTCTTACACAGTGGCATTATTAGGCACGTGGCCTAATTTGAGGTGAACCTACAAAGACTGTTGTTAGCTTTGCTTTTTGAGGAACGATAGAATTTTTTTTGTTCTTGTTACTAACAGTTGAAATGATCAGAGAGGCTAGAGATGTGAATTTGTGAAACATGCTTTACATTTATGTTCATATTATGTCACAAATGCAGTGTGGTCCTTCACTTTGGAAGGGAATGGATGTGGTGCCTTATGACTATAGTGGTTAAACTGTTGATGACACCTCCTGAGAGCCTCTGTGTGACACCAAAACCTACACAGAAACATTTTCTTTTCTGTCTTTAATGTTTTAAGAGTTCTTTGAAAATACAGAATAATAAAAAGTTATTAATAGTGACACTGTTAACTCCTGAGGTGGGAGATTCATCTCTTAATGTGAAAATTGGCACTTGCACGTGCATAAAACTATACTTTTCTTAGGCTATGGTTACCATTATTGATTTTATACAAATACCCCATATTGTTTTATTTTATTTTGCTACATTTTATATTGTAGTCCTTCCAAAAGGAATGTGAATTTTGCTACTAATTATAAGCAGTTTTCTTTGTCAGTGAAATGTGCCTAAACTATTACCCTGCCCTCCCCCAAAAAAATCTTAAGTTGCTTGATCTGGGTGTATGATAAATGCTGTATCAGAGTGTCCATGTCACATCTTAAAACAAGAAAGCTGAGAGTTTAATTTAAAAAGAGACATGCTATAATTCTCTTACTAGCTAGCTTACATAACGTAAAACAATTTAAAGTTGTTTGTTTAACAGGTCTGCATTGCATTTTAGTGACTACATGTCTTACGGAGTATTTTGCAGTTTTAGTAATCATGGAGGACTTTTGCATAGGTTAAGGCCTAAAGTGTCAGTGGCTAAAAAGGGAAATTTCTTTAGGAAATATCTGTGGTAGTTTTTTCCTTTTTTCCAGTATTATTTTCCTTTTCCCGAAGAGAACAAAAAGCTATTACTCAATCAGGTAACCGTGATGTATTAGTATGAAATGTAGAAGAGGTGAAACCTTCTCTGTTTTTAAGATTCCTTAGGCAAGGTTTTTGATTGGAAGGAGGATCATCTTCATCAGTGTATCTGGTGGTGTCTTTTGGACCTAAGGAATTGCAAGCATTCATAAACATCAGGTTAAATTTTGAGGCATCTATTAAAAGAAGAGAAAGAAAGAAATTCTTGTGTCATTGTTAGTCTTATGGTTTTCTTTGCAGACATTAGGGTTTAGAATATCCCTTTTCTCAACTTTCTAGTCAGCACTACAAGTTGGTAGTCAGTAAAAACTTAAGTGATGGCTCTTTGCTGATGGATTTTATTTGATGGCCTTTTTCTAGTTTATAGTACCAAAATATTGCTCATTGGCAGCAGACCCATGTTAAAAGTGGCATTGGCAAGGATAAGTTTTTTTTCTTTTCTGTCTTTGCATGCAGTCCCTGAGAATAAGTATGCACTGAACAGTGTTTGTGTGCATTTCTTATGGTTGAAGGACTTGACTAAATATTAGCAGTTTAATAAGAGCTAAAAATTTCAGCAATTTTCAAATTAAATTTGATTCAAGTAAAATATAGGTCCGTATAAGCAAACAGCTATGCTATGCTAAAAGTCTGTGCTTAACTAAGAAAAAACAAATGGGAGAGGGGAAAAAAAATCTTACTCTGTTTTTTAAATCATACTTTTCTTTTTTTTTTTAATAATTCCCTAAACTAGCTAAGTCTTATAATCAAGTGCTTAGGAGAAAAATCCTTGACTCATAAAAATAATAAAAGTAAGATGTAAGTAAGTAGAGCTACAGGGCATTAAAGATCCTCCAGTCTAGATCTGCAGGAATAAATGACTGATAAAAATTCATAAGAAGGGCAGCAGAGAAATTTAAAAATCATATTTTGATTATAATATTTTTTCCTCTGAAATACTTGTTGGGAGGAAAGTATTCTCTGCTATCTGGAGTGAGATGAGATACCTGAGACTGCCATCTCAGCTGTCCACCAGCCTGTACCCATGATGCCCTTTGCCCTTCGCAGTCCTTGTCCCATCCCTCACCTTTCCCATGCATGAGCCTGTGTCTGCTTTCCCATGTGTAAAAAGACTCTGATCTCCTGGCAGAGATAGGAGCCTTTGTCAGAGATAGCACTGGCTTCCTGAGTAGGAAGCAAAGTTAATACAAGGCAAATATTTTGATAATTGAATTACAGCCTCTAACAAACCTGTGCAACATGTATGCAAGTAGTATTTTCAGAAGGCTTTATTTTAGTCAAATTTTCACAGATTTTCAGTGTGACAACAAAGGCTCTTTGCCATGAGAGCAGCCTCTCTGCCAGATGTCAAATCCCTGCTCCGAAATATAGAGGCACTGGAGATTCTCGTTGAAACACTGAAACTATATAAATATTGGCAAAATTGGGTTTCCCCCCCCTTCACTGTGAAACAACTGAACTATTTTTGCTTATGCCTTCCAGAAAAAAAAAAATTGCCTGAGGCAAAGACTCACTGTGGGGCTTTACAGTCCAAATAGTTAAAATGGAGTCAAATTATAAGTGATAATATAAGCTTATAATATGTCATGCTTAAATATAGGTGTTGATGTCTGCTCCTTGCATAATACTACAAAGGCCCTTGAGTTTCTGTAGAAATGAGACCAATTTTATCTTCTCTTAATAAGGAAATGTAAAACATATGTAAAAAAGACTGCTGAAGAGTGGGAAAAAATGAAAGAAAATTTATCTTTGGAAAAATGCTCATATTTAAATCAGTTTTTCATTGATGCTGAAAAATACTGAAATGTATATGGTCCATGATTCAGCAGCCAGATACTTGCAGCAAACAAGTGGTTTATTAATTAAGAGTGGTTACAGATCCTTGCTGCTTTTCCTGGTCCTTGCAAGTCTTGCATTCTTTGCTCCATAGTGGTTTTGTTTCAGCAACCTGTAACCAGGTGTAAAGTGTGCTCTCCTGGGAGCTAGAAAATGCAAGTTTGAACCTGCTAATTCTTAGGTGAATACTTTAATCTTCAGCCTCTTAAATCTGTTATACCACTTCCACTGCCACCTTTCTCTTTTTTTTTTTCAAATAAAAGTTCTGAGTCAGTTCTCCACAGCCAGAAATACAAATTGGAGCCTGGATTTGGAGCGGAAATTTGAAGCAATGAATCCCAGTCTCAGACAAGTGTCTAATCCACGTCTACAGGAAAACACATAAATCTTTGAAACAGGCACATAACTCTCCCCATTCCTTGTAGAGGGAATTTCATAGCTAACTAGTCTTTGAGAATTATGTTCCAGGAGCTGGATGACTAAAATACCCACTTGGTTACAGTATCCTTAGAAGATCTAATAGGCGTGACAGTATGGACTGTTACCCTTCCTGCATGTCTTTTCCAAATAAAATTTCTTTTTCCAAATAAAATTAGTAAAGAGGACAATGAATAAGATTGTTCCAGTTTGGAAAAATTGATTCCCTTGAATTCATGCTGGTACTGATGGTCATTTTAAAGCCATATGGAGGTTTTGGCTCTTTATAGCCCTGGTGTAATTTCTTTTTGTCTGAACTAGAAGAAACAAATAATCTGGGCAGTGTGAGTGGGAATGCAGCCAGTTGATCAAGGGAAGAGATTGTCCCTGTCTGTGTGACTCTCATCAGACCACATCCAGATACTGCATCTGGTTTTGTCACCTGACACAGGAAAGATGTGGACAAGCTGGAAGGTGCTTAGGAGGACCCAAAGCAGTGGGGCTGGAGCGCTTGCACTGTGAGGAGGGAGTCGGGGAGAAGGGGCAGCCTGGAGAAGGGATGGTTTTGGAGGCACCTGGCAGACCCCCAGCACCCACAGGAAGTCCTTGAGGGGATGGAGCCGGGCCCCTCACAGTGGCATAGACTGGGAGGGCGAGAGACAAGAGGTACAGGTTGGAACAGGTTTAGACTGGGTTTAAGGAGAAGCTTTTCCCGAGGTGTTTCCATGCAGAGTGAAGCAGTGGAGCAGGTCACTCCAAGATGTACCCATGTGTACGTGGAGGTACATCTGTCTGAGGAGGGTTTCAGGCTCTGAAGGCTGCAAGCCATGAGCAGCCTGATCTGACCTCAGAGCTGGCCCTTCTTTGGGACTGGAGACCTCCCAAGATCCCCTCCAGCCTGTGACCTTCAAGCCTGTAGGTACCCAAAATCCTACTGGTGTTCAGCAGCTTTCATAATATTTCTGTAATAGCAAGCATATGATTGACATCTACTTCAACCCTTCTGATCACCTCTAGCTTCCCTAGAGTCCTTCTTAGAGGAGAGGCCAAAAATGTAGAATCGTTTTATTCTCTGATAAAGTGATTCTTGTCTAGGGATTAAAACCTTTAAAAGCTTCTCAAACTCTGTATGTATGGATTTAAGGCTTCAGTTCTCTGTATCTTGATTTTTAAAATCAGGGAAGTGCTTTTTTTATTTAATCTGAGCTAACTAATAGCTGTGTCATAATATATTAAAATCCTTCCTGAGAAGTATTTAACTGAATTTTTTTATGAAAACCTTACATTATGTCATGTCTGTCTCTGACTCCCCAAGGATTTTTCAGTTCATCTTAGTTTCTAGGCTGTTTTGCTTTTTCAAAAAGTAGGTTAAAAAGCTTTCCTCTTAGCATTGCCTTTTAATCTATAGACCTTGCTATTTATATTAGGGCTGTGTAGGACTTCATGATGATGCTGCCACCAGAAATGTGATTCTCTGTCTTTTTGTGTTGTTTATTCTTCACCCACGGAAAGCCAGGAAAGTCTGAAATGGCAGAGAGACTGCCTCAGCCCTCTTGGCCAATTACGGCATGTGAATGGGGGAGGATGGATGAAAAGGCAGATAATATGTGTGATAGTGTTGTACAGCTTGGATTATGTTACTGGATACGCTGTGTGTGAATTTTTCTTTGCTATTTAAATCCTGGGTATAGAACATCGAGAGAGAGGAAAAGTTAAAAGAAAAATACATCAGCATCTGAAGTTGGTGGTTGAGATAGTTTTTAGAAGACAGAAATTTCTCACCCTTAATTCTTTGTATTGATTTTTAATGGGAAGCTTCTCTATAAAATACTTATCAGTGTGAATGCAGAATTACCTAGAAATAAGGTTTTATTTTAGTGGTTGCTTAGAAGTTTTTGCAGGCGTTCTGTAAAAGCAAACTTTTCCCTCCGTCCTCCTTCTTTTCCTCTCCACCTTCCAACAAGGGAAGTAGTCCTATACCTTTCGTAAAATGGAGACATTTAATAACTTTTCTCCAGAGCTCAAACCAATGTAAGCCAGATAGTTATGTTAAAAAAAAAGAAAAAAGAACACCCACAAAACCCCACTGCAACAGATTTCCACTAAGATCTAAATACACAGCAGTGAAATATCCTGAATTTATGTATATATTTTTCTGTTGCATTGCACTACCCTATGTAGTCTTTGTCCTTACAGCTTTTAACATTGATGTTCTCTTAGGATTATTCAAGGGAAAACATAAAGTATTTATAGCCATAGTTAAAATCTTTATAAATCGTTTTTAATAGGAACTGCCATAATAAAAGTTTGAAATAGTTTCCATTATAGTTTTTTGTTTTTATATATTCTAAAATTTACAAAATACTTCTTTTGGGGGGTGAAATTTTCCATGCTATGAGTCTGAAAAGTATTTTTCTTCATTAATTTGGAGTATAATCCTTTCAGCTATTTTGGAATTATAGACAAATGGGGAAAATGCTTTTTCCCTTTGTACAATAATAATAAAAATAAAGAAAATCTTCAGATAGATTTTTAACAATTCTACAGGGGAAACAAGTGAAGGTTGAAACATGTGGCAAGATCTCCCTTTGCTTGCTGAGGGGGGAAAAAAAAAACATTGAAAAAGGTGGAAAAATAACATCAAACTGTTTCCAGTAACATCTGCTGAGCTTATTAGCAGAAGCTAATAAAAACACACCCCCTTAATGACATCGCTGCACGTTCCCTTTGCCTGAGGCCATGTGGACATGAACTAGCTGAGCTATTGCAGCTCCCTGCTGCTCTCTAGACCTTCATGGCTCTCGCTCACTGGGCGCATCCCAGATTGTGAGGTGTCAGGGTTGTGCCCATCTCCACCTCCCACAGGCAATGGACAATGCTGATCCTTCTCCTGTCCACTACTTCTAGGGACCTGCAGCTGCATGGGGCCAGCCTGCGTGGGTAGAAAACTGTAGGTTGGTTAGCCTAGCACAGGTTTGTGTTGGTTTATCTCAAGTAGAGCTCTGCTAAGCCGGAGAGCAGACTTTATAGTGCAGGTTACCAGTGTTGTCATGAGACAGTAGTACCAGAATGGTTTTCACTCTTAGTTTTTCTCCAGCTGTACTTGTGTCAAGCTGTCCTGAAAGATACTAAACCAGGATGAAATTCATATGTGCATGGAATTGAAATAGGTTTTACTGGATATCTGGGTCCTATAGGAGGGATGTGGCACACAAACCAGCAGGTATGTGGACAAACAGGCCCTCCTGCATGGCGGCAGTGCTGTATCTGTGCTGCCACTTGCCTGGAGAGCTTTGGGGGTGCCCCACAGCTCTGGGACAGAGGGACAAGATACAAGACCAAGTCTCAAAGCCCTTTGCACTCACTCCTCTGCCTGCCACTTCCATGGTCCGGCGGTGCTCAGGCGACCTGTCTGTAACATGCTGGGTACTGGAAGTACGTACCACTGTACTGGGCACTGACACCACTGCAACCAGTAAGGTGGTAGTGGTCTGGCTTTTATAATGAGGATTTACCCTCAGGGTGGTCTAGGAAACAGTTTGTGTAAGGAACATGGTAAAAAAACCACATGGATGTGTTATCCTTACCTTGCTCTTCAAAAATAAGGTGCACAATCAAGACACAATCCAGTTCTGCAGTTAAGCACTCCCATGTGTTTGGAAAAATCGGGATTTTGGCCCCAGCTACCAGTTTTACTATTTTTAGCAGGAAAGATAAAAATCAGAAATAATCAAAAAAGCCTTATTCAGATATTCTGTCTTTTGGGCAAGGCCTTCAGACTGTCTCTCATTTGTCCTTCCAGGCCCATTGCTGTTACGTTCCTTGCCCTGCAATTGCTTCATTTAAAATGAGTGCCATGGCTGGTAATCCCCACTGCCCATATAGCAGGTGGCTCTGAGCCTTTTGGAAGTTTCTGGAAGGTTCTTTTGTGTCCCAGCCACACGACATCACCTCAGAGCCACTGTTTTCTCTACTAGGCCATGGCCTGTCTCACCACAGTTGGTGCCTGCCTGTGCTCATTCTTACAGACCAGCTCAGGACTCGAGATACTTCACATTTATTATAGTGTATATTTACTGTTAAGTGTCAGCTGAAAAAGAAACTGCACTTTATTCTAGATTTTTGGGGGGAATGTTCATTCTAAAAGTTCTGCTGTGTTATTTTACTCACATCTGAATCAGGTACAACCAATTCTGGTAGGAACTCATGCCATCATATTAATTTCGCCTTGAAACTCTGAATGTGAAGAACAGATGAAAAATTTAAATCATAATGTTTTGTTTTGTCGAGGTTTTAGCAAAAATCTGGGTATATTAAGTGAAAAGTTAAATTTGAGGTAGTATTAATATATTTGTCCTCTTGCCAAAATTGAAGAAAATGGAATATAGCGAGAGCAATTGTGCCGTCTTTTTAAAGTTGCAATCTTACTTTATGTTTTTGAGCACGCAGCACTACTTGTAAGATTTAAGGCACATTTTTGTTGCATGACGTGCATGGAAATGCATGCGCACACAGTCAGTTACTGCACCATCAGACAATCATGTATTTTGGCCTAATTGGTTTGAAATGAGTGGTCACATACCATTGTCCCTTGGTTTGTCCTAATTGCCATTTTGTGCTCATGTAAGGAAGAAAATCCTTGGTTCTGTTTAGTGGCAGCATTCCCAATTGACTTCAGTTGTTCCAAGAGTGATGAGGTATCTTGGTTCTCAAACTAAATCCAATCATGTGTTTTGATTTCTCAAGCCTCTGTAATTCCTTCTTTTTTTATTTTAGAACAATTATTTTCATTTCATTTGCAAGCTCTAGGTCTACTGTCAACCATTGCTTTCCCATTAGTCTTTTTTTGGCTTCCCAGAGCTTTCCATATAATATATTAGTGTAAACAATAATTAGTGTAAACAATATTTCTGTTTATTAAAAAAATCCAAGGTGACTCTTCTTAGAACGAAGCTATAAAAGAGGTATAACACAATTGCACTAATTAAGAAGAGCAGTTGTGAGTTTTTTTCCTTTTTTCCCCTTAGCAAAGAGACGAAAAGGAAAATCAATACTGGAAAACCTATTTCATTCTGCAGCAAAGGCAGCTGGAAAAGATCCACTTGAACTCCTAGAACTAAAATGCTAGAAGCTGTCGTAATTAAGTAAACCAACTGAGAACTGAAAAACCACCTGATCAAACTAAGGGATTATAAGTATGAAAGATCTGATGCGCCGTTCAGAATCTTTTGATAGAGGAAGTAAAGTTTGCTGGGAATTTGGTGATTAAAGGCTTGTCTTTTGTTGATGATTAGTTATTTTGCTCTGGGAATTGTTGATTAATTGAAAAATGTTTGAATAGCACTTACAAATTGTTGGACTATCTCTCGTTGCCCTTTCTTTAAATAAATAGATGTGGGTTTAGTTCCAAATGGCTCTTCAGTTTGAAATGTAATTTATAATTAAATGAAAAGTAGTATTCATGCAGAAATGAAACTTTTTCTGCAGTGATGTCCACCAAAGTGTTTAACTGGCTAAATTATTTTTATAAATCTTTTTGTGATCCTTTTTTTTCCTTAATTTTATTTTTTGATAGTTTACTGGGTAATGTGTTATTTTGTTAACATTTTTTTCCAGGACAGGACAACTATTTTGATAATTCATTGCAGATTTTTAAAATAATTAATACAGTAATAACAGTTACAATTTTAAAAAATATTCGTCTTTTCAAAGGCACCTCTTTAAATATTGCATGGTAAACCAACCTTCTCCCTGAACAACATTTTGATTTTATTTAAATGAAGACTCATTTTTGCCAGGTTTGCCCATACAGCATTTGATTCATCAAGAGTGACCTCTTGAAGACAGAATTGCAGGTTAATTGATCACCACCACATGTCTGGAGGTGGTATTCCTCCTTTTTCTCTGATTGGCACCAGATTTGGAACACTGATGCGGTTAAGCTCACTGGCTAATAGAATGAGATACCCTAATGTGTCAGGATCCAAGCTAGGCTTTTATTATATCCCTGCCATTTTTTCTGAAGCTCTGAGGTACAGATGCAGTTGTTACAACTTTTCATTGGAGTATGGTCTTACAGGCAGCAGTGAGAATGGGAATGAGCTGTGGCTCCCTGGATTTGTTTTGGTTTAGTGTGGTCTTTTGAAAATCAGCAGAAGGTCACTGTAAATAAATATACTTAAAACCAAAATAAGAGCCAGGTTTAACATTTGGCAGTGCAGGATTTCTGACAAGCCTGTTGCCTTCCATTGTTGAGGTCCCTGTCCTTACTGATGTGCTATAAACTTGGGTGACAGACGTCTAAGTGAGACAGTGCATACTGTACAACTTAATAACCATTCACAAAGGAGATCACTCTGTTCCGGGGAATCTCAGCTTTTTTCTTCCCCAAAACAACAAATTTGCTACTGCTCTTATAAAGAAAGCTTCAAAATATTGACAGCATAAATGATGCAAAGACATCTGTAAGCATCTGTAACAAGTGTTGAGCAATAGGTCTGAGATATTTGAATTGCCTCATTTTTGTCACTAAATGGTTTGGGTGACATGTGGTGATCATTTACAGAGTGAAGATAGTTAACATATTTGTATCCTTGTTAAGAAAGGCCATGGAAATACGGTGCAGCTCTTACTGTGACCATATCTTTATTTGTTTTCTCAAGTGCAAGATCTCTAGAAGGGGCAACTGTTTAGATTTAGCTCTTTTTAAGCAAGGTGTCTTGATCAAGCCTTACAAGAAGGAGTCAGGAAGTCATGCTTGCACAAGCTGCATTTTGAACAGGCTCACTGTTAATTTGGTCACTGATATGAGGGAAGTTTGGAAAGAACCATTCTTTCATGCTTCACACCTTGTAATCAGGAGTGTGATGGTCTCAATTCCCTTGTCAGAATACTGGTAAAGAAAAGATGTTTTACTCTTCAGTTTCATGAAGTGGCAGGAGAGACTGTGAGGGGAGAAGAAGAGAGAGTGTGCTCTTTTCCTCTGCCAGAAGTTTGGTTTGGCATTTTGAGAAAGCAGCATACTGGAGTTTCTCCATGAGAAGAGGCAGCTGTGATAAAAGCCAAGGCTGAGGAATGCGTTGGTGAGGGCCAAGCAGAGCTTGTTAGCCTTTGGGGAAGAGCTGCTGGCTACTGACTCTGTTCTGGCTCTATAGTAAGACGCATCTGAGAAATACAGAAGCGTAGGGCTCATTGAAAGTTTCTGATGAAAGTATTTTTCAACAGAAAACACAGAGATTGCCTAAATGACTCATTTTGTGAGAAGTGGCTTCTGGCTTTGGGAAATGTTTTTCATTAAACTGCAGAGCATATACAAAACAGTAACACATTGATTTGGCTTTGCTGTCACGGTGCCTTCCTAGAGTCTGTTTTAGTAATTGCATTCACATTCTCTTCTCTGAGATGGGGAGACTGTATTGGGTCCTGAGAGATGCACTTCGTTGCGTAGATCCATCTTGGGTGAGAAAATGGGAGCACAAGTGTGTGAACTCTGATTCCCATGCGGCAGGGCATCAAGTCGACAACATTAAATGTTAGAAATTTCTGGAATGTTTTCATTGTTATGGAACCTCTGCTTTTTGTCTTTTTTTCCCCAAAGCAAATACACAATTTCTCTTTGTACCTCCCTATCATTTTAATGACAATGTTGTTGTCATTAAAATTTCAGTTGTGAAAAGACATTTTGGCCTCTGTGGGAAATAAATTAAAATTTATATGTTTCAGATGGGCTTTGGAGGCAAGGGGGATGTGAGGGGAGAAGGGGACAGTGTTTATTTTACCATAATGATCAAAAAAAAAACCCGTCCCAAAAAGCTGACAACGGCTCAGCACTGAGTTAACGCAGACTGGAGCTTGCAGAATTTTTCAATGTGTAAGATAAGGGCCAGACCAGCATCTGATAAATTTCTGTCAGCAGGGCTGGATGCACAAATGGGAAGTGCCTGAGTTCCTGTTTAGGTTTCAGGTTTAGGTTTTAGTTTAGGTGTTTTCCCAAAATGTCTGACCTGTTTCTGCCTTCCTGAGGGGAAGATGGGCTGGTAATTCCCAGTCTCTATGGATGGCATGCTGCTTCAAGTGGCAAATGTAAACTCATTTCCTGAAAAAACCTCAGCCGTCCCCTGCCCCAGGGTTGGCCTGGAGGGCAGGACATGACCCTGGAGGACCCTGTGACCATCATTTAGAAAAGAGGCAGAGGAGCTGAGTCTTTAGATGCAATTTTAAAATTGAAAAGGTTGTTTTCCCTTGATTGTTCAGCCAGATCTCCCTTATTTATGGCAGCAGTGCTAAAATATGCCTGGTGAAGGAAGACTAATCCTTGAGCAAGGGGATGATTGGATGTAAATAAACTATTCTTAGTTGACCTGGCTATCACTATGCTAAACCATGGCTATACATGAGGCTGCCTTCTCCAGAGCCACTTGCATGGCCCATTAGCAGGATTCCCAGTGCTGAAGGAAGGTTTAATTTGAGAACAGTGGTATGTCAGTGCACAGAGCCAAATCAGGTCATGTGGTTACTCTGGGAAGCAGGCTGTCCTGGCTGCCTGGAGCACAGGGAAGCGTGCTGCAGTTTTAGCTTCACTGGAGCCAGCTCAACGCCAGGTGAACCTCTTGGTTCAACAAAAGACAAGCAGCCCTAGAAGCACAATGGTGGTATTTGAGGTAATATCCCAGATTTTTTCCCCTATGTGGGAAGCATTTCTGCAAACCTATCCTGGTAGAACTAAGAAGCTGAGTGTTTATTTAAAAGAAGTGTTACATTTAGTTTTGCATGATCTTGACAACCCATCCATCCACTGATGGGGTTTGTATGTTTTGCATCCATTATACTTGGGAAGTCTTAATCAGCTCAGATCACATGTTTAGGCATTCTTAAATATATACAGGATCACAACCCAAATTCTTAAAACAAGATTGAAGTGACTAGAACTTCCCATTATGTGTAATTGGGTGCAGGAAAAAGTGTTTCAAGTAAAGAAAGTTCAAACACGTTTGAATGCTTTTTGTTAATCCTCTTGACATTTTGAAGAATTAAGATGTTATTGCTAGTTTAAATGTGAAATGTCTCCAAAGGCACATCAGTATTGTTTATAAACTTCACTTTATTTCTTTTTAAAAACTATTAATCTAGGTAATGCCAGTTGTCAGTAACAAAAGGAGACCATCAGTTAGCAGAAATAAATCTATCACAGTGGTAACTGAAAGTTTCTGTGATTTCCTACAGAAGTTTGCATTTCTACATTTAAAAAATGTATCGAGGGAAAGGCTAGTTTTTTGTTCCTTACAAATCAGTCTTAGAGATACACAAAACATTAGGATGTTCCTCTCCTCCCCACCATGTCTTTTTTAGCTACTTTTATTTGGACTGTTTATTTGCAGAGAAGAAGGGAATCAGAAGGAGCGTTAATGAAATTGAGCATGGTCAGCCAAATTTCTAATGAATAGATTTCTCTGGGTAAAAGCCAAAATCTGTGTCTTGCTTTGCATGGGTAAAAGCTTTACAGTTGTGTATCTGATTGCTACACTGGCATCTGTGGGAGGGAAGAAACCTCAAATATACAAGTGGAGGTCATCTGGTTATTTGTGGCATGGTAACAATGTGTGTATAAAGATATGATCTGACACATATGTCAAAGTAATTCCTCTTGACCGACTTCAGGGAAAATGCATTATAAATCCAACTATTACTCGGTGTGTTTGGGATTCTGATACAAAGGTAGCTGCTATAGAATGGGTTTTTTCTGGAGCCGGGAGACTATTTATTTTATAATCATGCTGATTTTCCCTGATTTTAATTAATTTAAGAAAAGTCATCTTTAGAAAAACAAACAAAACCCAGCATTCTTCCTTTCTCTTGTCTCCTCTTTCCCAAAGTAACCCTCTGGATGTGGGAAATACCATGTTAATGTCTTAAATTGGCAGTATGCACCCAGAAATGGCATTTGTAGTTTTTTGATTTTTTTTTAATAAAGTTCATCTTACCACAGAGTACGTCATTGCTGAAAATGAATTTTTCTAAGAGGTTTCATCTTTACCAACTTTCCTACCACCAAACTCTGAAACGGCTATTTATAAATGCTTTTTAAAGCGTTGGTTTTTTTTCAACCCACAGCTATCAAATTCTCTTGGTTTATTACTATCATGGCCATAGCAATGATACAGATGTATTTTAAGCACTCGGAGAAGAAAATGACCTTAACTGCTGCTGTGAATGTCTGTCTTGTTCTTCATTGTACAGCGATGATTATGCAAAAAGGGCACAGGGGGTTATTAATTATTCAGGTCCAAGTCTGTTTATCTGGAAGAAGTGTGTATAAAGTTCTACTGGAAGTGGTGCTTTCACTGCCTGCAGTTGCCAGCCTTGTTAACTTAAGTCCTTACCACTATCACTGCTTCCAGTCTCCTAATCATGTGGCAGAGACGTTTGAGCCCATTTTACAGATGAGGTATTGAG
This sequence comes from Oreocharis arfaki, assembly GCA_013398015.1. Taxonomy (NCBI): domain Eukaryota; kingdom Metazoa; phylum Chordata; class Aves; order Passeriformes; family Paramythiidae; genus Oreocharis; species Oreocharis arfaki. Next base: position 136,525 of record VZRR01011751.1, read on the forward strand.
GAGAAAAGAGACTGAGTGTCTTCCCAGGGCAATACGTGGCATGTGTGACAGAAATGGATGTTGGATACAGACGATGCTGTCCTCAGCCAGAATCTAAGCAGAAAGTGTTCGTCCTTTCCAAAGGAAATGAAATTTTCCTTACGGAGATCAAATGATTTTCAGTACTTTGTTTCTTCTTGTTCTCCCTGAAATGCAGACTGTAACAATTAAGACTCAAGTATTTGAGGAAGATATCTGCCAAATTAGCAAGCTATGGTATCATATGGAAAACCAGCATCCGAGCTATTGCTGAAATACAGCCCGGGATAACAAAAGGCTTACCAGGGTTCGAAAGACCTCCATTTACATAAATATGCAAAGACATCTGTTACAGTCATGAGTGACCTGCTGGTTTAGACCATCAGCAGGGGAAACGTCGTCGATCAGCATCGCCTGCAGTAGCAGGTGCTACTTTAGGCAGCAGGAATTACTGAAGAGGTTTTCTATGAACAAAGACGACCTTTCCTCTTGCCAAGAAGAGACATACGGGAAATCAAAACACGCGGCACACGCCTGCGGTCTTTCATTTGTAGTGTGCGGTGAGAGCCCTGTGTGTGCCTCTGCGGCCAAAGCTGTACGTGATCACTTATAGGTATGGCTGACACAGCTGCAAAGTTTATGTCTGAGGAGCACTTAGGTCTTTTAAATCCGAACTACTTAAGTCAGATTCCCAAGCAGGAATGAATCATCAAGATTTAATGGAAAACATTCAAAACAAATTTATCACCCAAGCCCAGTGTTTTTATTACCAGAGTATATGCCCAAAATAGTAATGTAAACCCATCGTCGTAAAGGTTGCAATTACTTAAATGAAAAAATGGAGTTTAATTCTTGCTCACCATTAATCAACAGAGACATTATAATATTACAGCTTTATATAATGGAATGATATTTGTCTTCCTTGTTGGCTCAAGGTATATGGTGTTCTTTCTCTTTCTCTTCCCCTCCTGCCCCATTCATTGCATAACGTAGTTTTCTAAGGAAAGAATCTGTCTTCAGTGGATGCACGACTGGACAAAAACCTGGGTTACAAATGCAGGGCTGCAAAAACCTTATAATTTGGTGTGTTATTTGTGACTGTAACTGCCATCAGTTCTGAAAAGGAAATGCTCACACAGTAAAGAGGAGTTTCCAAAGAACCTGTAGTAAAGCCACACAAGTACAAGAGTTGACATTAGAAAAGTCTTCCAGTATTTAAAATGTCTCCTCTGACTCTCTCATATATGTTAAATACTGCTCCTGAGTTGTAATAGAAGGTGCTGTACAGCCTGAGTACTTGATTCATAGTATTCAGTGGATGCCTCACATTGGGACGTTACAGCTCTAACGACTGTATGACATCTTTAAATACCTTAGCAATTCCCACCTCTGTTTTGATAACACATTTTATAGTAAATTAAGGTAAAACAAACCTGTTCTTTTCTCTCCCTTTGAACAGAGCGTGGATCACACTTCTCGTAAACCTCATCATATTGAGGTTGGGCTAAGATGAGCATAACCAGTGACGAAGTGAATTTCTTGGTGTATCGCTATCTCCAGGAATCGGGTAAATTCCCTGTCTTGCTTCTTAACTTCTGGTCATAAATGAAATGGGAAGATTGCCTTTTTCCATGAAGTTGCTCTAGGAATGTTGCCTTGAGTGTTTCAGACTGATAGACTAAATATTTCTTGCACTAACCCGTGTTTTTTTGAAATCATGGTCTAGAACATAATAAAAGTGCCAACATGCACAGGTACAAAATAAACATTGCAGTTAGGCAAAACAAGGAAGTAAATAACATTATGTTAACAAATGTTTTGGTGGTTATATCATGTCAGCCAAAGTCATTTTTGGCAGAAAAGGCAAAAAAGTATGTGTATGTTGTATCTTTTTTTTCTCAGCTACTTGAATTTGTTTACATTGGGTTTATGTTGGCTATAAACGGAAATTTGGGTGCAAGTTTCTGATGTTTTAGACCATTCTTAGGGTAATTATCTGTGTAAACTGAGCTGCACCAGTGTCAGCATGGCTCTCTCAGTACCACTTCCACCTCTATCTGTTTTCATATTGGAAAATACCATGGGGCTTTAAAATGTTTGTAAAAAATGAAATTGAAACTTATACTTTGGGTTCGTTTCCACAGTCTTCTTTCCACTCTTTGACTGCAAGAAGTAGGAAGTCTCTTAACTAATGGAAAATGTTCCGTTACTGTAGAGATGATTGGGGAGCTGAGAAACATTGACAAAGGATTTATATAACCACCATCACAGCCCTCTGTTTTGTGTTGGTGAAAGTAGAATTTACTAAAAATATTTCATGTTTCACATGCTGAAACAAACAATCAAAAAAATCTGTGGAAAATAGATGTCATCCTGTCAGAAGACTTGAAGCCAGTTTTAGAATAAGCCCTCAAGACTTCAGAGATGTCTTGTACAAAGAACCAGGATTCCAGCATGTAGAAGATATGGCCTTAGCCTGCTTCTGTTGGTCGCTGTAACTAGTATTCATTAGATACATTATTTTGAGTTGTTTCTTCCACTTGCAAGACTATTTAAATCCCAGGAAACCAAATCCCTATGGAAAGAATCTCCACTGAAATTAAGAAGGTTAATCATGCTTTTTTAGGGTTTGGTGTTTTAAAACAGGTCTTTGAGAGTCCACTTGTGGCCCCTGTTAGATGTTGTCTCACACGCTCTTATAATGGAACTTAAAAAAGTTGTCTAGGTCTGGTGTACGAACAGATGAAAGAAAAAGAGGATCTAACAAAACTGAAATTTCATCCAGACAAAGTTTACTTTTAAAAATAAGCCATTGTATACTGCACTGGAAAGAGCTTTTAGACATTAGAGCAGTGCACCAATGGATGTAATCAAAGCATAGAGAATCCCGAAATTATTTTACGTCGTTATGTTTGGGTCATTGGAGATTCTACATAACAGTGTATTAATACAATAGCTTTTCCTGATGTGAAAAAAGAAAACCAACCTTTTTTATTCCTCTTGTACATCTCAAGGTGAGTTAGTGTCGTGTAGTGATTCAGAAGGCTTTACAAAGTCAGTCAAGAATGGTGGGATCATCCAAATGTCAGGAAAAAGCTACTCCAGGTGACATCTCCCACAAGCAAGCAATCACTTTTGCCATTTTACAGAGAACTTTACATGCAAATTTATATGTTAATGGCAAGTTGTACTGCTATTACCCTCTTATCTAGAGGGTCAAAAATTTTTCTTATTCAATCTACACATACTGAAGGCATTCACAAAAGCATTGTATTTCCTCTATTCTGTTGTAATTTACTCACGTAAGAGAGTGGAAGTTGATATTAAATATTTGAAGAAATAGTCAAATGGCGGTAGTAGATATACCTGGCAGTTTGTTAGGAATTCCATTCAGCAAACAAGAGCTATAACCAATGATGAATCTGCTAAAGTGCTAAAAAAGCTTCTTACATTTAGTTTGAAGCTTTTTTCCTGCTGTCATTGTTTTTTCCAAAGAAATTTTTATATCTGTATTTTCAGATAAAGTAAGGCAATAAGAGAGAAACTGTTATACAGCATTTTGCCTTTCCACCTGCTACTATAAATGCTGTAAGATGTGACAGCAGATGAAAGATATTTAATCCATAGCTTCAGAAATAATGCATGCCAGATTTAAAGGGCTAGTGTTTAAATACAGTCTGACTTCAAACCCCTACAGTTTAAGGAGTTTGCAAAAAACGGGGTTATTACATTGATTATTTGTTAGCATTAGCTGAACCCAAAGCTTCTAAAAATTTTATCAGACACAACTATGAACGTTGCTTACAAGACCATACAGAAGTTCACTTCTTTTTTTTCATGTATCTGTCCTTTAATCTTATTGTGTAAAACTTCCAGACATTCCCATAAAATATGGGCAAATGGTGGAAGGGAGAAATAACAAAGGAGATACATATGGCGGAATAAATATATAAAAAGCAAAATGTCCCTGTAGTATTTCATGTATTTTGCATCTGCGAGGTACATAAACACTTGAGATTCTTTGAAGCATTGTAGCAAAGATGCTGAATGAGGCTCTACACTTCATTATGGAAATGCTGGCAGGTGATTCTAGTAGGAGTTCAGCTCTTGTATATATTTCCTCCTTAATTTTCTGTCAGACCAGAAACCTTGCACAAGAGAGTATTAATAGAGTTGAACTGTCTAAACCATTATTGTTGCTTTTTAACAAATCTTGGCATACTAAGGGGAGTTTCAGTGAACTGGAAAAAGCAAATGTTGTGCCAGAGTTTTTAAAGGTTAAACAAGATCATCCAGGTAACTATAGGTCAAGCACAGTCATTGGAAGGCTGAGAATAAATATCTCCAACAAAGATGAAGAGATGACATCATGCCAAATGCCAGCCAGCAAGTTTTTATGGATAATAGATCTTGTCAAACATACTTGACACTGCTTTTTCCAAGATCAGAAATTAAGTTGACAGACATAGTTGTGCTGACATTAATAGACGTAGACTACTTTATGACATTTATTTAGTCTTGTTGACGCTGTGGTTGAAACCAAAATGAAGTAAAAGTGAGTAAAATCAGTGGAATTCAGAATTACCAAATGGATTTAAAATGGGATAACAGGAACATCTTGAAAAGTGATTATAGTTGGGGCTAATTCATCTCAAGGGTTACTTCTAGTGGGAACTCACAGGAATCTGTTCTTGATGCCATGCTGCTCAAGAGCTTTATCGGTTACCTGGAAAGAAATATAAAATGATTACCAAGTACATCTGCAGATGGAGCACAATAGTGAGCTGTGGCATTTGATGAGTTATACTGACTGATCATGGGGTTTATTAGAAAAAAATACAGCCAGGGAGACTGCCTGAGTCGCCCGCTGCTGGAGGAGCAGGCTGGAGAAGATGCCTGGTCCAGGTGCAGTGCAGTCAAATCTCTCCTGTACAACACAGGACTTCGGCAAGTTAAGGCTCTAAATGTTTAGCTCTATTAAAGTAAGTAAATAGCTGTCTCTTCACATGGGTGACTGTCTCAGTGCTTATCTATGCCCAGAAAATCAAAGCAGTCCACCATAATGTCCATTTATGCACTGTGGCTTAATGCCATAGCAATTCCACCCCTAAGGTCACTAGGTGTTGTCACTTCCACAGTAAGACCATGAATGCCCCCTTCTTGAGATACCAAGAGAACAAGTGTTTATTTTCAGTTCAAGGTTATCTCTTCTATCCGAAGTCAAGTCTTGCAATGTCTAGTTTTCTCCTTTTTTATTATGAACTTTTTTAGTGCACAATTTAAAGTGGTCGTTCTTAAAAGTGCAGAGGCCTTTCAAGCATTGTTTATCTCAGGAGTCAAACTTCTTATGGTCAGGCTATATTTATTTGTAGGTGTCTTGATACAAAGTCTACTGTTATCTGAATTGTTGGCCCTAGTTACTGAAATCAGGCTTAGGGACATCTACACTAAGAGTGTACAGGCAGTGTGGAGATAGGAGCACCTAAAATACTCCTGTGGTGGACACAGTTATATCAACAAAGCAGGTACATTAATGAAAATGAAAGAAGCTATACCAAAGTAGCCACTGTTCTGGCATCCAAATTATGTTTGTTAATTATAATTAATGGTATATAATATAAATATAATATTAATATAATCATAATAATTGAATTAACTTTGCACCTCTTCAGACACCTGAGAAGCGTACTTTTGCTACCAGCCATCTTCATTGCTGATCTAGACCTCCTATTGGGTTTCTTCAGATTCTGAGAAAAAATATAGAATTCACAATGTAGAGTTTTCCTGTTCCGTTTTTTCCGGAAGAGAAACAGACAATTATTTGTCTTTTGGAATGAAGGTCAGAGCAGTACAATGCAATGAGGAGTAATAAGGATCCTAAGGAAATTTCTAAGAGTTGCAGGAGAATGGCAAAACCAAGGGAAATCAATTTTCTCTCATACTTTTTAACTTAAAATGTGTTGCTGTCTCTTGTGGGTGACAAATCCTATCATCAGTCCAAATGCCACAATAAATTACCTCCCCTACTCGGCCCAATAATATCAATCCAGTTATTAAAACATTTTCAAAATGGGTATTTTGGATGCATTAATCACTTAACAGTGTTCCTTTTCTAGCATTTATATGCATGTTGCAGTCTAGAATTCTTGTCTAAAAATCAGGTCCCCTGTTGCCTGTGGCTTACACTGTTCTCTGGCAGAACATTTATTGTACTGAATGTCTTGCAATGACTAGTTAGAGTTAAGATTGTGTAAGTTTCCATTTTCACTCAAATTTTTACTTTTTGGTTTGAATTTTTCCATGTTTTATGACACACACTTCATAAGTGTTCCCTAGTGTATAATCTGCACCACGTACAATCTGTACCATGTCTAAGACAATAAAAACAGTAGCTAGATGCTTTTGCTAAAAAGATGTCAATGACATTTTTAGATGCTGACTTGGGACAATTTACCATTTTATTTTAGAATTTTCATTTGTTTTCTTCCCAACTATAAAAATGAAGACAGCTAATAAAAAAGGTTTTTTCCTTCTGTAGATTCAGGATTATAGCAGCACATTGGTCTGCCTAGTTCATAGTTTTTCTTTGTTTTCTTAGAAAAAAAGATTTTCTCTCAGGTTTTAAGCATATATTCAAGGGCATAGAGCAAAGGGTTTCTGTGAATCACAAAATCCATTGTAGCTAAGCGTGTGCAAATATGTGCCTTTCCTGTTAACCACATTCAAGGCGTTTTGCTGTCATTTTGCCTTTGGAAATTATGAGAGAATCCAAAATGTTGATAATACGATGTTTCTGGGATTTCATCCTTGTGCTGAAACTGAATGCTAGTAGTTGGAATAGTACTAAATTACAATTTTTTCCCAATGGCATCTGCAATTTTTTGAAAATGGATTAACAAAATTTGAAGGAAACTACCTTTTTTATACGATAATTCTGTTTTTCAATAAATAAATTTTACAGAAAATGTAAATATCACAGTTTGCTTGCATAAGTTCTCAGGCAGTAGGGAATGACTGAAGATCAGTATTCTTTTCTTTTGAATTAGTGCCTGATGCAACAGTCTTTACTTACATAAGCCTGTGTAATTTTTCTCTGAAGTCCATACTTTGCCTGCATGAGGTATGTTTAGAGTATTTTTGAACAACTGTGTATGGCACAGAGTCCCTGAGTCACAGACGAGAGACGTGCGCATTGAAAATAATTCAGATCAAGCAAAGCATAAAAGATTGGCATATATAGGTCAGCTAAATTTGCTTCAAAGCTAACTGCTTCCTTTGTGTAGGAAGACTCCTGCTAGGTAGAAGGGGAATGTACAGTGCATGGTTTTTTTGGTAAATTATTAAAATCTATACCTTGAAGAATAATTCATTAGAAGAATGAATCACTTGGTCAATAAAGGCACTTGCCCAGTAAAAGCAGTAGTGTGCACTGATGGCAGAGTCGGTGGATAATGATTTTTCTTTTGCCTTTCTTTATGTTTTCTTGCAATTTGTCCCATTAGGATCATAGGAGAGCTCAGTCTGGATGGTATCTCAGGACATGACAGAATCAGAGAATAGTTCAGGTTGGCAGGGGCCTTTGGAGATCATCTAATCCATCTCCCCTGCTCACAGCAGGGTCAGCTGCAGCAGGTTGCCCAGGGCTGTGTCCAGCTGGGTTTTGAATATCTCCCAAGGATCGAGAGTCCACAACCTCACCATCAGCCAGTTCCAATACTTGTACCACCCCCACAGTAAAAAATTGTTTATTTTGTTTCAGTGGAATTTCACGTGTTTCAGTTTGTGCCCATTGCCTCCTGTCACTGGGCACCACTGGAAAAAGCATCCATCCTCTTTGCACCTCCCTCGGGTATTTTTGCACATGGATAAGGTCCTCTGTGAGCCTTCTCTTTTCCAGGCTGAGCAGTCCCAGCTCTCTCAGCCTCTCCTTGTATGGCAGATGCTCCAGTCCACTGATTATCTTTGTGGTCTTTCACTGTGGGTCTCCAATGTGTCCGTGTCTCTCTTGTGCTGGGGAGCCCAGGCTTGGATAAAGTGCTCCAGGCCTGTCTCATCAGTGCTGAGTAGGGGGCAAGGATCCCCTCCACTGACCTTCTGGCAGTGCATTTTGTAGTACAGCTCAGGATGCTCTTGGCTTTCCTTGCTGCAAAGGCACACTGCTGGCTCATGTTCAAGTAGTCCAGCCTCCTGCTCAACACTGGGGAGCCTCAAAGATCCTTTAAACAACCTATACTTAAAGGCCTGCAGGGCAGTCACTGCAGTGTTCCCAAGGCTCTGTGCATAGCTGTGCTCTAAAGGCAGGGATGACAGAGACCTTTTGTTTGCTGAGGGAAAAATGCATCCTTGAAATGACAGCCTGCCAGGCAAAGATAAAGCAGACATTTTAGTGTTTCAGTAACAATCTGTGGCTGCATTATTTGTGTGTACATGCATGTTACCACAGTCTCTTGGGCTTCATGTGTCCTGCCTGCAGCACAGAGTGACTGTAGCTCATAGACCAACCTCAGCTGCACCGGAGTAAAGACACTTCTGACGTTCTCTTTGTACAGGTACTTCTCTGCTGGTGTAACTGGGTGCTGACCAGGTATTACTGAATAAATAAAGTGATACATTTTTCAAGGGCATACATAAAAACTGAGTGTTTATACTTGGCCCTAAAGTTTCTGTCCCCTAATTTTCCTGTTTGAAAGCAAAGTTAATGCTCTGAACAGTACCTCAAAGCAGATGTTGGATGTTTATAGTCCTAAAATGTATTGAAATCGTCTGAGTAAAGAATATTACATGAGTGCTGGGACAATATTTAACATTCTTTTTCAATTATTTCAGAGTACTGTTTATGAATTTATGGGTGTATATATATCCCTAAATGCAGGATGAATGAGATGCTAACTGTAGTTTTCAGGAACTGGTTTTAAGACTGAAGGCAGGAATTCTCTCACCTTTTCAGCTGTACAGCATTGAGGCTTTTAGACCAAAACAATCTCTACTTTTAATTCTCGTGGTTTAGCACAGACCTGATTTGTGGGCATGCAGTCCTATTTATATGATGCATTATCCTTTTTAGGGCCAGCCTACTCAATTAAAATAAAATAACTAAAGGTTTTGATCCAAACCTTTTGATTTATGGGAAGTTGGCTATAGAACCAGCCAAGAACCATAGAACCAAAAGTCACAACAAGAGTTTTCATGAATTATTTTAGATAAATAAGGCCACAATGTTGTTTTAGGAGTGCGATACGTGTTAAAGTGACCGTTGGATAAAAACACTTACGCCATTTGACCCAAAAAATGGTTTAAATGAAAGTGTTTCATAAAAGTCACCTCAGAATGAATGTAGCTATATAACATGAAACCATCTGCAACTACACATAGTGCATGTAATATTATATATCTATAATGTCTCCAGCATAATATTTTTTGTAGTAAAATAGTATATTATCAAAAGGATTTTAATAAACCATGACTCCTTTTTTTTTTTGTATCTCCTCTACTTTCCTGTATTTCTTCTAAACTGGGAAGGTAGTGACTGTATGATTCCAGAAACAGTGGGACTGACTCTGAATTGAAATTATATTTCATTGTTTGAAAATGGGTTATGCTGAAAAGACAAATCAATTTCTAAAATAAGAACTGTGTTATTATGCACAGTTTCTGTCTCTGCTAGTAAAGATTTATTCTCTTTGTAAACAATAAATACATTTTAAGAAAATCAGGGTCAGCATTAGAAGGCAACAAGCCTTGTTGGGCTGCAGTTCCCAAAGCATTTTTGTATAAGTTTAATGAAGCTACAGATTTTGGGAAGGATGAAGCTGAGCACCTGCGCAAGTTAAAACCAAACTGGACGCTTTTTTTCGTAGAGCAATGAATACGTACTAGCAGTATTTGATGGTTGGCTTCACAAAATCCAAATTCTATAATGGTGAGGAAAAAATATTTTTACAGGTATTGGTTTTGTCTGACTTTGTTCTGGTAAATTTTCAAAAGAATGTAATAGGCTGTATGAGACCCATTTTTATGGTTTTCTATGCACAGAATTATGACTTTTGTGACCAGATATCTCTTTATATACAAATGTATAAGCAATAGTTTCGAATGTTTTGTGGTGCAATTCAAGAGGTCTGTTTGAAAATTTCTTTCTGTTTACCCCATTTCATAATTGGTGCAGAATTTTTAAGTTCATGTGAAGGAAAGAAATACACTGACTATTTTGGGGTTTTGCCATTTGCAAAAGCCTGCTTACCTTGTATTTCCTTCTAGGTCTCGTCAGAGTTTTCTAAACTTGGCTATTTCAATTTTTCTTTGGCCTGAAAGTTGCTGTACTGTGTTGGACCTTGGAGACTGAGCTAACACAGTGATTTTTAAGTTACACAAACATAAACAATTACACCTTTACGGATTTATTCCATGGCACGAATTTTGGTTCTGATCACTTCACGTCCTGTTTTTTAAAGCTTGCATAAATACAGTATTTTTAGGGTATTAGGAAAATAGCATGTTGGGTAGAAGACAGATGTCTAAAGGTCAAAATGACTTTGCTGGTAAAACCAGTGCAGTGCTACACATTTCTCACCTTACTGCTTTTCAGTTTGAGTCTCCAGGCCCGGTGGAGCTTTGCAACTTTTGCTAATAACCTCTATGCTGAGAACATTCTGCCTGCAGAGCCCTGGAACTTACAGACCACCCGTCCTCACACCCATCCTGTGTTAGGGCTCCGTTTGTAGTCACCACCACAGAAACCGTTGTGGTGTTAGGTTCCTGAATGTCCACTGAGTGTCAGCTGTGGTGTCCTACTTGCCACCACTTAGAGGTGTGTGTTAGAACAGAGAGAAGAACATAGCTTGAGAAGAGTATATACAACTGTGAAAGCCTCTTCTGTAAACATGATCCTTAAAATGATGCATGTCTCTCTCTCTTTGGATGTTTCATTGCATAGACAGGGCTAAAGGATAACAGCATCCCATTAATTCAGAAGGAAAAGATTATTTTCGTCCTTGTGGCCTTCATAACCTGTTTCAAACTTTGCTCATAGTTGCGTTAAATTGCTAGATCTGTATTGATATTTATTTGCGATTGTCATTCTCATTTACACAGTGTGAGTGAAAAAGGGGATTATTTCAGACCTTGTTTTCGAGAGATTTTTCTAAGTTCCTCTTTTTATTGCTTGTGCTCTGTTTTCTGTCTGTATCGTATTTCTCTCTTTGTTAATTTGCAGCCCTCAGAAAGGCTTAAACAGTGAGTGCCAAGTACCACTCATCAAAAGATCATTTCCAAGTTGTATTAATCTTTTCCAACATATTTTCCTGCATGAAAAAGACAAAAAAAAAAGGTGCCAAAAACATTCTTTGGCACATAATAAAATAATTTGGGGTAGCAGACATTTACTCTGAATTCCTGGCAGAGGATGAACAGGTCTAATATCCAAGAAAAAAGGGTGTAACATTTAGTGAAAAATCACTTCTACAGAACTTTGGGTAACTAGACATACTGTAATTTTACCTACAGCTAGGAATCCTTTCTTTATACTTCCCAGTGACTGTGAAAGAGCTTGTAATACAGAACACATTTCCCAGGGTTCTGGAAATAATTTTAATCGTTTAGCAATCCTAATCTTGAAACAAATGTTCAAGCCCTATTGTTCAGCTGATTTTTCTAAAAATATATTTCAGCTGCAGTTCTCTATTTTAAATTGCTAATGTGTGTCCTTGTTAAGCCCTTTATGTAATTGCAAAGGTAAGTCTTCAAAATAAGAAGATGCTGCCAAAACCAGAGAGGTACTCTAGGATGTATTACTGAGAAACAAAAACCTCAACTAAGAGAAGAATCTCAGTCTGCTGTGAATAATAGACAAGATCTGGTGTAGGATTCTTGCCCACCATTATTTTTTGTTACTGTTAGTTGAATCTTATCAGCGGCTTAAGACACCAGACACTTACTGTGACCAAACATATTTCAAAAAAACCAGTTGTCCTTTTTGTGAAGCCTTTGCAGATATGCACACTGAGGGTTTATGACCATATTTCTATGGATACATAATTCAGTTTAGACAAAAATCTAAGGAGAAGCAAGGATAGGGATCCATGTTACATTCTCAGTTCTCACTCAGTGCATCATATAGAAGAGAAAATACTAGGCTAAGATGGCAGCTGCAGTCAAGTATGGTGAAGAGCATCATTGTATCCTCTTGGGCAATGGCAAGAAATTACATCATTTGCCTCAAGAACTAGATTAGCATGTGCTAGGCCCCGAATTAACAAAATACAGTTGCTCTAACTAAAGCTGTTTGTTTCTGGTTTTGCATACAGAAATTGCATTCAAATCTGCCCTCAGTGAGACATGTAGCTTGCTTCTCTACGTTGATAAATCTAGACCCACAAAAGTCTTCATTTAACATTAACTGTGTTGTTTGTACATCAGCAGTTTTTTGCAGAAATTATTTTGTTCGTGGTCATATTTCACTGGGGGGGTTTGTGGACTTTTTTTTAACTGCTGTGGTGGGGCTCTAATTTATTTCAGAACACCACATTGCACCACGCTGCCCTTCTTGCCTTCCTGCTTACATGGCACTCCCAAGACCCAGACGTCAAACTCGGGATGAATGTTTTTCCACTGCTTTCATCTGGTTTCTTTGGCAAGCAGTTGTGTGGGCAGCTTTGGAGTTACTTGGGTTTGGTAACATGGTAAAGCAGCTGATGGGGTTGTGTGTGAACGGCTGCTCCTCCTGCGCCTGATTTTCTTTTGACTCATGACACGGTGGAATGTTTCTGCTTGATGTCTCTGAATCTCCCAGGAATTTTGCCCATATACCCATTTATGGTGATAAACATGACTTTCCTTTGCCCCTTGCAACCATCTTTTTTTTTTTCTGTCCTGCAGCCTGTATAGCTATAGTCAGCTCTTACATGCCTTCCATTCTTGCATGAATGGTACTTTGATCAAAATCTCAGCAGCAGTGCCAGGTACAAGACTTACCTTAAAGAAAACTTGTGCAGACAGAAAACTTGAGATTGCTGGTGGATCCCATTATAGCAGCTGCAGGATGATTCTGCTGAGCCAGAAGTTTTAATAATTTCTGAAGCCTTCCTCATTTTTGTCTCCTCTACCTGCCAAATACTTTGAAGGGGATCACTGTGTTACTTAAGAGGTGAGGATTGGAGGAGCTCAGCTCATAGTGGAAATTTCCAAAAAGAAAGACAACACAATGTCAGAGAAATCAATTAAACAAGAAGTTCTGATTATTTCCATGTGGAGATGGTTAAATTGTTAGAGAAAAAAAGGGATTGTCAAATAGTTTATGCCTTTTCTTTTGGTTTTCTTCTCTCTTTTTTTTAAAGTAATAACATCACTAATTTAGTAATTTCCAGAAATTGAACTTAAGATCTCTGTATTTGCAAACCTCAGTTTGCAATGCTTGAGTTAAAGAAATAGGGAAATTTATTGGAGGAAATGACACAGATCTTCATATGAAATCTCACTATTTTCCAGAACAGAGGGCCACGCTGGGCATTAGTTATACAAGGGTGTGTAGGAATAGCTTGTTACTTGTACTCAGTGTTGGGACAGAGGCTGTTCATCATGAAGATACCCAAGGTGTGTGTAAAAGGCAACTGGATGTTCATAATTCTTTATTCTCTGTTTCATTCTACAGTGGCAAATGTTTCAGTGAAGGATCACTGAAACACTGATTTCAGTGTGAGTAATTGAACCCAGTAATTTGCAAATAACTGAAAAACACCAGGGCTTTGAAAATTATTTGAACAGCAAGCTATTTAGATTAGCCAGAGAAAACTAAGTCCACTTAGCTCACAAACAGAAAACTTTGTTCAACAGATCACTTAACTGCCCCTCATCAGGGCATCCCCAAGGTAACTCCCAAGTAACTAGCAAAAGCTGAAACAGTTCAAAAGTCGTTACTTCCACAGACCCCTCTTTGTCATTCCCCTCACGTGTACATACACAGAAGTAGGTACTGTAGCTGCTACTATTCAAGGTTGCGGTTTTACAAAAACGTGCTTTTTGTGGTGCTTAAGAGATTGGGAAATGAAAGGAGCACTTGGTGGATGTCAATTTTAGCTGAAGCCATGAGTGCCAGATGAGCCAGTATAGGGAATACTCAGCATCACCCCAGTTGCTAGCCTAAAAGGAGGAATGCTTTGCTCCCAGAGGATGTGAGACGCATCTCTGGAGAAGAAAAGTCATTCCCCGAGCTGTGTGGCTGCCCAGTTGCCTTTGCTATACCTAGATTTCACAGGCATTGCTGATGCGAGCCAGGCATATCGCAGACAATTAAAACTATGTAGCCTGTAGATCAAACAAGCACACAAAATGCATTCTTATGTTCATTAAATAAAATCTAGTCATTTTATGATCAATGACAAATCTAGCTTCAAAGGGAAGCCATTTTTAACTGAAAAAGGAGCAGCCAAGGGGAAAACCCTCCATCATCTTCATTTTTGCAGTTATAGCAAAACCTATCAGTGAAATTTTGCAAAACACAGTCCTACATATGCATTTTTTGGCACTGCCTAGGGCAAGATTTCCCAAATGGCTGTGTATGTACCACTGAGAGTATATACAGACACCTCAGTGTGGGAAAAGATATAGCACAGAACTGGGACCTGTTACCACTGTCAGTACAAAAAAAGGGTGGAAATCTCTCAATTAGGAATTTCAGTCAGTTTTCAAGTCTGTTTTTGACTTGCGTAACAATTTTTGAGGTGGGGGGGTCATTTAAGTAATTGTTTTCTCCGTTCATTATTTCCTCTCTGCTTTTATGCTCTGTAAAATGTTTCAAGTCCAACTATTCCACAGTTGATTAGTCACCTCCATTCATGCTAAGATCCTCCCAAGATGTGCACTGTTCATTTGGATATATTTTTCATATATGATAATGTATTTATAGATTATGCATAGCGTGGTGGTTTCTGTTTTACCATCCTTTTTGAGGCAGAAGAAACCTGGAAGCCATTCTCTTAAGTCTGCTGAAAGATGCCATTTAGGGCACTGGTCATGTCACAGCAAAAGCGACTGGTTCACTGCTATGAAACCTGTTCAATGTGTGGCAATGCTTTCTCCTCTTCAGCCCTTTGTGTTCATGCTTTTAACCTTAAAAGCTCATAGTCTCACTGCATGTGTCTTCGAAGGGTTTATTGCACTAAGGCTTTATTAACTGGTGCTATTTGTATAGAAATTACTGATTTATAGAGTGATTTTTGCAGTCACCAGAGTGACAGAATTTATGAGAAAGAATGCATATAGACGTGGATTTGCAACTTTCATTCATTTCACTGCTGCCACGGCATTTTCAGTTCATGTCTACTGTAATTTCACATCATCCCTACCACATCCTTTCTTCAGATCCCCACTTGCAGAGCACCTTCTGTCTCTGCTCACGCTCCCCAACTGCCTTGACAGACTGGAAGTGGGGGTGGTGCTTGTGTCTTGGCTTTGCATTCCCAGCGTAGTTTCATGATCTTAGAAGGAGGGCCAGGTTAACAAGCTAATATTTTTCAAAAATTGTCTTTGTTTAATAGAAATCACGTTTTTGTAATACTGAACTATAGAGCTGCAACTTTGCTGTGTAATTCAGTGTACTTGAATGCAGAGCCTTGAAGAGAACTAATGACATCTGGTAACTATAAAAGTAAAGCTCAGGTGATTCTTCAATTTTATCAGAAACCTGATGTAGGTACAGATTCAGTGAGGATTTTGTTGACTGTGTGAGGTACTTCTAAAACCAGTCTACTTTCATATGAGCCTTATATAAATGCTATGGTAATACAGGAAATCAGGAGGGAATTAGCTATCTGTTGGAGGACTGGTTGGCATGTTTCTGTTGTGTCTTTTAACTACAACTGTTTTGGAGGATTTTTTCAAGAGAGATGAGGAGCAGCATGTCCGGCAGCACCCACTCAAACAGTTTTGCTCCATTGATTTTTGTTAATTGGATCTTGTCAAATAAAATCTTAGGAAAGTTTCTCACAACTGCTGGAGGTGTGTGAGTGAGATTGCTCCTCAGTGACAGTGTACCAGGAGTTTTGTGTTTCTTCATCTGACAGGTAATAGCTTTTTTAGTAGTTTCTCAGCGTTGAGAGAAACAGTAAGATAACAAGTTTCTTTGCAAAAACACAACTAAATTTGGTACTGAGACGTTTCTTCTCTCAAATGCTGTGAGGTGAGATGTGTTGTTCTCTGGAGATCAGGACTGAACAAAGAGGTTTAGCTGTGTGCACAATCATCTATATCCTGGCAAAGATGGTTCTTGAGATATGCCATCAGCCAACTAAAATGTCTGTAAGATACAAAATGCAATAATGAGGTGTAAAACATCATACTTAAAATTATGCCTGCCATAGATCCACAGTCACGGTTTTCAACTTTTTAACTTTTTCTATCCATGTTAATTGATTGCTGTTTTTATGCCATCCACCTGTTGTTTTAATCAGAGACCATGTTACAATTTTCTGAGGTATTGACTTGCAAACTAGCTGCTGGGATTTTTAGCAGTCACCTTTAGTGCTCTTGGACAACAGCTTAATTTTCTCATTCTTACATAGATTTGCCAGTTCATCTGTCACGCATTTTTAAGTTCGGTCTGTTTTAAGAAAGTTTTGTTACCATTCTTGATTAATTCAAATACACATAAATATAAATTAAGAGGGATCTGATTCTCTAATTCTGGTTAGTTTCATGCCATGTATTTATAGATACACATAGAGATTCCAGTGTTCAGTGATCAGGCCCTAGATTTCTCGGGTGCAGGCTGTGTATGCTCAGTGCTTGATTTTTTCCTCATTGTGGTGCTCAGTAATGTTGCTTAGATGTCCTTCAAAACTAATAACCAGGGAAAAACACTGCCCTGCAGATCTTACAGTCTATTTTGCAGCAGGAGGTCCAGCAGTTCATAAACCAGACCAGGACATAAAGAGCAATACAGAATAAGAATTGGACCAGGGATTACATAAATGATACTGCAGTTTTTCGGTGGGGGTTTTTTATCTGTGCTTTTTTTATGCCTTGTAATCCTATGGAATTCTGTTCATAGGTGGACCTGCCATTTTCTAAAAAATGTCCAAAGTATCCCAAGCATCCTCCAAAACTGAGAGAGTGCCAGGAAGGAAAATTAGGGTTGGGAAGGGAGAGGGTTGAGGCCGTTACCAGGAAAAAGAGAAAAGCAGCAGCAAAATAAAATGTGTCGGGGGAAGGGGAGAATCAGAGCAATACATACCTTGGTTTCAAATGTGGGAGGCATTCTGTTTCTCAGCTTGTTTTTGCTAGCTATCTATGTTAATAATTGAGCTAGCTGGAAAAAGCATCTTGAAAAGAGAGAAAGAAAGCAGTACTGTGGAGCAAGCCCAAAATCACATCCCCAGCCTGCACACAATTGGACATTGCAGTGATATGGGGGAAATCCCTTAACGGACAAAACTATAAATGAAACTAGTGTTGACAAGGGGAAGAGGCACAGCTATATTTAACGGAAGTATTTTCATTTGAAAGCTGCTTTCTTTTTCTTTTTTGGGGGGTTTTGTTGTTTCTTTTTTTTCTTGTCTAGTTGGTGGAGACCATGAGGGCTCTTCCTGTTTGAGACAGTGCATGGGTGGTTACCCCAAGGCTTTTAATGTTAGATTAATGCTCTGGAGACAGTGTGATGATAAATGGGTTCCTACAGTTATATCTACATCCTGTTCCCCCTCCCCCCTCCCGCAGCTGCCCCTCTGTACAGTCACTCTACAGCGCTCGCCTCCATACCCAGCAACAGTTCTGAGCAGCTTCAGCCAGAATTTAAGGCAGCGCTCTTTAAAATTTGTCTGCCAAAATTCTTTAATTTTCAGTGCTGTCACCTTCATTGCCACTTACTTACTCAGACAACGACAAAAATGGAACAGGGAGGAAAAAGACTTTTGACTGAAGTACAGGCCACCAGGGCTTGTCGTCTGCTGTGTGGCAGATCCCAATTAATTACTTTTGCTATTGCTGTCCACATACAGAAAATAGGTTTACAGGGGTGGCCTTTTTGTAGTTTCACATTTTAATGGCAGGGCTTTGCCCCTCATATTATACTAAGCAATAAATGAGCAGAGGATTTGAAATCTTTCCCTGGTATAAGGGAATGGCTCCCCTGTGTCAGCTGCATCTACACCTTGATTTTGTGCAACTTGCATGCTGGTGGGGATTTAAGAGCTCAGCTTCAGCAAACGCCCAACACTGAAATTCAGCAAGGGAAATGAAGATTTGAGGGACTTTTTTATCTGGACCTGCCCTTGTGGCAATTGCTGGTGTCTACATGTTTGGGGGGGTTTTGTTTCAGTTAGTGCAGTTATTTTTCTCTACATGCATTTCCATTTCTACATGGCTTCCCCTATATGTGCAGGAGAGGGGGATGGGTGGTCAGCGTGGCTCTGGTTGACCCCAGCTCCAAGCAGCCAACCCACATCCTTCTGCTTACACGGCAGAGTCTCTCAGATCTCAGGACAGAATTATTTTTAGACCGTGAAGGTGTATCTGACTGGTGCATTTAGATTTCATGTCATGGCTTCCTTTTCCTGCTCTCAGGTTTCTCCCACTCGGCCTTTACCTTCGGTATCGAGAGCCACATCAGCCAGTCCAACATCAACGGAACTCTAGTGCCACCTGCCGCACTCATCTCCATCCTCCAGAAGGGGCTCCAGTATGTGGAGGCCGAGATCAGCATCAACGAAGTAAGTACCACCCCTGCCACCACTGCACGCTGGGACGTGCCGAGCAACACACCCCAGCAGCCCCGACACGAGCTGCTCCCCAGCTTCTCCTCATCAGGGCTAATTTTATTCCTCTTGCTTTGCCTCATCCCAGCAGAGAGCCAGAAAGCTCTGAGACAGAGACGTGTTTTCAGTTTTTTTAGCTGTGGCATCAAGGCGTTGTCCGCACTGCTTAGATGGATATTAGCGGCGTTTCTGCTACCCCAGCCAAGGAATCCAGGGTGCACAGGTTCTTGCAGCAAACAAGAAAAGGTGCCTGTGTTTACAGTCTTGCATTTTCAAGGTCATAGCAGAATTTGGCAGGAAAAACCTGCAGCATAGGTTAAAACTTCGCTCCCTGACACCTCCTAGCAGGCAGCACTTGCTTGCATGCCATGAGAAGCCTGATCAAAAATCCTCAGAAGTCACTGGAGAATGATTTCAGTGACTTTGGCTCAGATCATGAGATGAGGCATCATGAGGCATGGTGAAACAGGTGCATGTAAATTCTGAATGTGGCTGGAGTGCAGGTTTTCTGTAGGGATTGTATGAGCAGCCACAAACCGCCTCTGTTCTCCTTGAACTGCCAGGGGAAACAAAGAAGGGATGTGGGAAAAGCCAGTGTTTTTGCCCTGCCGACCTTAAAGACGTGATGCTTTGAGAGGGAGTGAAGCGTGACAGATAAGCAAGTACTGCATTACACGATTTTTATGATAGATATTTGTGATTGGCAAACATCTGTAATAAATATTAATACAAAGAAGCTATTGCTTTTTCCTCTCTACCTGAATGTAGCATGTAAACAGCATGGGCGAGAACAAAGGAATATAAAATAGAGAAAAGGCTGTGTTGTTTGCAATGTGTAGTTTGGAAACTCTCTTGTTTTTATTCAAACATTCTGTGTGTTTTTTTCTTCTTATGACTCAATACCATGTATAAGATTTGTGCATGTGTTATTTTGTAATTGGGGCAATGACATTTGACATTCATGCCAAGCTGCACTTTGATGCCACTGTAATAACAAACCAGTGTTAGGAAGCTGTCTCAATTTGCTGCTACTTAACATTTTGCGCCATGCCTGAAATTGGAGCTACACAGTTAGAAACTTCCAGCTCTGAACAGTGCCTATGGCAGCTCAGGTTGTAGGGGCCTGCTCTTACCCATCTTCAAGACTTTCCCTAAAATGGGAGAATAATCTGAAAATATGCCTGTTGTCACCAGAAAGATTTATGTTGCTCTCATCGTGGTTTGATTCAGGTTGAACAGGGCCCTGAGCAACCTGGTCTAGTGGAAGATGTCCTTGGCTGCAAGAGGGACCTTGGAATTGTATCACCTTTAAGCTCCCTTCCTACCCAAGCCATTCAATGATTCTGTTCAAATACGTACTGTTAAGTATGTTACAGCAAAGCAAAGGCCGTTCTTGCTGCATCTGAATCCCAGTAAGGGCTACATAGATGCTTCTCTATGTGATGCTTTTCTACCTGTATTACTTAAGAGTGACAGGTAATCAGTGAGACTATTAAGTAGTGTGTATAAAATTATTGTTTGTGGTCTGTTAAAGGGCAGTCGTGTAAATAGTCCAGTGAGCACGTTTACAGATGAAAATGTAAGATGTCAGGATCTATTGGCAAACATTTTGTTTATTGTGTAGCAAGAATTTGAGTCAAGATTCAAATTAATTTTGGCAGAGACATAAAAAAATGTTGAGGAGGAAGAGAGATTATGTTTTCTTCTCTAATGACTGTCTCCTCCTTTTTCTTCCCCATGAGGAAACAAGTATGTATTATCTTAATATTATAATTATAAGGGGTAATTCAACAACTAGTTCAGCAGAAACATACCAGTCAGGCAAGCAACTATTTTTCTTTATTAATTGTTCTTACCTATTAAAGATTATATTATTTACCAGCTACATTATCTATCTATATCCAGTTCTTACTTGCTCTTTCTCAAGAACAAAGCTTTCACCACTGGATCATTATTATTTCAAAGAATTGACGGGAGTTTGCAGAAGGTTGGCAAAATGGCTCTTTACAAAGACTACTAAAATCTTTCCCCTATATTTAAGATAACAGGAAAGTGAAAGTGAAGAAAAGCTAAGTCAATATAGTCTGTATTAAGTCTTAAACAGTCTTAAAAGTTTACTCAATTGGTTGTTGAAGCTGAAGCCTTATTTAGAGAAATCAAAATGAAAGTCATAACTATTATGAATAAAAGAAAAATAATGGTAAGGCTGTCTTGTGTGATCAGCTTCAACTGGTGGTGCTGGGCTGGAAAACACTGTGTAAGAAACCACTGAATTTGTGCATGCATCACGTTTTTGCTGAGGTTCATAATGCATCATCTGCTTCCATGCCATTCCTGTGCTCCTGCAAGTGTAGGAAAACAAACAGTTTAACCAAAGTCTGTTTGCCTTTGTCATGGCTTTAGCCATGACTCTCTTTTTTCAAACAGAAAAAAGTGAAACCTTCTGACATCAGTCAGACTTTTTTTTTTTTAACAGCTTAACTTTTTTGCATCTATAAAGCATTTATATGGTAGAACTTTCTATAAAATTCCAACAAATTACTTTTTCACTGATCAGATTTCTGAGTGGACCATGAGTACCACCATCATAGATCTGAGAGAGAGGCCGTCCATAGTCCTGTGGCGCTATTCATTAAGTCAAAGTGTAGTATCTTCATGCAGCTTCGTTTTATGACTCTTTGCCTACTTGAGTGGTGAAGATCCTAAACTTGGGGTTTCCCTTCTGCTCGTTTTCCCTACAGGATGGTACAGTATTTGATGGCAGGCCAATAGAGTCCCTGTCTCTGATCGACGCGGTGATGCCTGATGTCGTTCAGACCCGACAGCAAGCGTTCAGAGAGAAGCTAGCACAGCAACAAGCCAGCGCCGCGGCAGCGGCGGCAGCCACGGCAGCCACAGCAGGAGCCACGACGACTGCTGTTTCCCAGCAGAACACACCAAAGAACGGAGAAGCCACTGTGAATGGAGAGGAGAACGGGGCACATGCAATAAGTAAGCCAACATGCAGCTGCCTGCCACTGCTGGGCAGTTTGTGTTTCAATAATATTCTTGGACTTAGTTGCAAGGTGGGGTGCAAGGTGTGCTTTCTGCTAGGTGGTAGAACTAAGGGCAATCATTCCAGGAGGGTGGGGCATTTCTAGAAAGGCTGCTGAGTAAAAATGATGTTTCACATCACAGTGCTGTGTTTTACCTGTCTCGGAGAATCTGAAAACTTCAGATATCTTCAGAATTGCAAGTTGAAGGCAGGATCAAGAAGTGGAGCTATATGCTCTCTCCTGGGAGCAGGCTACCCAGACTTTATTACCAGCCTTCTAGGTGGTTTTAGATACTGGATAAAAACTGGGCTGTAGCCAAAGCTTGTCGTTTTGGCCAGGCTAGGAAAGAGATGGGTTGAGAGGCTGGGACCTTGTCTTGGTTTGATAGACAGGTGTCTGCCAAGGGAGGCAGGAACCTCTCTTGGAATGGAGAATATGACCCCCTTCCCTCTGTATTATTATAACTTTGAAAATAAGGGCGTTTCAGGCGAAGATATGGGAAAAGGAATAACAGTGCTTTACTGGTATGTATATGGACAACAAGGCAAACAAACAAACAACAACAGTGGCAGCAACAACAAACAAAATCAGAAACCAGTAGCAGCCTTCTCTCGGCCGCAGGCCCTCTCCCCTTCGGGGCAGTGCCACTCACAGCCGGCAGGGGCGCTGGTGGCTCCCGGCCGGGCAGGGCGGGTGCGATGGTTCCCCGCGGCTGCAGGGGGCGCTGTGGCGCGAGCCCACCCGCCTCTCTCTGTNGCCCCCCCCTCCTCTCTCTGTGTGGTAATGGCGGCCCAGCCGGCAGAAGGGGCGGAGGAGCGGCTTGCTGTGAAAGCCCCCAGGAGAAGTCGGTCCCAGTGCTCCTCTGGAGAGTGAAATGAGCTGTAACAGGAACCTCAGAAGCAGCAAGGGTAGGAGAAGACAGCAGGAGGCGGAGCCTCGCAGTGGTGGTGAATTCTCCCCACAGCAACTGCAGCCTGTTTCCCCTCCAATGTCGATGAGTGAGAGAGCTAGAAGCTGTGCCCAGCCCCTTTCCCCCGCCCAAATCTTCACGAATCTCTGTCCCTCCAAGAGAAACTCCTCAGCTGAGAGAGCAGCCAGCCGCACCCTTCCCCTGAACCATGGCAACTTCTTTTGTCTCTCTTAAGTACTGGTTGTTACTGTCTTTTAGCAACTTATGGGAGAAAATTCCCTGAGAGAAAGAAAACAGAAGGAGCAATTCTAACCTCCAACAGACCTACAAGCCCTATCTGTGTAATTGTTGTGTGACCAGTGCATAGCCTTGTGCAGTAGCTGTCCTGTGATCATCTGTAGCCTTGGCATGGTCCTTGGCCCAGTTTGGCATGTACCAGCTTCCATTCTTGTACGCTGTGGCCAAGCACAAGTGCATCCATAGTCTTATTGTCATGGTCATTAGCCCAGTTTGAGTTCTACCAGCTATCCATTCCCAAACAGCATTGCCAAGCACGCGTGCCAAGGACCATTCCCAGCAAACAGCTTGGATGCAGCAAACGTGTCTTGAAGGCACAGAGGAAAATTGTTCCTCAGCCTTTTATTTAATAGCACATGCTTAGTTATACAGTCCACTACAAGTATCCAATTGAAGGTCCTACCTTCCTGAGATTTCCTTAGTCTTTGGGAACAGTCGGTTCTCAAGAGCGCTGAATTCACCTTTGTTTGTGGGTGACTAAGGGAGACTGCGCTCATGTATTAGTCATCCAAAGTCAGATGTATCCAGCATGGAGTGGGACCTACCTGCTTGTGTAACTAGATCCTGATGACTGTGCTAATGCTATGGGGCAGACGGGATTGCTGGTTCTGGTTTCTGTGTGCAAGGCCCACTGCGTGCTGGCTGCCTTCTGAAACCAGCCCTTACTGCCCAGTTGTCTTCCAAGAAAACTTCAGAGGAACATGCATGGCCAGTTTTGTGGGAAGTCCTAACAGCTCTTTGGGTTAGAAAAGGTCAGGACTGTAGTCATGTAACAGATTTTATTAGTTCTGCAGTGTAGATACCTTTATCAGTCTCCACCTTCACTTCGATCTGAATAGATTCCTCTGTGGATCAGTGAGAAAAATGCCTTCAAAACAGGTTTTCCTTCAGAGAATTCCAGTTAAACGGGTTCGTTTCCCTCAGTAAAAATGCAATTATTTGAATAACATTTTTTATTTGCGAAAGCAAATGTAAAAAAGATTGGAACATTTTAAAAATACTAATCTGTTCTTAGACTATGGATTGCTTATGTTTTACTTTCAGCTAAGCCTCTGCTTTGAAACTGAACTCATTTCATATGTGAAGGGATGCCAACAGAAATTGAAGTACTGTTAAATGTATCAAACGCTAACATTTTGGTTGTTGACACATCTTCAGCTGGCATGTGAAAATTTTAGGGGAATGTCTCACTCTCTCAGGGCCAGAAAAAACCAAATTCTTAAGGTAGAAAACTGATCATCAGTTCATCACTAAAAGATGAACTTTCAGATGTATTTTCTTCTGATCCAAAGAAATATATGTACTACTGTATTAACAAAAGGAAAGCCTTAAGGATCAATTCATGTTTATAGCCACGCTGTAAGCCTTGATGTCTCAAATCTGACATTTTCTAATTAGAAAAAGATAATAATTCTCACAGCTATTTTTAATAGCAGGATTTTCACAAACAGTTGCAGACCTTTTCTTGAAATGTTGAGAAGGACTTTTCCTGGGAGAAAAACATAATCACGGAAGACCTACTGAGTAGAAAAGACTGCTGATATGAAAACTGAGAGAAACTTCCCAAACCCTAATTTTTACTGTTGTTGTATTCCATAGACCTGGCATGTATTGGGACAGGTTTAAATAATGTTCTAGTCCTTAGTCATAAACTGGAAGTCACCCAAATATCAGCCTGTCATAAAAAGGCGGAATGGGTGGAGCAGGAGAAAGAGATGTCTTTGAGAAATTACCTAGTTTGTGTTTGTTCTGGCATGGAGTTCTCCCTGACACTCTTAAGTCTCTCCAAAAAGGTTTTAAAATATTTAATGTAATGTGATATATTTTTGTATGTGGCATTACCAATATAATATGATAGATTTAAGAAAGAGAGGAGGCAGAAAACAATAACAACAGTTTGAGATGCAGATACAAATATTAAATAAAGTCGCTGCAATGTCGTGTTGCGTCCCAAGTAATGTTCTCAGTTTTAAGTCACTTTAAATGTTACAGGAAAAAATAAAAGTCAGCATGTAGAAATGGAGCCAAACTTTGGATTGTTTTCCAGCTCAAATATTTTTAGTGTAATTTGTTTCATTATATTTGCAAGGATTGGCTTGGGTTTAAGAAAAATAAAGCTCTGGAAAGAGGACTAAGCCCTGTTCCTTTATTAAAACTACAGCCATAAAGAACAACATCAGTGGAAGGCATCTCAAAGATTTAGGTAAAAAAAGAACCAAAAGGTATTTCCTGAGAAAAGACAGAGTTAGAACTCATAAGATCTTAAAAATACGGGGTTTTTTTCTTTGGAGGAAATAGTTAATTTTACTCACCAGTGTGTTAGAATTTTCGTTTTTACATTAAAAGAAAACTCTCAATCATAATACTTTGGGGTAATATGACTTCTGATTTCCAGTCATTTGAGATTTATTGAGGAAAATAATTATAATATAATGTAGACTATAACCAAAGATCCCCTGGCCTTTTGTTTTGTGTTAACATTTGGACAGAGTCCTTCACTGTGTGACCTGCAGACTTAAAATTTTCACCCGAGGCTCAGCTGCACTTGGTAGAAATGCCTTCTCTTTCAGAGAACCCCCATAGGGCAATTTTGCGCAAATAAGATCTTAACCGAAAGCTTTCTGCTTGGAAGGTTGCTTTAAGACGAAAGAAGCCTGTTCGGTGGTTACTGCGTCTCACTTACCTATTTATTCTCGTTCCCCATGCACACATTGTAGCTGCATCCATAGGAAAGCCACATTTTTAGGTGAGACCAGGGCTCCCACGAGCTCATGCTCTTATGAGGGTGCCAGTTTGTGCTCAGGGGTTTCTGCAGTTTTTTGTCGTTATCATAACCGTATCAGTCATATATTGCTAGTGTCTATCTGAATCTGATAAGAGCCTGAGGCAGTATCACAGAGGCATGAGCTGTCCTGTTTGTTCAATGGGGCGTTTTAAGTTTTGTGCTGAACAGTAACACTCTAAATATAAATGTTCCTGACTACTGATGCAAATAGGAAGAAAAGACATAAAAGGTGAACATTTGCAAATTATTTATGGAAGGCTTCTCATCCTTCCCTCTCTTTTCTCCTGAACCACCAGAGCTATACTGTAAAAATCATTACTATAAGGTACAATACAAAATAATTCTGCAGGTATTTCATTGCTCCCAGAGGCCAGTTGGTCTTGCATGTACTGATGCAGGTATCAGCTAATCAAGGTTTCTTTTTCACAGCATGACTATTCATGGGGGGTTTTTCACAGCACTTAATAACATTCAAAGTGTGTGTCTAGGTTTCTCCATCTGGCCACGTACAAACGAAAAATATTTCTGAGTATCAGATGGCTTTGTTCTGATAGCACCTCTTGACTCTGGGACCTTGGAGTAATGCTGTTTCCCAGCTGTCATTTGGTTTTAATCGAGAGCGAAAGGCGGCCCTGCTTTTAGAGCCAGGCAGGTAACAGTAGGATCCTATGTCCTAAGACTAGCATCTCATCTAAATTTTTCAAATTAAATAGCTTGAAATATCTTCTTGATTTACCTTCAGCTTCCAGCTCACACTATGTACAGGACACAGATGAATGCACAGCCATTGTCACACTGCTGTTTTTCTCATGAAGATATGCTTTAAGCATGGTGAATCTGTGCTGTCCTGAGAAACAGAGGATTGTGAGTTCTAGGCTTGTATTTTCTGATGGGTTTTAATAGTGCTTCGCTCTTCAGTACCTGACTGCTCAGAATATCAAAGATCCCAGCTGCTGCTGTCAGGCTAAATCTTGAGTATTGGTGCATCTCAACAGTGTTAATTTTAGCAGTCATACACATAGGGAATTATCAAGGACAACGCTTAACATAGGGACCCAGCATAGGTACAGGTTTTACAAATAGGTATTTCTAATGTTTATGCAGCACATCCATAGGTAATAAGTGTAGTCAAAAATACAGATATTTCTAATTAGAAATAAGCTGTGAAACTACTGTTCATCGTTTCCTGATTTTAATACTTAATTCTAAGTAACTCATGTAGATTCCATTCCATCTGTGGTGTAGATGTGGCACAGACATAGTTTTAGGGTGCTAACCAAATACGCAGTGAGAAGTGCTACATGTGTGACTCAGCAGAAGGTAGGCAGAGCCAAACCAGGTATGTGAAAGCCCAGGTAGGGGTAGCAATCTGGAGATCTTCCTCCCAATGGCAGTTGTGCAATGTCACAGTCTATTTCACCAGTTGATGGGCATTAGCTTAGCAGAGCTGGAGTGTCAGGACAGATGGCTGATTTTACATGCCATAAACATGCAGCAATAAGGGAGCATAATTATTCTACTTGTGAACCTATGGATCTCCATATGTGATTAAAGAATGACTAGCTGAAAGACCTAACCCAGAAAGAGAACTTGCATTTTGATCAGTCAGAGCAGATCAGCTGGCCAAGACATTGGTTAGGTAACAGGAGGCTGCCAGCTACCCGCTCTTGGATGTGCTTTCTGCAAAATGGGCCACACTTGCGTGTGTAGCATCTGCTGTCTGCTGTTTCAGTGTGTCACCTGTCCTTGGTTGGTGTCTTGTTTGCGGAGGATAATAATCTTGTGTTGCTGCCAGGAAGTGTAGCTAGAGCTTAATGAGGAAGATTTATACAGAAGCAGAGAAAGTCTGGAGTAAAAATGTTGTTCATGATGCAAGTTGGAATGAATTGTTGTTACTAAGAGAAGTCCATCTTTTAAATTCACTTTTTTTTGCTAAAGGCAATAAGAGAACTTTATACAAACAAAGTTATTTAGACTGCAGTCTAAAAAACCACAGAGCTACAGCATGCAGGTTAGGTATATCTGTGACTCATTTAGTACCTTTGTGTGTATTACGATATCCTTGAGAAGGTGATCACTCACCATTTCCCTGATGTGCTCCAGGAATGAAGCCCCTACTCAGTATATTTTTTTGTCCGTGAGTAGCACAGATATTACTTACAGGAGACTGTGTAAGAAAATATAAGTGCTTTATGGGTTTTTTTTTTAATTATTTTAATAAATCTGTAAGTAATTTTTAATTAAGCCAGCTTCAGGAGAAAAACTACACTGAAATGAATGCTGAGTATTTGGGGGAAGAAAAGCTTTGTAGATTATAGAAAATATTTTGGAAAGCTCTACATTTTGAGGAGATGACAAATTTGAATCACCAGAGAAAAACAAATAGAGTAATATTGTCAGTGACACGACACAAAATATTAATTATAGTGTGTATGCTGCTGTGAGCTTTAGGCCTTGGATAGCTAGCATGTTTTTAAAGCAGACCTAACTGCATCTTGTAAACTATTTATTCTGATATATCTCCTTACAGATAATCATTCAAAGCCAATGGAAATTGACGGGGATGTTGAAATTCCTCCTAACAAAGCAACAGTCCTTCGGGGCCATGAATCAGAGGTGTTCATCTGTGCCTGGAACCCTGTCAGTGACCTGCTAGCATCTGGGTAAGACAGTGACTGAAACCAGCTGCTGCGATTAGAGAATATTTAGAGATGCAAGAACTTGCAAGTGTGTTCGGGGCATGAATGATTATTCTCTGGGCTGTTTTATCAGCCTGCAGCAGTGTTTTTTTTCAGCAGTACCATACCTGTATAACAGCTAAGTAATTATAAAGTGGCGCTGAATATGAAGGTTTTGTACATTTAAGATGTAAATTCTGTGGCCCTGAATACACACAAATTTTTAGAAATATTTTTAAAATAATTTGGATAATTCTCAGAATATTTGAAGTTCATGTAATCTACTGCTCTTAGTTTTTGGTTCACACTGGGGTCTCAGAAAGTCAATGGTATCTGCCAGGTTTTTTTCAAAAGTATGGAGATGAGGGTGCTTCAGGCTGGACCTAAGTTTGTTCAGTGAGCTGAACAGTAAATAGTGGTCTAAGGGAATGTTGTGGTTTAGTGTCATTGGACAGGAGTCCAGTTTATCCTCTGCAGGATTGCTCTGCAACGACCACCACAGCATCCTAAGTGGGATGATCAGGAGACTGACTTACAAAAGCACTTTTGATCCAAACAAAAGCACAATTATAAACGTACGCTGAGAGCTGTATGCAGGCACTCGTGGAATCTGTGTTCATGCCTAAAGTTAAACCTTAACATGAAGACTGAATTAGAGAAGTCTAATTTGGAACATGAAATAAAGCTGATCAAAGTTAGAGGAGGTAAATCACTTTGAGTTACTTAACAGTATTAGAATACTTTCCTCACAAGGAAGAGGAGAGTCCTTATTTTATTTCTAGCTTTTTTGCAAGATTATCAGAATAGTCTTCTTACCTTTGTTCACTGAGTACATGAAAACAAAGAATTACAGTATAAATAGGAAAGAAAAATAAAATAAATTCCATGTTGGATGAACAGCAGAGATCTTCAAGAGAGTAAAGATAGAAATTTCAAAAAAATAATTTCAGACAACAAAATGGGCTTTTAGAAACCAGAATCCTGCTGAATATGCTTTGTTTCTGGAATGTCCAGGTCCAATAGTACTTTTAGCATCTATAGTACTAAGTATCTCCATTTATCAATTTTAAGCAAGTCAATGCTTGCCATAGTGGACTGCTTCCCTAGAATCCATGGTGCACAATCCTAGTGTGCATAGTTTAAATGTTGGAGCATTTAATAAACCAGAGTATGTGCTGCAGTGTCTGTTTGCCTTTGCCTCGGGGTGCTAAGTATGGATAGATGGATCCCTGGACAGTGGTGTCTTACACAGCTTCAGGTAAACCTGGAGGATGATAATCAGAGCCGTTAGTCAGATATCTGAGCCAGAGGAATACTCTCTCACTAGCCATTCAAATAAGCTTTACCCTTCAGTGTCATAGGCCTTTCGTAACGAGCTTTGCTTGTGACCGTGGAAGCACATAAGTACACATGTAGTTACAAAGTACAGTCTGAAAGTGCTTTAGTCAGACTAATAGCAGTGCAATGACAATGCAAATAATTTAGGTCTATGTGCATCTTGGTCAGATTTTAGCCTGCTTGTAAGAAACTAGGTAGGGATGCAGTTGGAATTCGGGTAACGCAGCAGCCAGTGCCTGGCAGAGCTTAATGCCTGAAATGGCAGAGAATGCTCAGAAGAAAGTGAAACTGAAGGAAGAGAGCTGAATGAATGATTATGCCACTGCACAAAGAAGCCTTTGAGATATCTGGTATAATAATAGTGCAAGCTTTTATCTACAGGTAAACTCCGTGTTACAGTGCCAGTTAAACAAGGGAGAGAAATTCCCCAAGATCTACAGTATGCTGCAGTTCTGTTTGCCCTTTACAAAGTAATGATTGAAAAAAGAAGAGTGCAGTTAGTCCGATGCATGAATGTCAAATTGTTAGATTCTGTAACAGCCATATTGTGCTGCCCCGTCGGTACTTTTCTTCGTATTTCCCATTTTCTTGATTGTACCTGTCTTAAAAAATATATTTCAAACCCTAGATATTAAATAGAGGAAATAATAACATACTTTTTTTGTTTATAAAGTGACTAATTGAATCTCAATTCATGACAAAGTATTTTATTCAGGCCTTATTATACAGGCAATATTTTTTTCTAACAGCTAGCAGCAGCAGTTTAGACAGCAACCTGATGTAATCCTCCAAAGAACTAAAAGAATAATGCAGGTTCAGAATCTAATCTGAAGCAAGCTGTTTTAAAGAAACATGGAATGAATTACCCCAAACTAGAGCATTGGTTTCCAGATTTAGTGACTATCCCACTGAGAGAAAGGGATTCTGATATTTAATGTCACATCTACTCAGTTGCTGTTTTTCTAGTGTGTGAAGACTAGCACGGTAATATATACTCACTGGGCTTTGCAAAGAGCTGTTTCAAAATATAACAGAGAGACAGGAATTTCTCTGATCAAATAGCTAGAACAATATATTCTGCAGCTGCTCTTCCTCCTCCACCACACACATAACCCTTAAAGCTGAGGATGGGGGAGACTAGAAATACCGGTAAAGGCTATCAAAGGCGTGACTGTCACCAGATGCTTATGAGAAGAATACTCAGATGTTCTGAACAGAAGCATTATAATAATACAAGTACATGTGTACGAGTACAAGTGAAGTACATGTGTACAGCCATGTAAGATGATTAACTACCCTTTATGAAGGAAGTCAACATTCCAAAGCAAGTAATTGCATAGAGTGTTTTGGACAGGTGAAATAGTACCAAAAAAGGAGGTGTTTGGTTAAATCTCAAGATTTGGCTGTTCCCAGCCATAAGCCCAAATACTGATTTCTTCTTCTAGTTATCTTTCGAGACCTAAGTTTTCATTTCATGACACATTTAAATTGTTGCAGATGGTTATGTTCTCTGTGTAGTGCAGAAACCCATTACAGCTGCATCCACATTAGTAAACTAACCATGCCTGGGAATATTCGTAGGCACTGAGGCCAGCTGGCACAGAATGGCTGGTGTCTGTGCTAGCAAACTGCCCTGGCTGCCAAACAGACTGCACATTGGGAATCATCTCTGGACATTGTAACCACCAAACCATACCCAGGAGTTATTCAGAGAGAACATCAGAGCCCCGAGCAAGAGTGCTAATTAAAACAAGCCAAAATCTGGCCAGGGAATAACCTGTCAGTTTGCTTGCACAGGTCATCATGGTCCAGTGACACTGAGTGTTCTGAACATGCTTGAATTTCCCAGTGTGGAAGTGGATGGACTGTGAATGTCAAGGCTGCTAGAGCCTTGAACTCCGAAACCTTTTCCAGTTGAATTTAGGATGTTTCTGTCATCATGTTCCACTGCTGCTTCCAAGAGTGTGTTCTGTTCTGGGACATCCAGCCATGCCCTTCAAGTAATTCACGTAGCTGCGAAGCAGAGGGACCTGGCCTCAGTCCCAAAACCAACAGTAGGTTTCTTTGCTTATCAGCTAATTTATGCCAGCCTCTCTCACACAGAGAGACTGTGACTTGTCTTTTCTAAACCACTCCGTGCACCTTTTGCTCTCCCTAGTCAGCAAAGTAATTATCCGTAAAAGCTGCTGTCCAAGATCTTTCAGTTCTGGCTGTGTCTCTCAGAAGCAAGAAAAGATGTTTCTAGGTCATCTGCTGTCATTGTTTCTGTGTATATATAGTACTTCAGTTTACTGTACTCCTCATATCAGTGATGTAGGATCCACTGTAAATTACCTTTCAGAATAATCCTTTTGAATTACCAGGTTGAGGGTGTTGATTTCAGACACCACCCCTTTATGTCAGTGCCAGATATTAATTCTGCTAACTCCAAGTGCTTATTCGTTAGCAGGGGACTACTGGGACTGGTTTCCTCAGTGCATCAAATCCATTAATGCAAAGTGGTCAGCTATTAGGGGAAGTCAGCTTGAGTAACCTGTAGCAGGGAGCAATGTTATAGAATCAGTGGGGCAGAGATCTTAATCAGGACACCTGTGAGGCACTTCCCTCTCCTGACTGCCTAGGAAGAGTAAGCTTCTCTTTAGTTTAAGAGACCTGCTTTATTAAGGAAAAGTTAGGTGTCATAAAAAATACAAGGAATTTCCTTCTCTTAATGCTTTTAATAATATCTCTTAAAATAAAATCATAGAAACACTAACCTGTTGGAGCCAGAAGTAGTAAATACACATTAGCAATATTGCATCTTCAAAATAACAGTGATTTTAAGACTTGCAGCTGAAGATTAGAAATACCAAGGTTCAACAACCATCTTGCAAAATTCTTTACCCAACTGCAGCACTTTCAACCTCTGTGCTCCCAGTTACAGAATGGTGATTTTATATGTCACAAATTAAATTCCACAAACATTTGTCCACCTTGATTCATGAACATACTGGGGCAGGAGAGCATGGAATAAAATCCCTTCAGAACTAGCCTACCTAAAATTTGGCAGTACTCTACCACAGTGCAGAGGAGTATACCTATTACTCAAGTGTTCATGACTTGCATGTTGGAATGAGCTGCTTTATCATGTAGATAGAAATGCTTCTGTGGGCTAAGGAGATTAAACATCTTTCTGAATTGTGCTTGAACTGTGGTCCTCTAATAAGGCAGGGTTCACTGAATCATTCAGCAGAAATCAGAATACTTTCCAGAGCAGAGAATACTCTTTTTTTTTCCCCTGCAACAAAAGGGATGACACACAAATACCCTTGCTGCACACTGGTAGGCTTATAAAGCCTCTCTGCAGGGACACATAATAGCTTATGTAGCCTTAGGAAGAAGAAAAGGAAAAAACAAAATTAAAGTACTGGAAAATAAGATTGCCCAGGCCTTGCCAGAAAGCTGACTAAATAAAACTGTTGAAAAACAAAACATAACCCTTTTAGAACTAGCAAATAGGATATTGTATTTGATAGCCAAGTGACTGAGTACTTTATTCACAGGGTCCAATAACAAACTGGATTATTACAATGAGGGCAGGACTGTCCTGGAGTCTTACATAGCAGAGAAGCCAGCTCTGAAGGAATTTCCTACTTAGCATGTTAACCAGTGAAGCAGTCCTTTAAAGACTTATGTTCCCATTATTGTTAATTATCACAGTTAAAAATATTCCTTAACTTCTGAGCCTCATGATTAATTTTGTTCATTTTCTAGCCAACATATGCAAAATTGTCAGTTTTCCAGACCTCTGAAGAAAAAAGGATGTATATTACAGTCACAGCTGTGTGGTGGCAAAAATTACCCTGATCTGAATTATTTCTTAATCACTAATGTGAAAGATATGTCTCGAAAATTAAAGCATGGCTGTACAGCAGTAGCTGGGTTCAAAACTCTGGCTAGCCGTCACATCTCAGGTTGGCACAAAAGGTTCACAGGAGATGGGGCACATTCCCCAGGCGTGCCATGACCCAGAAGAGCTCAGAGCTACTGATACAGGCAGAGAGGTGTTTGCTTTTACACTTGAATTGTTTGTGTAAAATTAGGCTAAATTATTGGTAAAATAATACACAGAGATCAATGGAGTTCAATAATTGCTTGGTCAATATTTGCATTTGAAGACATTTCAAGTGTTGAAAATTTGCCTGGTATTCTTAGTATAAATAATTAAAATGCTTTACTAGTAGACCAAAAGAAAATTTAATACTTCCTTGTGATGGATTTCTTTTTCAGTAAAACATGGCTTATCAAAGCAAAAATAGATCTCAGGTTTTTAGGCTTTGAAGAAAGACTTTTTCTCCTTGGTAGTGTATGGGAAAGAAAGTTTTAGTCATTACTTTAAAAATAAGGAAAAGCTAACACATCAGGTATATCAACAATTAAATTTCATCTGGACTGTATGAATTCTTGCAAGTATAAGAGAGATACTAACTCTGCTCCAAGTTTCTACTTACTGCATGTAAATGAAAATTGCTTTCTGGACAAAACAAGCAATCCAGGGTTCTTGGTTTGTTTTGATTGTTGTTTTAAAAAATGGAGGAGGGAGAGTGAGAAAAAAAATCCCAGTGAACTTTTAAAGTGTAATATCTTCCACTCCATGGCAAAATGATTTCTGAACCTCAGAGACATTTTTCAGTAGAATAAAGATTTATGCAAAGTCAAAATAAATACATTATTTACAAGTAGGTAATGATAAACTCTTCCTCCTCAAAACTTTTTATAAGCAAAATCAGGGTTTCAGCCTGCATTAGAAACACCTCTCTAGAAAATAATCAGTCTATAAAATAGATCAAAATCCTGATGCTGCCTCTGTCTTCTTCTATTATGTCAATACTTATTTTGCCACTTTTTCAGACAGCATGATGTAAGCAGCCACGCTACAGACAGTTACTGTAAGTTGCCCCAGACTATCTCAGTTGCGGTAATGCCAGCTTTAGGTATGTAGTGCAAAATGTAGACAGCGAGTGTATGGATTTTAAGTAAAACTCTGAAGAAACCAAATGGTTTTGACAGGTAGAATTTACATATATGTCAGCATTTTTTAAAAAATACCCAGTGTGCAGAAAGAGTTTGAAAGAAAAAGTTACTTTTTAAAGGTTTGTAATGCCCTGGTCCGTTCAGCGGGTTTAGGGAAAGGCGGTTGGATTTACTCTGGGCAGTGCATGGGAGAAACAACAAAATTCTCAGGAGGTTCAAAACAACTTTTACTTCCAAAATTTGGAACATTTCAATAGAATAGGGCCCTCCCCCGGCTGAGCTTCTGCTAGTTTCAGCACCAAAGTCACACACCTGCAATTTACACGGAACCAGAACGTTCCCAGCGGCCCCATGCAGTCAGACACTCAGAGTACAGGCCAGCCGCTCATGTTCCTCTGGTCTCCTGCAAAGCTGTAATGTTGTCTCAATGAAAACAGAAATACAGGCTTTTATACGGCTTGCTGGGTCAGCATGAGGAGATTTCAACTTACTTGCATGATTGCTTTTGTAGATCTGGAGACTCAACGGCCAGGATATGGAATCTCAATGAAAACAGCAACAGTGGTTCCACTCAACTAGTTTTGAGGCACTGCATAAGAGAAGGAGGACATGATGTCCCCAGCAATAAGGATGTGACTTCATTGGACTGGAATGTAAGCTAACTTCTAAGACTGTGCATGCTTTTTAACTGTCTAAATTTAATTCCAAGGCAATTACAGCTGCTGCTCCATATCTTTCATATCTGAGGTGACCAGAAGCTCTGTCCTAACCTACTGACCTCTTCTTTCAAATACTCATAATAGGCTGAACTTTCCCCTAGATGCTGTAATTTTCCAGGACTGTTGCCATCTTCAAGCTTAACAATGATGTATTTATATCTCTGTTTTAGGAGCATGGCTAAAAATAAACTCTGCCAGCTTTAAGAACAAAGATTAAACAAGCTATCTATGTAATAATGAAGCCTCATTTATAATGTATTTGCATCTCAGAGTTATTTTGTTTTGGCATGTAAGGAGATAAAAGCACCAGTGAAGCTTTTTCTGAGGTTGGGCTCTCAAGATCCTCTCTCGTTTGAATTATGCTGTGCACAGAAAAACATGTTCACATTATTTTCTTTATCTTGGTAGGAGCATGTGTAGTTATTCTGTCCTTACCTGTCCACCTTCTGGGTGAAACTGTCTTGCCTGATCCCCTTTTTACTTTCATCCTGCAAAGCTTAGATAATACGCTCCTGCACGGAGAATACTGAAGTGAGCAGAGAGGACAGGTATTGTTGAGAATCTCTAGTGTCTGGTCAGTGTCTTTAGGCAGCTCTAAGGCTGCTTCATGTCTCGTTTTTGCCAGAGGAATTTATAAGACCCTGCAGGAGCCTTAATTACTTTGAGATAATTTTCATTCTGTCTGTTTTGCTGATATTAGTACAGAGAGAGTGATCACATTAGTCTTGTTTTCGTAGGAAAACAGATTAATTAACTACCAGAAAGGATTTTCAGCAGTTATGTAGAGCCTCGGTTGCTGGCCAGAGACCAAGATTCTCTGCATCTTTACTGCAGTTAAGTGCTTCAGGTGAGCTAGGTGCTTCGCAAAGTAAAAGATAAGGCCACGACACAAGTCAGCTTTGCCCTATGTGTTTTATAGTTGCGCAATGGAAGAAATTGGTGAATAGTGCAGAAAGTAGAGGTAGGTTAAGGAAGCCAATAAAACTCAAGCTTATGTTCATTCCTTGTTTCCTGTGGATATCAGAGTGAAGAAAAACAGTTGTGAAAAAAAATGAATCAAGGAGTAAGAAAGGAGAAATTGAAAGAGGAAAACATGCAATGAGAGCAGAACAGTTAGGAGACAAGTTATCCAAAGTATAGGGCATCCTCTGGTATTTCCTGTAATAGTTCCTTGCCCTCCAGGCTTCATTGGTATTTCACTTGCATTGTGCTAGTACTTAAGGTAAGGAAATATCCCTAATTCAAATACTTCAAGTGCTTCCAACTTACATCAAATTTCCCGAAGAATGTGAATTACCACCAACAAATTTGGATAAACTCTACATCTGAGTTTCTGAGCTTTTCTTTTTCTTTTTGCCCTTTATCACCTTTCTTCTCATGACTGATCCAGATAAGTGTATATCACAGTGAGCTTGACTTAGGTTATGATATTCCCCCCTCATATTATTATATATTTGAGTGAAATCTACAACTGCTCTGAGTCAGTGTTTTTGGAGGGTTGGAGTGGGCATATGTTTTAAAGGATTATTTCATGCCTTTTCATAATTTTCTTTTCATCAAGCTAGAAGTGCCATCTGCCTTTACTGTTTATTTAGAACCACAATATTAATCGTATTTTCTGTGAAATTTTTGCGCTGGTGGTATTAAATTAGTTCTTCTCTGGTTTATGTGACTTACGTTATAATAAGAAAGGTTATTTCTAGAGGTCATATTCAAATCATGCCCTTTGATACTAGGGGTAGGATTCACCTCCTGTAGGTTTAACCATCTAAGCTAGTCCTCTAGACTCACCTTAAGTCAGCAGAAACAGAGACACATGCCTTTGTTGGGTTGAGCATAATATAAGGCAAATGAGATCATGAATTACACTTCAGAGTTGTGGTTATATGATGCTGTTAGTTATGTAGGGAGACCAGATGGCACTCTTAAACTAACTCCTGGCTTCTGCATGTCTGGGGATAAATGGGATGAATCTCACTCTTAATCCAGGTTCTGAAATGTTGAAAGACTAAATACCTTGCTTCAACAGTGTCTATCACACCAGACTGCAGAGTCAAGTTCTGTTTTAATTATTCTCATTCTGGCCCAGTCACACCAGCACCACTGGCTGCATAGGACATATCCTTCTGTGAAGGGTTCCTTCCAGAACACATGTAATTTGCTGATTAGATTCATGGGCTTTTTTCCTCCTAATTGGGTCCCATGAATCCAAATTTTCTCAGGCTGTCCATCGTGGTTATGTGCCCATGAGCACATGTGGGAGTCTGTGTCCAGACAAGCAGAAAGCAATTCCTTGGTGGTAGATAACATTCAAGGTGTTAACCCTGAGTGAAGGTGGCTTAGGGCCTTCTCTCAAGTAGAGGTGCCTGAATTTCACTGAACTGGGGTTTAGTCTGGGTTTAGGTCATCTGCTGTTGTTTTATAGGTCCTTTATGTCTAAAAAATAGTATCTGTTTGTTATCTGGAAGAAGCCCATAGAACTTATTCTTTTTCTAATGTTTTTGATTAAATGGCTCATATCTGATGGTATAGCTCAGTATTTCACTGTATGTTAGAGGGTTTTATTTCCTCTGTGCTATCTGCAGCAATAACCTTTAGTTTAAATCATAGCATAATTTGTCTCAATGAGTGGACTCAGAATTCCCATAAATCACCATGAGCAAACCTTAAAAAAGAAAGAAAAAGGTTGGTTGAAACAGATTTTATCTCATATTGACCTTTGCCATTTATATATATTCCAACAGAGTGATGGAACACTATTGGCTACAGGCTCATATGATGGTTTTGCAAGAATATGGACAGAAGATGGTAAGTCAAAAATTTATTGTTATTAAGCATCAAACAGCAGTGAACTGTAATTTGACTAATTTGTAAAGAAATTGTAATAACAACCTGTTCTTTATTCCAGGTAACCTTGCAAGCACCTTAGGTCAACATAAAGGTCCAATATTTGCTCTGAAATGGAACAAAAAGGGGAATTATATTTTAAGTGCTGGTGTTGATAAAGTGAGTTTTAAAAATACATTTTTCTAACATATAAGTACGCTGATGAGTGAGCTTGTGCTGCTAAATTCCTTATTTTCTTCTTCTTCAGGCATCCTGTAGTGTTTACATTTCTTTGATATATTTTGGTGCATGTTGATTACATTTTTGAGGCTGCATAGATGTATACTGTTTTCATGGAAAATACTTGACTTTAAAAAAAAATTGTGTAAAATTGCGTCTTTAGTGTGTCTCTGTTAAGGATGGAACTGCTTCCAGTACTGACATTTGTAGTTTTATCAGCTAACTATTTACAGGAAGAAAGTGATCTTAAAGATACCACACCTTTTAGCTCATCTAATTGTTGAAACACTTTTACTTGAATAAAATATATATGGCTTCCTCTGGAAATATGCAAAAAAATTGTAGTTCTGGACTGAAAATCAAGCAAAACATAGTATTTACAGCTGAGTGCACATTAGAGATTAAAATGATCAAATGACTGATGATGAGGAGCACAAATCCATTAAAACTGAAACTGGAAAGTACACAGCATTCATCTTGCCCAACTTTCAGTATCTAAAAATTAGATGCATGTGTCATCCTTGGCTTCCTTTATAAAAATTCAGAGACAAAAATGGCACTTCCAAGGGATAGGCTGCATGGCCTGTGTTCCAGTGAGATGCACTGACAGTGCTTCTCTCCAGTGCCTGGCAGAGGGAGTCTAGCTGAGCTCTGTACGTTTGTAGGCTCAGTGAATCCCTGTGTTTTCATATCCTTGTGAAAATGGAAACTTAGTCTTAGTCCCTTTAATACTGGCTTAAAGTTCAGCTGCACTGGTCTCCCAACGGTAGTTCCATTGCTCTGGCAAACTTACATTCTAAATAAAAGCAGCGTTTCTTTAGGTGATCTATTATCAGCAAGATGATGCATCCTTAATTTGTTTTCTGGAAGTATATTCTGCCAATAAATTGGCCATTCACTCAGAAGGTGGTATTGAGCTCTGCAGGGGACATGCTCACGTGTGCTGTGAGTATGGATTAAACCTGCAGTAAGCCAACTACACTTGAGTCTGTCCCACCTCAGTGGCAAGAACTGTTGTGTACTCTGCTGATAGAAAAACATTTCATTTGTTGGTTTAATTGTTATAAATAGGTTTCAGGATTGTTTTGGAGTACAATTCAACTTGCATCTTATGAAAGGGAAAAAAGTGTTCTTTAAAGATGATAACTGAAACAGCTTTTTCAATACACTTATTAAAATGTGTGGTGTTGTCTACTAGTGCTATTCAGAGAGAATATGTCCATTCTTCCTAGTTATATTGCTTCTTCTGTAGGCATAATAGTTCTTTATCAACACTTAGATTGTTATTCTGTAATATCTGGAAGTGGTTTCTGGTTTTCCCACTGTTTAGCACACAAGGCTCTCTGTAGTCAGTAATTTTATCAGTTTATCATTTGGAATTGCTACTTAGAGAGGGTGCTCTTTGGGTTTTTTTCTCTGAGCTGAGCAGTCACTAATCTTTTTTTCTACCCTTTCTTTGGATGCAGACAACAATAATTTGGGATGCTCACACGGGAGAAGCTAAACAGCAATTTCCTTTCCATTCAGGTACTTTTTGCATAATTCTTGTTAGGAAAATGAAATGCAGTTTTTAATTCTGTCAAAAGAATTCTGTGTACTTTATCCATATCTGCCAGAGAAAAGTTTCAGTCAAGTTTTTTGTGCTGTAAGTATCCTGAGTATCATGGCTTGTGGGTTTATTCTCATTTCAGAAAGACACAGTCCTGTGAGAATCAACTTTGAAAGTCAAACTGATTTTAGGAGAGGATTCGTACACCAGCCATGTCTACCTAACTGAACAGTCCTGTTGTTATCTATGTGCTTGGATAGTACCAGGTGGTAATTCATGAAGAGAACTTTCAGTAGAGGTGTCTGGGATCTTTTCCATTCTCTCTGCTCCTCTTTCAATGAAGCTGATTTGAGGCAGAAGCAGGCAGATCTTTCATGCACCTTGCATTCACCACTTCACTCATGAAGGTCCTCAGAATTTCTTGGCTTTTAATTTTAACTTGAAGTTCTTCAATATTTGATTTCTCTGATTATTGGAAATCAGTTTCCAGCCTTGGCTTTCAAAACCTTTCTGCACCAAAACCCTGCCTGGATGGTTAGTTGTAAATCTGTTTCAAGAAGACCAGAGATGTCACAGGTATTAAATAATCTTGAATAACAGACAGTCATTGACATAATCTGAAATTCACCTGAGACCAGACGTGTAAGATGATGCCTGAATGCATGATCCAAAGTGGCTAAGTTGCTAAAGTGAAGAATTTTAAGGGGTATAGTCAGACTGAGATTAAAACCATGAGAACATTCTGGATTTTGATGCTAGAGGTGTTCATCTTCCTAGTTCACTGTAACTAATCCATTTTCAAATACAGCAGACTTTTACAAGGTGCTTAATGATGTTTAGAAACACGTACTTTGATACTAATTTTAGAACATTATTTTGCACATGCTTTTAAACTCAATTTCTAGTTGTTCTTATTCTCACATTTACACAGATATTAATAATATACAGTAGCAATCTAAATGGTTATTCAACAGTAGACAAAAAGTATGTCCATGGACACAAATGGCTGCAAATCCATATTCTGCATTTTTATCACTCATCTCCTCATTTATTAATGCAGCTGTCAGTTTAGAGGAGTTGGTGTCTGCTGACAGATTTTCCTCACGTTTATTTATCTACCGTAACTGTTCCATAACAGCAAACTCTGCACATAGAGTGATTTAGTTAATGAGACTCTTAATCCTCTGATCCCTAGCTAGTAATCTAGTTGTGGATTCAGAATTTTGTTGCCCTTTCAGAATCATGTTCACTGACATGTAAGCTGTCATAGTAGTGATGTGCATCAAGGAAATCACTCCGTTCTCCTTTTAGCATGTTGAAAACTCAGCTATATCTACCAGTGCAGTATGTCCATGTGCATTAAAAGATTAAAAAATTCTAACTGCACACACTTTCTTTGGACCATGAGGCACAACTGAAGTTTAGATGTGGAGAAGCTCATATTTTTAATTTTTTTTCATTATTTGAAGTATGTTTTCGTAGTGAAATAAAGCAGTTGAAGGAAATACTATTATTAAGGAAATCATTGGTAGGAGAAAGCATATATCCTACAAAACCTTCGTAAAATCACCCAGACTCTCTACTCACTTTGTTCTCACAAGTGTAAAGCCACAAAGACCTCACCTTGTCCTCTTTGCATCACCAGAACAAACTAAGAGCAAATTCCTTTCCATATCTGGGATCTGAAAACCTTGTCTACATGAGGATTAAAGGTGGCATTTTAACAATTAAAAGTCTAGTCTAGTCAGGGTACACTTCCTTTAACACATACTTCTTTGAAGTCTGGAGGTAGTTGGCCTTGGAATAACATAAGATTTTTTTACTCTCTGCTTCTTTACAACTGGTTTAGTTTACACCACATGGACGAAACTGTCGTCTTAAAATACATGGGAAGAGTCTTTTGCCTAGGTGTTGAAGGCCTTCATGTCATTGGTGTTCCCATGTAATTTTAAAGGTTTTTTGGTCAAAATATGTAAGTATGCAGATAAGTAGCTTCTAGGGTTTCATTATTTTTTGCAAAACTATGAATCATCATAAGGCATTTGATCAAAATACATATTCACAAAACTTATTCCTTTGAAAAGGAGCTAAATCATCCAGTTTTGATACCTACTGGTAGATAAGGACTGATGTCTGCACATGTAGGAACAAATTGTTAATTGATACCAGAAGAGGTATTTGTATGACCCAGTTTTAGCTATCTAGTTGTGTAATGACAGGACAAGGGATGAATGGATTAACTGAAAGGCAGAATGTTTAGATTAGATATCAGGAAGAAATTCCTTACTGTGAGGGTGGTGAGGCACTGGAAGAGGCTGCCCAGTGAAGCCCAGGTTGGATGGAGATCTGAGTAATCTGGTCTAGTAAAAAGTGTCCCTGTCCATGGCAGGGGGGCTGGAACTAGGTGTTCTTTAGGGTCCCTTCCAACCTAAACCGTTCTGTGATCTAAGTGCTCTGAATCACACCTAAATTTGTTCTGAAAAAGCTTAAATTAACAGATAATTATTGTAACACTTTTATTGTTGATTTTTATTTTAGCTGCATTTTTTAAGGATTTGTTGCTGCTTTTATTATGATATATTATGATATTCTAATTGTTTTTATGCAATTGGCTGGTGTCCTGTGGTTTTGGAAATACTTTGGCAGTTTGATTATTTGCATCAAGAACCATGTTTGGTTGATTTTTTTGGACCATTTTATGTAGTTACTTACCCAGTAAACATATGACTGAGTACACCAATAAATAAATCAGTGTTAATCATCAGCACTTTATGATTCAAATTATGCTGCAGTGTAAATCCATAGCTTTAGGTGCCAATAGCTCTCTGAAAATTAGTTTTTGACTCAAACACATCATACTAGATATTAGCCCTGAGGGCATATTGCTATTAATGATGGCAGATTTTTGTTTGCTTTGAAATAATAATACAAAGCTTGCAACATAAAAAGAAAGGCAAACAGGCAGTTAAAGAAATAAGATCTTCTATTGTTTTCTGATCTTTATTCATGTTCATTGGAAAATTCAAAAGTAGTCTGCCTTCCTCACACAAATTTCCTTTATATTTCGGCAAGGTAGTAATTCCTTACCTGTCATGCAGAATTATTGAGCTTTTTCATTAATACTGAAAAAAAACCTTGTCTATGAAACAATGTTAGCCCCCCATTGTCATTTAGAGAGCTACCTGATGATTCAGAGGGTGATATGGAGCTATTTTGTTTTGCAGTTCATAAAAATTACAGTAGGAAAAACATATCTAAATGTAACAGGCTTGCCAGAACAGATATCTTTCCACCTCTGTATTACCAAAGTATCTTTCTAAACATGTTTGAGTAAGGAATTTCTTGATTTCATTTTAATGATAAATTTGTATTGTATCTTTGCCAGGAAGAGACTCAAATCTGTTTCCTATATGCTGGTCTCGTTCTGGCACACTTGCTTCTGACAAGAGTGTGCTGAGAATGAAGTTTTCTGTATTTTACCAAGTCTTATGTCATCCCCTGGAGGGCAGCTAAACTCTATCCTGAGGGAAGAAGCCCAAGCTGCAGTCATAGAAACACAAGCAAGTTGTTTGTCAGGAGCTCCCTCCTGCTCTTGCTTGTACTCTGCAGTGATGTGCTGGAAAAGTTGTTCGGGGATTTTTTCCCATTCTTTTTGCGGAGTGTGTGTGGCACACAGGCACTTATTTACATGCTCGTGGTGCTCTTTGTGCACAGAGTTTTGTTAGTTCCGTGCTAGTTAATGCCAAACCCTCTGTAGAAACTCTTCCTCTCATTTCAGGTGAGGATGATCAATGTACCTGCCTAAAATCAGTCCCCAAGGAAATTAAACTGAATTTTAGTATTATTAATCCATGTGCCTGTACAGAATGCTAGGTTTGTATCAGAGGTTGCATAAAGCTCTAGTGCCAAGGGACACAGACACTTGCTCCTCCACCTTCCCCTGTGTTGTGTCTGGCATTCACAGGAACATCCTTGTCTA
The DNA here is from genome assembly GCA_013398015.1 of Oreocharis arfaki. Taxonomy (NCBI): domain Eukaryota; kingdom Metazoa; phylum Chordata; class Aves; order Passeriformes; family Paramythiidae; genus Oreocharis; species Oreocharis arfaki. Next base: position 180,655 of record VZRR01011751.1, read on the forward strand.
ACCCAGATGAAATTATCCACGTTTTTTCTGGGTTAGTTTTCTGTCAGTTTCTTCGCTGAACTGCCTTACAGAGGGATGAATGCTGGACATAGCCCATGATATGTGTAGCTGGCAGCAGAGAGGGTGGAAGTAGTGTTTTACCCCACTTATGTAACTTAACCCAAAAGATTCTCATAAGTAGATGCCATGCAAAGCATCCAATTATCCCCTGGAATAGAAAAAATAATTGTGCCCTTCAGACAGTCTCTGTCAGCCCTATAACTGGCAACAGGTGACAGACCAAGAACTAGCCTATAGTTTGTCTCACCCAGATAGGTGATGGGAGGAAAATGATTTGGGGATAGCTGTTTCTTTGTCATGATCCCTGATGTTCCTTCTGTTGTTTGTATTCACAGCTCCTGCTCTGGATGTAGACTGGCAGAACAACACTACTTTTGCCTCATGCAGTACTGACATGTGCATTCATGTATGCAGACTTGGCTGTGATCGTCCCGTTAAAACCTTTCAAGGACACACGGTAAGTTTAAGAAGTCCAAAATGTTAGTGAAAAAGTCACAGCAATGTGTTGCAGGGATGGCAGATGATGTGTTTTTAGGGTATGTTCTAGCAGCAAAGGTGTTACACCCTGTTGTTTTCCTAAAAGCATATTCCTTGGGAGTGATTCACTGCCTGTGAGAAGGGATAAAATGTTCTGAATCACTGTAGGAGGCAAAACCTCTGGCTTAAATGGTGAGTGTGTTTCTTTGTAGGATGAGCTGCAGACTAAAGGCACATATATGAATAAGATTCTGTTTTCCGCTGGCTTAATTTCCTTTACTGAATGAGAGCTGTGAAGAAGGAGAGAACAGTTTACCTCCAGCCATTGTTCAGTTTTAGAATCAATTTAATCTAGTAAGATATATTTAAGATGTATTTCTCTGCTCTTTTCTTGGTGGTATTTAATGACTGTCAAAGGTTACTTTTTCTAGGTTTCATTTGTGAGAAAAACTGCTGTCATATACTGACCCATAATTTAGATATTAGCTTCCAGAACTTGCTGCCTTCCCACTGAGGAAAAACTGTGCATTTGGAGACCTTTATCTTAGTCTGTGGTTGAACTGATCTTTCCTGACAGATTGTACATTCCTAACAACAGACTGGTGATTTTTATGATTCTATGAAGTGCACCATTTTGTACATTGATGAAATTTTCACTTCAAATATATCTATACTTGCTTTTAATTATTACTGAAACATATAAAATGTATAAAGCAATATTTAAATAATTTTCCAGGACTGTTTTCCCTGAGACCCTAAGCCGATTTATAATTTTAAGAAAACAGTCTTTTGCTTTTTTTTCTCCTTATCTATAGCCTTGGAAAAGCATGGTACACGTACTCATTACTAAGGGGATACACTCAGCTTAGTTACTTACAAAGTGCTAGAAAGACTGATAGAGAAAGCATCCTAAACTGTTTAATATTCCATCATGGAATTCATTTACACATAAACCTCTCTTTAGAGAGGCCATCGTTGTAGAGCTGCAATATGAAGAATTGTCAAGTCCACAAAATTTGCATCTCACCAGTATCAGGATTTTCTGTTGAAAACTCGTTTCTCCGAGTCTATAGAACATTAATTAAAGAAATGCCTCAGTTTTAAAAAGAAGCTAATGCTGTATCATCAATCTGTCTAGTTTAAGGGTTTATTTAAATCCTAGGATATGAAGAAAGGATAGGAGAAACTTTGTGCCAGAACACACATCGGGAGATTGTTTGCATGTGTTGTTCATAAGCACGGGATGGTTCTACTCCAAAATGCCACTTAAAAAGTGTGTTGGGGAGTCAGCACTGCTTTCGTTCATCCCTAAAAGCACCCAGCACTGTAATTTGTGGGTGAATTTGTTCCATGCATAAACCTTGAGTGCCCTCTGCTGAGGGCCCAGTATAGTGCAGTAACCGGAATATTTGCTTAATAAAATCACTCTTGATTTCAGAATGAAGTGAATGCAATCAAATGGGACCCATCTGGCATGCTACTAGCGTCTTGCTCCGATGACATGACATTAAAGGTAAAATCATTTCCATTCCTGCTGTTCAAAAAGTAAGGACAAAAAATTATGTCTCTTTTTCAGTCTTCCCCAGAATGATGGTACAGTATCATTTCAAACTCTGCATGAACAGTAGTTTCCATTTTGTCCCATATTTCCTAAAGTAAATCTGAAAGATTGAACACAGGGAAGCAAACACTGGGGAAATTGAGGCTTCCTATCCAAATAAGTGTTATGTGACTGATATGCCACTGTCACAGAAAAGTCATCATTTAAATATAGATAATATAGAACATAAGCAGCCCAAAACCCTTTCTCATTTTCCTTTTCCAGCCACATCAAATGAAGCCTATGTCTGTGTAGGAGTAGCTGTATGTTGTTATAGCAGAGCCCTCCTGCTGGACTGTTGGTTTATGCTGGTTCCTCGAAGAAAGTAAATATCCCAGGAAATATTTGGTTTTGTGGATGGAATTCTACCAGTAATAATTTCCTAGCACTGTGGTTGTGTTAATTAGGATTCAGATCTCTTTGCACTGCTGGTTGACACAGCTGAAGCAGGATGTTTCTAGCATGACACTGAGACAGCAGCAGAATTTGCAGATCAGAGCTGAGTGAATTGCCAGCATTATCAATATTTCCTCTTCATAGGTAGACTGACTTCTGCTCTGACTTCGCCACATACCCACTGAGGTTTTAATCATTCTGGATTCCAGATGTGTTATTGCAGACTAGTGACAGAGCTGGAAATGTACAGAAAACAGGGCTGAAAGGGAGCACTTTGTCTGTCATGCTGCCACAAAGCAAGATTGCATAACTATTCTTGCTCTGCTTAAACATCCTGACCCAGTGGTAGCACATCTTTTTGGTGCCCAGTTGCAGGCTGTGTTTTAAAAACCACCATGGCTCGGTGTTGTTGGTACCAGTTCAAATTGCAGACCACTGAATTGGGCACAGGGGCTAGTGGTTTGCTATCCCTGGCTTCACCTGTTTATGAAAACCTTCAGTGATGGAGACTGCAAATGCTCCAATTTAAGGCAATTTTTCTTCTTCCTTTTCCTTTATAAATCAGTCCTCTCCAACTTCTTTTTCTTCTCTATTTTTGGAATTCATGATCTTTTCCTATAACTTCTAGAAACATGCTGCCTGTCAACCATAGAACATGGCTGAGCTTTGTGCAGCAGTTCCAAAAGCAGTCTCAGGTACACTAGTGGGAATTCAGCATAAGAGCACATCATTCCTCTCATGGTGCAGACTTAAAACAGCTGAGTTAAATCATTACTACATTTTTGGTATCTGTCTGAAACTGACTGTCTAAATTTGAGTTATTTTCCCTGCTGTGAATTCCTTCATCTTATTTTCTCAGTTAGCTGAAGAAAAGGGGTACTAAATTACCTGTCATCTATATTGAGCCTATTCTTCATCTCACACTGAAGTATTTGGCCATGTAACACTGCAGAAACAGCTGACTGTCTTCCATCTTCTGTATTGTTAAAAACATGAGGAAGACAAATGGAGTTCAGGAGGAAAAGGAAAATTTTACTAGCATAAGAGAGAATTGCTGTGTTCTAAGTAGTTGCTGCAATTTTGTTCTCATTCTTTAAAATGACTGCTGTTGCAATGTGTGAATAAAATTCAGGTTAAACTTCTTCAAACAGATTAACTTGAACTTCTGTATGAAAATAGTTACAGGCTGCGGGAGGTACAGCAATTCTTTAGTTCTTCTTATGTATTCAAGAAATACTATTAAATATGTAACTCTTTCCCCTATTAGTTATTTTAATGTATGTGCCAAATTGCTGCATGAATAAATTATATTTATGTGTATTCAGGTGAGTCAAGAACTCAAATAAATCGTAAGAATAACATAGAACTGAAATAATTCAGCTGAGGAGAGATTAATAATGTTGCCATTTTCACCCTTCATTATTTCTCTGACTTAGATTTGGAGTATGAAGCAAGATACCTGTGTACATGATCTTCAGGCTCACAGCAAAGAGATTTATACTATCAAATGGAGCCCTACAGGACCAGGCACCAGCAACCCAAACTCCAACATCATGTTAGCAAGGTAAAAGATACACCTCTTTTTCTTGCCTGCCAAGAAGGATCATCTTTCTGGCATGTGACCCTACTGTCACTTGGCCATCAGTCTTCCTGCAGACAATTCCACTAAAAAGTCTCAGTATGTGTAGCTCAGGGGGATGGATACAAGGGGAAAGGATTCGTATTTGAAAAAGGAAGGGAAAAAAAGAAAGAAAATTGAATCACATGATATTTAACTTTTCAGCTGCCTTGATAAAATAGTTGTAAATTTGGCATTGCACTTTCACATCCAGCATTAGGTCGTTAGGAGTGAAAATCCTGAGGCAGGTGGCACCCCTTCGGGCAGTGGTTTGTAGCTGGGGTCATGCAACTCACCTGGGCAGATACAGACAATTTTTGTAGCCTTCTTAGCTAACAGAAAAAAGCTTGGATAGTCTTTGAAGTTCCACTTGAAAATCTGTGCAAAATTCTTCGTTGAGCTTAGGAAATATATTTACTTGTAGAGTGTCAGTTGATGGTAGTTCTGTGAGATTATCTGATCAGCTCATGAGGTGTGCAGTTTGGGGAGGAGCTGTACCAAAACTGATTTATTTTATTCCTTAGTCTGGAAGCAAACGTGGAAGAACTTCACTTTCTTGGAGTTATTCTTTTAATACTATTTTAATGCAAATTACTTCCTTTGCCTTTCTCCAAGCCCACAGTTTGAGATTTGAATGGAATGTAGCAAAAAGCATCACTGAAACAAAGTGAAAATAATCACTGTTCTAGAGAATTAGAAAATGCTAATTCATTAAACAGTGTGAATCTGTTAGGAAAAAGGTCTCTCTGGAACCACATATCCTTATAATGACAGTATTTACTTGACCTTCCTGGAAAACCAGAGGTAGAATCTCAAAAGGGCTTGGCCTTTTTAGGGCTACCTTCAGCACACCTAGATAGGCCCTAAGGGTCCTCATACAAGAATTCAGTTCTGTAGCTGTAGTTCCTAAGATAAAAACCATAAAGGCTGTGGTACATATTAGCTTTTCTGTTTGAAACATTACATCTTGCTTAGCCAAAGGAGAAAAAAAAAAACCTGTGGTATTCTCTTATAAAATTTACAGTATCACACTGCAAATTGATTAACATCCAAATTATGAGATTCTTTGTTTGAATGCTTCTTGTAGTGCTTCGTTTGATTCCACTGTTCGGCTGTGGGACGTTGACCGAGGAGTCTGCATCCACACGTTAACAAAGCATCAAGAGCCTGTCTACAGTGTAGCTTTTAGTCCTGATGGAAAATATCTAGCCAGTGGGTCCTTTGACAAATGTGTCCATATATGGAATACTCAGGTACTGTTTTGCCTCATGTGAAGCACATCTGGTTTAGATGACACATTAATAGCAAAAGCTTAAATGGAAAATGTATATACCTAGGTCATGCATGACCTGCCTGCCAGGGTGAACCTGATTGTATTGGCTGGCACAAATCCATGGCAGTTCAGTCACTCAGGTGCAGTGAGGTGACTGCCCAGAACAGTTCTGCTCAGTCTGCTTTGTATGCTAAAACACGTAGCGTGCATGAAAATAGGTGCGTTGTTTTGGGTCATCAGCTTTGTGAAGCGAAGGTGTGGATTGATTCTTAGAATTAAGGGATACTTTTGTTTAGTTACAAAGTGAGTTCAGCTGTGAGTCTGATGCTCCTGGCTTAGACTTTGTGAAGAGGAGATACGGGGGACTGGTGATGTTTTGGAGAAAAGTGGGACATCATAGTTCCACAGATGTAATTCTGGGTACTGATGCCTCACAACCTGAATTAGCAACGAACTTTAAAGAACACATCAGCCTGACTCCCCAGGCCTTTACTGTTACAGAGTTGACAAAAACAGATGTCTTGAGAGCCCTACTGTTTCTGGAGGAGCCTGTTGTTCTTCATTATCAAAGATCAGTTTTCTGTTTCCTAACCAGTTTCCATCACCGTATGGAGATGGCCATAGCTGGGTGATCTGAATAGCTCCCCCTTTTAACATATTGCCACTTGACAGAGAAAAAGAAGGGGAACTTCTGTGTCCAATGTCTGCATGCTGTTTTGCTTTGTAGAGTGGAACTCTAGTACATAGCTACAGAGGCACCGGGGGCATCTTTGAAGTCTGCTGGAATGCTAGAGGAGACAAAGTGGGAGCAAGCGCATCAGACGGATCGGTAAGGATCATCAAACACTGCAGAGGTTGGGTGGAGATTTCTTTTCTGGGGAGCATCAACAAAAAACAGGATGCTGTATTTGCATCTTAGGGACAGAGCCGAATGAGGAGGCAGCTCAAGGCATAAATAAGTAGCTCTGTGTAGCGTGTTAAAAATGCTACTGCTTTGAAAGGTTTTGAATACTAGGAGGTGGTATTCCTGTTGGAAATGAAAAATGCTTGGGGAACAGGTGAGTACTGCTGAAGATGAGAATGACTTTTAAATACATATTTGACAAGAACAACAGTAGTGTCGTTTCTATCCTTACCTGTCAATTTTTAATGAAGATCAGATCATTCCAGCAGTCAACTCTGTAACAAACAGTTATCCTGGGACTGAGTTTGATTCCACAGAAGAATATTCCTATTCCCTTAAATAGGAGTAGCTAAAGGAGGAATTTTTCAGCATGATGCCCGAAGATTTTGTCATATGGTAAAGGAGAAATATTGCTGTGGAGATACTTACTATTTTTTGCTGTTAATGTTACTTCTAAAAAAATTCAATTGTAGCATGATCAGCTTGTGAAGGACACACATGGCTGGCTGACATAACTACTTTGGAGCAGTATTTTTCAACTGGTTTTAACAAAGAGAACACCTATGACATGATTCAGTTGTTAGAGCTTAGTTGTGCCATCTCAGACGTTGCCGTGCCTGGCTTCCAACAGCTGCTCCAAATAGGCACCTGTCCCCTGTCATGCCTGCCAAGCCTGCATCTGTTTTGGATATATTTCAGAAGTGGAAGTGGACATGATATTTAGGCAACTGAATAGATCCCATAATCTTATGGGATGTGCCACCAAAATGTTTGTTTGTAAACCAGTGAAAGCCCAGCTAAACGTTAAATGTGTGGCTTTCACTTGGGCTGTCTCCCATTTCGGTTTGTTCCTTTGCTTGTGTGCCTGTAAACCAGTACTTGAGGGAGGCTGGTTTGAAGCTGGGGAGTGTGACACCCAGCTGGCTGGTCCCCTTGTGCATGGGGTGTCTGAATGGGCTTTCCACACCACCCTCACAAACGGTTCTTAACGCGGGGTCTTCTCTCTGCAGGTTTGTGTTCTAGATCTGCGGAAGTAAAAGTGAAATGTTTTAGAAGAAATGTCAAATGGACCAGCAGTGAATGTGTGGGGAGAAGCACTCTTCAAAACTATTCTTAACAGCTCCAGAACTGTACAAACTTGAACAAAGTTAGAGTGTACCGTGAAACCGACTCTCCCTGGCCACAGGTGACTTGTATTTTGTCCGTAACCTTCATCGAGGAGTAAAAACGCAGTCACTTCAGAGGGGGAGGGAATGGTTTCCACCTGGAACATTCAGCCTTGGAAGCATGAAGCCACCAGCTAGGCATTGCACTGTTTGGTTTGCATCTGAGAACTTGCTCTGATGGCTGGGGAAAAAAAAGCTGTGCCAAAAAAATTAATAAAAAGGAAAAAAAAAAAAGAAAAAAAAAAGAAAAATGCTGTGATAAACCAAAAGGGAAAAAAAATCCTCCTCTATGCGGTGTTGTATTTTTTCCTTCCAATTTGGACACTACAGTTGCTCTCCCAAAGGACGTTCAAAGACCAGTTTGTACTGATGAAATGCTCAACTTTGTAATCACAACACTTTCTATTTTCTAGACTACTTTTTTTGTTCAGTGGTTTTTCTATCAGCTGGAATATTACAGCCTGGAGGTTCCCAGGCTTAGGATGAAACTTTTGTTTTGCTTTTATTTCTCCCTTCCACTCCCAACTTTTCCTTTGTTTTTTTCTCCTCTTTCTTTTTGCCCCTTTTTTTTTTCTCTTTTCCCTGTATGCCCATAGTAGATGCAGCCAGGTGGACATGACAATGAAAATTTTTGACAGACTGCTTCTCCTCTCTTCTATATCTTCCTTTTCCTTTCTTTCTCTCCGTTTAAAAGAAAAAAAATCCTCCATGCTTCAGATCTTAACGTCTCAAGGGCACTTTCAGCAAATTGTGTAATAAGTGCTTTATATAAGAATGCAGTGCTGGGGAAGATTTTTACAGGAGAAAGATGACTTTTAACAGAAAGAACCCAGTGTATTTTTGGAAAAAAAATATTTTTTATGTTAAACAGTTTTAAAAGCCTAAAATGGCCACAAAATGTAGACCAGTTGTGTAATTCAAGCAAAAAGAATGACACAGAGTCCAGGGAACATGAAAGGCGCAGTATCCTTTTTCTCTCCTCCCTCAGAAAGCGCTGTAAGAAAAAATGGTGTTTGATACAAGAAATACCAGTCCTTTACTGAGGTCCTTTTCCAGCAGCCAGCCATTTACGTAGACTCACTTCATTTTTTTATGGCTGTTTGATGATGCAAACTTATTCAAAGAGATTCAGAAGCCTGAGACTATGAATATAGCATTTTTTTCTCTAGTCCATATTTTTGTTTTCAGTAACCAGGAGAAAATGCTTGTGTATCTGCTTTCCTCTAGGGGTAGTTCAGATTTTGATAGAACATGGGTTTGGCTGCCTGTGGCCTTGCTGAGCAGTGCCATCTTCCACTATTCATTATTCCAGTTAGTCATTGGAGTTTTACCGCTGGCTTAATGAGACCAGGTGAACTGAAATATATTGACTGCATCTGTCACTGTTGAAGAATGGACTCTTGCCAAGCTCCTGTCCATCCATGGATCACACACACCAAGAAGGCGGCTCTGCCATTGCAGCGGGTGGTGCTGCTGTCACCCTCAGCCATGCGTGTGCTGCATCCTGCAAGGAAGGCTCTGGGTCTGCACTTGGAGGCTCAGACAGGTTTAGCCTCAAGGGTGTCCTCAGCATGGTGCTTAGAAGACAACCTTGAATTCATTAGGTGATGACATCATAAAGGATATAGAAGTTCTATCTCAACATGTAAACCACTATAAAGTTGTGGAGGGTGAAATGATCAGAATGACAATGGAGAGTTGCCAAGCACCACCTATCCACTTTGGACAAGACTTCCTTACTGCAGCCCTGACACCTGCACGGATGCCAGCTGAAGACTGCATTACTCTAATTGAGGAAATGATGAATGCAAAGAAGGACACCACCTTCACAAACAAAAAAGCAGAGTTTACTGGAAGAGCTGTAAACTATAAGGCAGCCTTGGGGTGGTGTCAGACATTACTTAGGCAGATCCTCAGAACTGGCCAGGTCACTCAGGTGTCCTCTCTAGCCCACAGCCTAGGCTAGGATCTGTAGGTGAGAGAAAAGAGGCCACAAACCTCTTAACAGATGTCGAACCTTCCTGCCCAAAGCCACTGTAACACAGCATCTTCCACTTGGTTTGACCACAGCTGCTGAAGGTGTGATTTGGTCTGAGCAAACCCAGAGCCCTCGGGCTGATCTGGTGGTGTGAGACCTGCTGAGCTCCAGGGCATCATTGTGGAATCTGAGCACCATCTTTTCTCTGGAGTTTTCTTCTCTTTATGCCTGCTTCTGTAGTGGATCTTAGTCCTTCCAGTGGAACTAGCCACTGGCAGCTTCAGCTGCATTTCTTAAAGATACATCCTTGGAAAGGAGTAAAGAATGGAAAGAAGTAACTGCTAAAAGTGTTACTCAGTCCTGAGGAGAGAACAGTTATGTGGGATTTTGGCTATTAGTGATAGTTAGGCTTGTTTGTAATTTATCTCAAATAATTGGATGCCAGGCAGTAGCAAGGATTATTTTTGGTGTTAAATGCTTTTATGTGTTGGTTTTAATTTTCTGTGCTACGAGCATGGCTGTAGATCACCATGTGGCAGTTTAGCACTCTTATAAATAACCACAGGTACCTGCCAATTGAAAGTCACTACTTTTAAAAAGAAAAGAGGACTTGCTCAGAGAGAGTCTTGAACTTGAATACAAAGGCTTCTTGTGGTTTTATAAAGCACGGTTTGGACAATAATTTGATTGCAGTCATTGCATGTAAACGGTTAAATTCCTACGCTGCTTTTTGGTAGCATTTCTGAGAATAACAAGCAGAAGTTGCTGGTCTGTGAGAGAGCAGCACTGATGGGGCTCTGGCCTCGCCTCTGTCCCTTGAGTGACACCTGAATAGGCCAGACCTCAGGATTTGAAGAGATTAATTTGCTCAATGCTGCATGACTGGCTGGCTCCACAGCCTGTGTTTCATAGTTGTTCCCAGGATAGCTACTGTAGATAAGAGGGCAGTGTCTGTGACGCCTGTTCCTTTTTCTTTTTTTTCCCACTTTTTTAATTTGTCAGAACACCACTTTCCTGCTGCTTTCCTCCATGGAGGTAAGAAGCCAAGAGGAGCAAAGTTTGAATATCAGTTGGTTTGCAAAGCTCATGTGTGAGAGAGGCTGCTGCTCCAGAAAGTTTTCTATATGGACCATCAGAGATAAAAGCAGTGTATGGGAAGAGCTAAGAAAATTCACTTTTCTTGCCCTCCACGAGATCCTAAAGACTGGAAAATCCCAGAAGATGCTGTAGTAGATAGTTTTCATCTAAAATGAGAGCTATTAAAGAAGACAGAAGGTGTAGTTGCAAAGGTTAATCTTAGCCTAAGGACGTGGTTTCTTCAGGACATGGACAGTGGGGAGAGAGGCTTTTCCAGGCTGTAGTTCAAGGCGGATGTCTCAGCCTAGACCTGCAGCACTGTGCTCCTGGGAGCTCTCCCTCCCCTCCAGCAGCAGCACATTCCCGAGCTGGCAGAGCCTCTCCACGACTCTCCTGCAGCAGAACTGCACGAAGCAACAGCCCAGGGGACTTCCTAAGATTCCTTCTGAGAATTTTGTTTATAGTTCTTTGTAACAGAAGAGAAATGGAAAAACCTAAGTGACCAAACAGGATTGCGAAACCATCCAGAGACTTGCTGGATTTTTATTATTGCTGGCTGTCTGGAACTGGCCTGGAAGTGAAAAAAACCCAGTTTCTGAAAAACCACTATACTCTGTGGGTTAGAAGGATACTGAATCTTTTATGTAGAAAACACTGGGTCCCTTATGGGGCGATAAAGGGCCTGACTTACAGGGTTATACACACATTAACCCCATGCTACATCTTAGAAATTTCCTTTTAATTTGTTAAAAAAAAAAAAAGAAAAAAATAGCTAATTTTAGAGCCAAGTGAAGTGCACTTTGTCAAATGTAAGGGTCTGCTTTGTTTTTGGGTTTCTTTTTCTTTTTCCCTTTTTAATTTTTCCTCCTTTTTTTTCCCCCTCTTACTGCCTTTTTAAAAGATGTGGTTCTTTGTCAATTGCAGAAATGTTCTTTCAGCCACTCACTGAAATTCTGAATTCTGGCTTCTGCAGTTTTTATTGTCTGTGTCAGACTTGCAGCCAGACTTGGTTCTCATTTAAGCATTTCCCAGGTTCTGTTGAAACAACATCAACCCTTATTTTGTTTCTCCCCCACCCACACTTTCTTCAAATTCACCTTGTGTATTGTAGCTCATTTGTTTTAAGGAGAGAATCAACAGATCATATTCAGTGTCTTGAATAAATTGCTATATTTTGATATTAGAGAATTCTGTGCGTGTTGTTCCTTATTCTTTCCTGGCTGTTCTGCATCCTGTGCATGAGTTGGGGTTGAGTGACTACAACTGTGATGTGGTGTCACATTGCTGGGTCACAACTGAAGTTGTGATGTGGTGGCACCGGCCTGTGGGTTCGTAGGATTTCGTAATATACAGGGCAGGGAGGCTTTAGCCTGTAATTTTCTTTACTTTGTTACAGATTACCACAAACACTACACAACTCACCATTAGCAAGTACACCTGTAGTAAAGAAAGCAAATATACATATGTGTGTGTATATATATATATAATATATGTATGTATATAGCTATTACAAAGTAGTATCTGCAGCATTGGTATAGCAACAACCAATGATACAGCAGCAATAAATTTATAGCAACAATCAGTTGTACCAGCACCCAGTAGTAGTAGCAATTAACGGGTAAGTATATGTGTGTGCATGTATATATATATATAAAAATTACAGGTTACAACTAAGTTGTTACTGCTGAAGCAAACTTGGCAGTAATATAACAGCAGACACATTTAGGATAGGTTTATTACATGTATAGGTTAGACACCAAGCTTTTTAGATCTCAGAAGAGGCCCAGCCAGCCCAGAGATAGGAGGGTACGACAGGCCAGCCCCACACTTGGGCTCACTGAGGGAGCGGTAGAACAACAGGCAGGATCTCTTTTCAGACACAATCCATGTCATAGAGTTTGGAGTCAGCAAGGCTTCCCCAACAATGGTCCTAGGTCTTGCAGACCTGTGTAGGAAAGGGGCAAGGATGTGCAGTGCAGGAAGGCAGAGAGAAGCTAATTTGGATAGAAAGTCATTCCTCTGTCATAGAGACATGAGGGGGTACAGGACACCACCACTTTGAGCAGCCAATGGATGCAGTTAATTTCTACTTTTCTCCTGGGACATCCAACAGATTATGATTTCTATCCTATTTTGGGACTTGTCCGGCTCTTGCAGTTGAAACAGCCAGTGGAAGTTATCAATACATTCTTTCTCAGGATGTTACCCTCATTTTTCCAGACTATTTTTCAGCTTTTCAGATGATGTTAGTATTACAGTTCCTTGGTCTTGCACTTTCTCAGGGTATCTCAGGATGTCTCTGCTACCCTACTGCACTTCAGAGGTGCTGGCTGTGCTTCTCAAGAATGTTTCTGGTCCCCAGGCTCACAGCTCCCAGGCTAACTGGCAATTTCTCTCTCAGAATTTTGGCAGACTTCTGTTGAGTACATTTTGCCTTTTAACCAGGTTACCTTTATGGCTGCTCACATCACTTGTTTACTGTTTGATTTTATTTCCTCCCATGCTATATGTATTGCAAATTTATACAACTGGTAAGGAACCAATTTGCTTAAGATTGGGTTGAAGTACTTTTTTAAAAGTCTCCTTCAAAAAAGCTTCCTGAAAAGGAAGTTTCTCCATATAAAATAAATTGGACTCTAGTTCTGATCAAGGTAAATTGTTAATTTTACTTTAAGCTAGCCAGCCTAAAATTCAACCTTGCTTGAGCAGCTGGAATCTTTTGAAGAACTTCAGAATATTCCACTCATGTGAAGTTGTCACAGTCGTCCCCTCTGTCAGGAGCCTCCCATGGGCTCCTCTCTCTTAGGTCTCAAGACCCTGACCTCAAAGGATACCAGGGGAGGGGATTGCTTAGCTTTAACAGGCTGAATGTTGTGTAGATTTTGGTTGGGTTTTATTCCACAAAGTGGTTTCCATGTTACTTGGGGAGATTCAACATGAAATGGGGTTTTTGCTTTGTGACCAGGTAAGAGGCTGAACTGCTGACCTGAAATAAGGCTGATTGTCCAAAGCCTTCAAAAGGAATTAGTGCTCAGAACAAACACATCCCTGTGTGTCACTTGATCTAGTTCTGAGGTGTTTAAGGACCCAGAGCATTAAGATTAATATGTGACATTTGGAAAGACAAGCTAGAAAAACTGGTGGGCTGATGATGAGCGCCTCATCACATCATATATTCAACAAAGAGAATGCAGTGCACTTTCATGACACTTGTGCCGGTTCGTGTTCTGACATTTGCACAGCATTAATGTCTTCATAACAGCTTCTCAAAATAAAGAATGTGAGAGCTAAGGAGACAGCCGCAGTGGGGCTGGAGCTTCATGAGTAGTGCTATATAAAAGCTCTCACTTTACCTGCTTCTTAAATAAACGCTATGTGATGGTCCTATTTTTAGTCCTGTTATTTTCAGGCATGTTTTCAGACAACGTATGACTGTCAAACTAAATTGTAATTTAGTTTTCCTGCGTTTTTCCTATACATATTTACTTAGCCTGGAAATTGTGACAGCTAACACTGGAAGCATTGAGCAGTCCTAAACACTTGCTTCTCACTTCTGTCAGTGTGCAGTACAATTAAGGGTACTTTTAGAGCTATTCTGGGAAGATGTAATATTGCAGCATCTCACTCAAAACTACTCCTTTCCCTGCCATCATTCTGTGTATCATTTCCGGCCAAGGGTGAGATCAGCACTGAGTATTAAGAAAACATGTAATTTCGTATCGAAGCTCTGTGGTATAAAAAGTAATTTTTAAAGCTTTGAAGTCTTTTAAGTGAAGAAATTACTCACTTGGCAAGGAATTTATCATCATTGCTGACTCCTTTCCCAATAGGAAGGAAGATCTTTGTTTCCTTAGAGATAGTTTTTTTCCATTTCCTTTTGAATATATTCACAAAACCAAAAGAATACAAAACCTCATAGCTGCAGGAAAGCAGCTATATCCTCTTTTATGGCTGCAAGGTCTAACATCTTTTACCTTCAAAGAAGAAGCCTTGGCTTCACCACATAATTCATTAGTCATTATTTCAATAGAAGAGATCAAAAAAGGATTCTGTTCATCACTTTCCTAATTCTTCCTATTAAGTAGTGGGACAAAGTTGACGTCCTTCACTAGAGTAATTCATCACAGTCAAATGCACAACAGACAAAAACGGATTTGGTTGCAAAGCACTGTCATTCTGCAGTTCCAAAACTGAGAATTAACTCTCCAGGCTTCTGAAAATCCGTGGTGTCAAGTCAGCATCACATCCGTACGTGTTGTGTTGCAGTTCCTGAAAATTTTGGAATATTTTCTTGAAGGGAAAGAGAGAAATTTCAGACCCTTAGGAGGGCTTTTGAGACTTCCTGCAATCCTTACAGCCATTGGTGTCCTGCCAGCTGGGCTGAAAAGTTGTCAAGTGCCTGCAGAGAGTACTGTCAGTGACGGCACTGTGGGAAGGTGACAGGGTAAAAAGGTAACAGTGCAGAACTTATGGGGGAAAATACAGTTGCTACTCCCTGGATGGAGCGTGGTGAGCCCATCCGACCTCCCACACACAACACAATCTAACGGGGACTAAATGGAGGATGGAGCAGAGTGGAGAGCACAGCCAGGCTCTGTCCAAACCTTTGCAGAAGAGGGAACTCAGTGGTACTTCCTAGCTGAAAAGCTGCCTAGCACCTGAAAAACAAGGGAGAAAAAAGGAAGAAGCCCTTGAATTAGCAACCATGGCAAAATCCCTCTCCTTGGACTGACATGTCCCCATCCCAAGGTTATCTCAGGTACTATACTGAGATACCCACTCCCAAGGTACGACCGCCCCTCAGTGAGTAAGGAGTGTGGCTGAAGTCACTCAAGCTCTGCCTAAATACAAAGAAATAGTATAAAAGTAGGTTAAGAATGGGAAGAACTCAGGGATGTCTCCAGAGTAACTTCTGGGGTCAGTTGATGGGGTGAACCTGTCTTCTCCCCCACAGGGATGCCTGTTGGGCGAGATCCGTGTTCTATGTGCACGGAATGATTTTCTCAGGTTATGTTTTGTTAGCATTGGAGCTTGTCACTGTGTTGCTTTGAATTATATGTTGCTTTGAATATGTTTTTTCAGTCAGATGCTATCACCAGCAGTCCTTGAACCTTGACCTGTCACAATTTCATTAATAGAGAGTGTTATTCTGTAACCTGTTAGTGTGAGTCCTTCAAAGGCGTTGGCAGAGTAATCAAACAGCAGAGGTTTGAGGAAATCTCCCCTTTTCACCTGACAGGCAACCTAGACTCCTAAGAATAAGAGATCTGATGGGAAAAGCCCTCAGCATGGTGTTTCCTTCCTTGAAGCCCTGGACAGTGGCTGCTTGTCAGCTTCTTTCCCAGAGGCTGGTTTGGGGAGAATCATGAGAAATCCATGCGCAATGAAATGACCATGTCTAATCATTCGCCCGCTCATCTTCCTCCACGGGGATAACAAAGGCACAGAGCCTGTGCTTCCGTCAGCCCACACAGACGTCCTTTTTTTTTAAATATCCCCATTAAAGGTCCCAGTCTCATGACTTGATCAAAGAATACATATCAAAGAGATTTTTAAAAATGTAACATTTCTAATCTACCAACATTTAGAGTGGCATCCTGACTTACGTCTGCTTCAGTACAGAGACATTGATGAAGCCTATGGTAAGAGTTATAAAAATCTTTTCACATACAAGCAACATAAGTTTTTCAGAGAAAATCCTAGATCTCCTATATAGAGTGGTAAAAAATGTGCTGGTACAAAATAATTTTTAAAAAGTGCTCTGGACTCTGTACCAGAGTCTGCAAAAGATTAATAAATTCAGGTGTATTTCTCCAGGAGCAAATATGGAAACTGAAGGTGTGTGGGAAAAAACAGGTATGGGAAAAATGAGCACTGCTCATCACTGTACAAGTTCCACCAGCCCCCATGAGACTGGGGGAGCTGATAGATTAATTGCACACATCACTGAAGACCCCATACCAATAAAAAACCCAACATTCCTGTCTGTACAAACCAGCACATTTCTGCCTGCATTTTGGTTTCTGCAGTGACAGAGAAGCAAGCAGGTGGGGAGAGAAGAACTAACCTGTGCACAGCTCTAAGCTGAGAACTTGTCCCACCTCTTTTATCACCCAAACTTACAAAACTTTTACTTTAAAAACAACCGTCAACAGCCTGATCTATTTCTTGAGCCAAATCTATTCCAGAAGGAACTGAACAGCAGCACCTCTAGCAGAAAAGAAGAAGTTTAATTTTATTACATATTGCCACTTGACCACTCCTTCCCACATCTGAACCACAGAAGGGTTGGTGCTCATTCCACCTTTGGTGGAATGATAAGCTGATAAGCTCCCAAAATGAAATTAATTTGAGAGAATGAAAACCATCTTGATTTCTCCTCTACTATTTTGGCCTAATTCATTAATATTTTCTTTCTCCTTGCTACACCCTGCATGCTTTGGGCTGGGGAAGATACTGTTGCCCAGCAAGTCCTGTGTACCTGGATTTTTTTCTAAGATGGAAGGTGTCATGTTGGACTTGCTTCTCTCAAACAAATATTCCACAGTGGCCTCTTTGAGGCCCATGTAGTAAACAATTGCTTTAGCTAGTTGAAATAAAACAAAACCAACCAAACACCCCAACTGTCACTGGAAAATAGCCCTGGAAAAAAAATTGAGAAGGCAAAGCAATGGCAATTTTATGAGAAAATGTTGCTGGAATTTTTGATGGTGTTTTTGAAGGGTATTTGTGAGCAGTGAACTGAATGTTAAAATTTTATTTTTATGAAAATTTAAGTTTTCTTAAACAGAATATTTGTTCATCACTTCAGGTAGTATCTTCTGGGGTGCTTGTTGTTTTTTAAAAAAAGGCAATGACACTTGGAGGAAAAAAACAAAAAGGGTTCTAAACCAAAACCAATTAATTTATTGTTTATCCGTCAGCAGAAACTATGTTTTTATGAATGCAAAACCTAGAGAGTACTTTTATGTGTGTGTTGTGATGTATGTGTGCACTGACATCTGAGTTTTTGTGTAATTGTCCTTGAATATTTATCAGTTCCTTTCACAAGTGTCTGCAGAAGCAAAGCAAGAGGCCACCCCACAATTTCATAGGTATGATCAGAATCTCGTATGGAATAAAGTGAATTCATGAAGTGACTATGTACACTATGATATCTTCATAAAATAAATGAAAATGGTACAAACCATTTTTCTCTCCCAGTAACGTACCCATAAAACTAATATTTGAAGATGTTGCCATAAAAAAAAAAAAAACACCACATTTTTTCAAGCTTTTACAGACCTGAGGCCAAAGGGCTGGTGCTCAGACAGCTCTGCTGACAGGAGCTGATGCCAGGGGCAAGCAGCACCCAGACCATCTTTCACAGCCCCACTGGAAGCCTTGAGCACAGAGCTACAATTCCCTGGGCTTCCCCTGTAAAAATACTGCCAAACTGGAGTGGAGGGTGTCCTATCACCAAGGCCAGCATTGCTTGCATTTCTCCCTTCTTTTGGCCCAATGAAGAATGCATTCTGTGAGCACAGTGGAGGGGCAGCAGCAGCAGCAGCAGCAGCTCAGGCACAATCAGCAGCTCCCACTACCCCATTCCCTGTGAGAGGATAAAGGCATCTGGAAGAGAGGAACAATTCTCCTTGTGGAGCCTTGTGGCTGCCTCTGTGTCTTCAGCTCACCCATTCATGCCTTTCACAGGTTTTCAGCGTTGGCCTCATTTCCAGTGAAGTCATGGAACTCACAAGCAACAGAGCCCAGCAAACAAGGGAAAAAGGCTTCTATTACACTGGAAGATACTTATTTAAAAGTCTTTGGCAAAATGTATTTTGCTAAAGAAGACATGATGTTTTTCATTTTAAATTCAGATATTAAATTAAAGGAATCTGGGTATACCAGCTTTCAGACTGTAAAACCCCTGGGAACTAAGGAAAAAGCTGCCTTATCTAGCTGCCCCTGTATTGTCCTGGGTGTAATTGCATTCCTAGGGGATGGCTGACTGCCTGACATGGGACATTAGCAGAGCTGAGTTGTTACCCAGAGCACTCAGTGCAGCTGGGGGAATGCTTCTGATCCCTGGCAAGTCAAGTCTGGTGCCTTGAGGACAGGGCTGGTGAGAAGAATGTTGTGCTCCCTGTCACATGGTGCCACATGACCAGGGGCAGGGTGGAAGGACGTTTCACTGCCACAAAAAATGTGGTGCTCAGTCCAGTGCTTTTGCCTAAGGAGGGACTTGTGTTCTTGCTTTTTTTTTTTTTCCTCTTTTCCTCCAGGAAATTCACCCAAGATCTGCTGTAGCAGGCAAACCAGGAGCAGATGCTATCATGTGGCTACAGCTGCAATGAATGACTGCCCGTGTTTTCATGTTGTCCTGAGCCTTGGTACCCTCTGAGGGGTGAGGATGCTGCAATGACACCCCATCCAGCACAGCTGGTTCCTCACACTGCACGAAACCAACCCCACTGCATTGTTTTAAACCCATGTCTTTGACAAGTGCCTTTTCAATAAGCCTGGTAACACCCACGGTGTGTTTGGTTCTACACATTTTCAACACTTTCCAGGAGGCTCCCAGATGCACAAGTGAGAAGGTACCTCTGTGGAGCCAGCGGGAGGGCAAGGATCCAAGGCCTCCTTTTACCCTCTAAGTGCCTCTCAGATATGGAAGAGCTGGTGAAAAACTAGGATAGGACAAGGCTTTATCAACAAAGGTTGCCCTTATTAACTGGGAGACTTTTTGTTCTCCCACTCTCCAGAGGGAGGAACACATCTCAATCCCTCACAGCTCTTCTCCACCCCTTAAGACCCAACTTCCTATCCACAGAATTGAGGGCAGAGGCTGCCTGAATTTCATCCCAGTGCGATACCAGGGCACAGAGAGACCCACGGTGCCCTTGGTACTGCCACGAGCCACAGCACAGAGCCCCAGGCAACAGTGAGCCACCACCTTGCCAGCCTTCTCAGCTCCAGGCAGCGGCATTGCAAGGACACAAACGTCCCCTGTGGAGAAGCCTGAAAGCTTCAAAGGGTTCTTGCTGCCCCAAAATGTGATGAAACCCAGCAACTAAGAGATGCATGAGCAGCAGAAAGTCTTCCAATCACTTTCATCACTGGATGGTTTCCCTATAGCTGCATGCTCAAATTTTCTCAGCCTTTTGGAAGCTTTACCTACAAAACCCCATGTGACTATAGTGCCCTGAATGATTAAGGGTTTGCTTAGAAAGGTGCAGTGAGAGAGCCGACTTTCCATACAGCTCACAGCATATCCTAGGGACTATTAAACAGGAAAACAGATTCGTGCCTGCAGCCCCAAGCTTGACTGTGCTCCCTATTTTTCTTTCAGTAAGGTAGAATCTTTTTCGGCTGTCGTTGTCCACACATGTGCATGTCTGTTCCTTCAAGGATTAATGACCCAGATGTCATCTGACCTGTCTTATGTCAACTACCATGTGGTTTAGTGATCTTCCTCTGGCATTACTGTAAACTTGAGATTCCATAAAAATTTTAAAAATCTTTGGAGATTGAATAACTTTTCATCATGGATACGCAGGGGCAAACACTGAAGTATAAGTCAACTATGGTAATCCAGGGGATGGGGGATCACATTTAACATTTCACTTTCTAGCTCCACGTATTTGGTCTACCAGAAGAAGGGCTTAATGGGAGATGTAGTTAGGATTTTGTTATTCAGACGTATGGTGCGCCTCATAAATGCAGAGCTGTGGTATGCAAGAAATCTGCCTATTCACGTTGTTTATTATTTTATTAGTGCTCATATTTCAGCTTTGCAATTAGCCTGAACATCTGGCCAAATAAAATAGTAATTAAATATATGAGGCTGGCAGGTCAAATACGGTTCCATATGTCCTCTTCCACCGACAGAAAACAACCCGGAGTGTTAAAGGAAGTATTGCAGGGTACCAGAAGGCACTTTTCCCAGAAGTTTTCATTTTATCTTCGAGTGCTTAAAAATAAGTTTTGGTGAACACAGAGAGCACTTACTGTGTGTGGTTGGATTTGATAAGCTGGCTGGGAGGCCAGGAAAATGTTTAGTAGAGGCAATACTGCCCTGTATGTATAGATACCCTCTTTATGTGATTCCACTACACACTGTATTTCAGTGCACGGATTCAACTACCTTTTTATTTTAATTTACATTTTTCCCCTTTGATAAATTCAGGAAGGTTTTGTTGTGCTCTAATACACCCAGAATACAAGAAGCTATATCTGGCAACTGCTGTACTCTTGAAACAACACTACATACTTTTTATTAGACAGTATCTGATGCAGTTTTATTTCTGTTTACTTCTCCTCTGAGTCACACCTTGCTGTTCTGGAGAACCAGCTGCCCTCCTGCTCGAGAAGGGAAGAGCTGTGTGACTGTGGAACTGAGCCCCTCCTGCAGACAGTGTAAGATGGAGACCACAGACTCTGACCGCACCTATGGACTTCGGCATTGACAAGAGTTCTCCCTTGTTAAATCAAGCCTTGTCTGAAGCACATCTCAGAAAACAAATATTCAGGACAGAGACAAGCACTTCCCACATTCACCAGGGCAGCCCTCATGACAACTAAGAAGACACAAATCATGCTCAGAACGAAAGCAAGGATGTTTTCCTGTGTGCTGATAAGCACAAGGGTCTCTCAGCAGTGGGTGGCACACTTAAGAGGGCAGTGGTCAGGTTGGTGTCACAGCTATGCTGTCCAGGACGTGGTGTCTGTAGTTTGCCCTTGCTGACCCTTGGAGGACACCATTTCCCTCGAAATGAAGCCGGCTGTTGTGGCCTGTGGCTGCCCCCTCACGTGCATGGAGCAAGCACAGGGAAGGGGACAGTCAGGAGATGGACTTCAAATGCATAGTCCTGGTGGGAAGGGACGGGCATCTGCTGCAATCCTTGAAGAAGGCAATGCTTTGCCAGATTTGTTGAATAGTGAGGCAAGAACTAGGTTTGTGTAAGGTGAAATCAAATGTGGTCATGGTTACACATGAGTAGAACCAATCACCATCCAATTTTAAGCTGTGAAGGAATGCCTCCTGTACATCCAACTGGAGGCTGGAAACAGCAGGTAAGGAAACTCTCCTCACACATACTTCTTTTATAAGTCAAAAACCACTGTCAGTTTGCTCTGCAATGCCCCATATCAGTTTCTAGGTGCTTCAAAATTAGGTCCGTTTTCTTTCTTAGGCTCTCAGATGAGTCCTAATTTTACCTGATGACATCCTACTAGATTACTAATACACAGACACACAGACACACCATGCTCACCGCAACAACAACCTTGAAAGAACAAGAAAAGAAAAGCAGCAAAGCCTGGCCCTTGCAGAAGGCTGTCCCAGAACGGGAGTGCTCCACTGCCAGCAGCCACCTGGCACTGCTCAGGGGCTGCTCAAAGCCAATGCCAGGACTGGGCAACCCCATCTGTCCCTGTCCCCCACACACGGCCTGGAGCAGTGAAGGGAGGGAGGGATTAGTCATTCCATCATCTCACAGGGCCTCTTGCTACAGCCTGTCGCCTCCCAAGTGCTTTCGTGCCACATAATTATCCCTGTGAAGCCAGAGACTGTTTATTTTGGTTTCAGGTTTTGCAGCTGGGCCCACACCACAGCATCTGAAAAGGTTTACTAACAATTCCACCTCCACCTTTTTCCTGCTCTGCTGACCTCAGCTGCGATGAGTATTGCACTGAAAAACGGTCTCTGTTTCAAAAGGCTCAGTATAATCTGCTCCTAAGTCCGTGTGCTGTCTCTTCATACTTTGGTAACAAATGACTGCGATGAAAAGAAAGGGTCTGGTGATCTGCCAGTAGTTCTGACACAAATAGCAGCAATCAAAAGCCATAAAGCCACAAAGGTTTCCACAGGGCACAATGTAAAAGACTTGCTGCAAACCAACCACAGCTCTGTAATGATCTACCTAAATAGTTGTTCTATCACTCTTTAACACCTTTGTGTTAAACAATTAGCTCAAGAAGCTGATTTATTTAAATTAACCAATCAATATGTTCCAGTGTTTTTTCTGCTGATCCTCAATGTCTAACCATCCCAGGACTTCCCTGAGTAACCCAGGAACTCAAGCTTCATGTTGTTATTGCATTAACCTTTCAGCTGTCTTTATTATTATTATTATTATTANTTAGTTTTTTTTACAATAGCTGAAACTGAACTGTGTTGGAAAAAAAGGTAGGAACAGCCAAGGAAGTTCAGCCAAAGTGGATGTGAGCAGGATTTAAATCCCAGCCCTGGTCACATGCTGAAGAGAGGGAGGGTGATTACTTGGGCTCAAGGGGCTTCCACCAAGCCATCGGTGAAACTGTGCTGTAAACAACTTCCAGCACAACCAGACAAATCATATCACTTCTACTTTTGAGATAAGGTCAAAAGCTTAGGGTAGACATGGTCATCATTTTTTCTTAACTTTCAACCAGTCTGGGGAATTGTTTGGATGTAGGTACCTAGGGCGCTGCACAAAAAGAGGGGTGTATCAGACAAGATAAGGAAAATGGATTTAATGTCTCTTCGTTCAGCATATGAAGGTATAAAACAGAGTACTCCTCAGAGAATGGATTATTGATTCTACTTGTTCTGTTTTATGATGAGCACTCAGAGTACTGAAGTGTTTTATGCAAATGGTATCTCTTAATGCACCTGCCCCAGCAGTCACAGTCCTGTTAGGGAAGTACACATAAGGGTCAAACTGAATCCATACCAAAAAATAGTTTGAAGCTTTATTTTTACTTGAACCTGGCGTGAACTGGAATCATTGTTCTGAAGTGTTTGTGGAGCCTGTGCTGGGCTCAACTTTTTTAAAATAAAGCCTTTCAGCTCCCTAGATAAAACCACACCAAAAATTCACATAAACAAGCTAAAAGAAGACTGTGTCAGTGAAAGCCTACACAAACAGGAAATATTTGTGCTTAAGTCAGAGTTTGCTGTCACTCATGCTTTACCAGACTGTCAAGACTGGAAATGGTGCCTCAGAAATCCTAGAGCTGTAATTCTGGGTGAGGAATTTTGTGCTGAGCAAGACAAGCAACGCAACACATTTAAAAACCCAACATATTAATAGTCCATTTATTTAAACAAAAGACTCTTCTACCATAAGAAAGTTACAAGAGAGATTAAAACAAAATGAATGACAATTAATCATAAGTAACAAATAACTTTGCAGAGATATACTCCTGCTGAAAAAGGTTCAAGCCTTTATACCTGCTCACATGTCTCCTAGAAGGCAAATGAAGACATAAACCATATCTCTCTGTCTCACACACTCTCTCACACAGTCTCACAAGTTACAGGAAACAACATCAAGCCATTGAGCACAAACCTTATTCCAGAGTACGCAATGATTCACACACTGACGTGGTTTTGTGAGTATTGACAACGTGAAAAATTAGATCCATGGAAAGTTAGATCCAGCTCTGCACATGAAAACTACCAGCCCTGGTAGATGGGAGAGCTTCTGGTTAATCTCTCGTCACTGCTGGTGTTAGCTTCAGACAATATGCTTATGGCCTCGTCGGTCTGCTGGCTGTCAGTTGTTGAGATCTTCTTGGAATCATGGATGTTGCTTTGGTAGTTCACTGGTGAGGGGTAGGCATTTTCCCCCACAGTTGATGAGGACATGGATTCCCAGGGTATTTCTCTTTTTCGCCATTTCAGGTCCACTCTCCATCCTGTCCAGCCATAGAAAGCTAATGTGAAGAGAAAGCCCTGCATGGGATTAAGAACCCCCTAGGAAAGAGAAGTGCAAAAGGAGTTACACCAGCAAGGAAGGCTTTGTCCTCAACTCCAGCAAAATGTTTTGCATGTATTAAAAATTTCCCTTTCACTGATTGACTGCTGACTTTAAATACGCTATTTGTATGCAAATAAAAAATGTCTGTTGTGGCCATCGCAGACACAAACAAATACGAGAAAAATACCATGACCTGTTTTCCAAAATGCTGAGGCCATAACAGTAAGCAGTAAGCACCAAATGATTTTCCGGCATGAAGTTTAGCCAGTCAACCTCTTGGTGTTTTTTTAACTTTCCCCACAAGCTCTAGACTTTTTTATTCACAAAAGCACATATATTTTTCATTACAAGCCAAGTCAAATATATGAGAGCAGACACTACCATAGACAGTCAAGCTTTTAAAAATAGCAGGAATTGATCCGTCTGGAATTGCTTTAGATTCCTGAGCCAGTGAAAATGTCCATCAAAGTGGGATGGGAAAAATGGGGAGAGGCACTGAAAAAGAAAATCCCAAGTGATCTCCAAAAAATTTGTCTCTGTTCCCAGTGCCATGAGATGCTCAACAAATTAATGGCTTCAGCTGCCTCTATTTTTCTCATAGGAAAAGAAAGAAATTATTTTTAGAGCCAATTTAAAACAGAGGTCAGTCCTCAGACTTGACCTCTTGCTCTCCAGGAGAGGAAGAGCAAGGTCCCCATCACATGAATATGTCCACTCCTTGTCAGAGGAGGAGGAGGTTGTATCACATGAGTTGCATCACTTGATCTTTCAATACCAAACTGCTCAAATACTTAATTACACAAAGCATGCTCAAGCCTTACACCTATTTAACAACTCCAGAATAAATTCTCTTGGAAAACGAATCTGCACTGTCACCTCTGAAAAATCCCTTGTCAAATGTTCTAATAGGAGAAAAGCAGAAAACTAACATCTCATAGCTATTTTTGGTGCCTTGTGTGGAAGATTTTTCACCTATTTGTTCCCAAATAATGATCCAAATGTCATTACATAAGATGCAATAATTCTTTATAATAAAAAAAACCCCACCCTAGTTGCAAACAGAGCATTTCCATTAAATGCCCATTTAATTGGGAAACCTTCAGGAACTGTGAGCTAAAACTTTGCAGCTTGCATTATGGCAGAGTTGAGCAAGGTTAGGCTAGAAATCATTGTAGTTATTTGTTCTGGATCTTAAAATGGGTAGTGATCTCTCACAAAGAGAATGCATACCCCAGTAAATGGGAGAAAAAGTTGGCCTCTAGGACATTTTTGGCAAAGTTTACACGTGAAGAGTACTCCCATTGACTGCTCATTCCTTTCTCTTACTTTCTGCATTTCCTCCTTGATTTTCAGAGTGTTTATATCCCTCAAAATCATAAACCACACACTATGCTGGTGCTGTTCTTCACACTCTTACAACAGTGATTTCTAAGACTAAGCAATGTCACAGCTGACCCACCATTATAATCCAGGTGATCAGAGCAGCACTTCTGAGGTTTTTCAGGGGCATTTCATTGATATCTGGCTGCAATTCGAGATAGAACAAAAGGGTCTCATTGATGATATTGGATGACCAGCTATGGGAGGAGCAAAGAAGAAAAGGATAGTTACATATGTATGTGTATGTAAAATATGCTTTATCTTCAAATTATAGAAATTAAAATCACTATAAGGACAGTAAGATTTTTTTAATCATAGAATCATTAAGGCTAGAAAAGACCTCCAAGATGATCACGCCCAATAGGGTTGGATTTCTTGTTAAATCTCAGTCTGAAGGGACCAGTAGGTCTCTAAGACCATGATCAAGGACCAGACACCTACCTACTCACCCAGGCCTAGACAATATAAGTCAACATAAGAAAAAAAAACCCTGATAATTTTAACTTGCTGCAGAACAGTAAATTGCAGAATAAAATAGAGATGAGAAGGAAGTGTGATCTATAATGGGAACATCATGCATGCTGACTTCTTTCGTTTGTGCTTTAGAAGAGTTGTGCTCACAGACAAGGAACACAGATACACGCACTTCTTGTTGTAAAAGGCTGCAGCATTTCCAGCTGGAGTTAAAATTTCAGGGTTAGATTAAAGATTTCGAAAATGTCCATTAAAAAACACTACAAAGCAACACAAATTTGACTTTTAAATCCTTGAAAATGTTAACAATTATTGTGAATAAAGGTAATATCTGTTTCCAAATAAGGGTAAGCGTAATCAAGCCTCATTCAGTGAAAGAAACTGAGTATGTTCTACATTAAATAGAGGTGACAGTAAACGGCTCTAAGTTCCTATGAACAGGGAGACAAGCATTTCTTCATAGTTGTAATGCAGCTTCAGAAAGTAAACCCTCAGCATCCATGTCATACTCTCTAACAGGTTTTATATATGTCCTTTGCACAATTATATTTTTATCACAAAGTAAAACCCTCTGCTCTCCCCTCCCAAACCTGTAGGCACCTCTTCTATCCTATGTTGCCCCAACCTGCTGCCTTTGACTAAAGCATTCCATATTTGACCTCTGGGATGGAAGTGAATCTTCTCTATGCTTCTGAGATGAGACTACCTCAGTCTTTCCCTCCAGTAACCTTTGAGAAAGTTTTTACATTCCAAAGCTTATGTTTTATTAGAGCAAAATCCTAAACTGGAGCTGTGATTTTGTTTTTTATTAGGAAAGCCTAGAATGAGACAGAATGGAAATAAACAAATGTCCCCACAATGTCCATGGGAAATTGGCCTTTCCTTTCATGCTTGTTCCCATATAATCAAGCTGGCCACCACTCCTCAGGTTGCAACGCACTTCTGTGGTGCCTCTGGGCTCTTTCTTTCCACAGCCCCAGGAGCTTGGCTGAATCTCTGCTCCTTATTATTTCAGCAGTTTCCAGGAAGCCATGCTGCAGGATCCTTCGCCGCTGCCTCTCACTCCCTTCTCTGCTGGCTACCCCACCCTTCACATTGGAAACTTCACTTCCAAGCCAAGGGGACTGTTATTTCCCCAAAAAAGACAATCATTTCCTTTCAGAGCACTCCAGTAGACAGAAGCCAAGAGAAGATAAAAGAGGCAGTCTTTCTCCCTGCTCAGCCTTTTAAAGCAATGTAACATGCATTAATACACCTGTGTATAAAAAAGTTAAGTAAATGTAGAGACTGCTAAGTTTGGCCCACTCATTTCACTGCTCCAGGACCATTTCTTGTTGTTGCACTCCTCTCCTCCCTACCTCTTTTCTGTCCTAAGCCAAAGCACGGTTTTCATGGATGAAGATAGAATATTTTAAAAAAAGATTAAATAATCATAATTTTCAAACACAATCATATGGAGTTTTCTTTTCTGGCATTTCCTTTATTTCCAATCAACATCCATGTTTTTTTCAGACACTTGAGAACTGCAGAGCACAGAGGTGGCTGCATTGTACGATCATAGTCAGAGCCATGAAGCCAGAGTTAGAAGCATATTTATTGTAGGTTTACAGTGATGTGTTTGGTGGCAAGAGGCTCTGAGAAATGTTGATTACAGTAAGCCATCTATCAGCCCACGGAGCTGGGAGCCTGCTGTACCAGACAGCTTCAGTCTATGCCCAACCTATCGGGAATTTTTTGCTATTGTTTCTTGTTGCTTTTGCTTTTCTGTTGGTTAAACATTTTATCATTTCCTCACAGCCTTATGATATTACAGGAGTGATTCAGCTCCTTTGTGAACTAGTTTAGAACTGCTTCTTCCTTAGATACCTTCCCTTCCAAGCGTAAAGACCAACAAATGAAGCAACCCACCAGTCTTTACTCTTGTCCCTCTGGGAAAAAGGCAGTTTAAAACAAAATAATGCACCTCTTACCAAATAACAAACACCAACATAATTTTGAAGAAGCGCATCTGGATCTCTGTCCCCAGACGTCTTTCATTCTCTGTGTAAATCCCCTGTCTCCCTTTCAGTAAGGAGGCAACTGAAAAGTATACAATTATGTTCATTAATATATGCACACCTTTTTAGCTTAGGCACAAAAATCCAGAAGATAGAGGCCTGAAAGAGGGAACAAAGGAACGGATGGGTTTGTCTCCAGCAGCTGCTCAGAAGCTGGAAGGACCGTTTTCAAGTGATCTCACATATAGCCTAATACTAAAGGAAAATAATTACACACAACTGCATTCCTAAAATGAAAGATATCCCACTAGATGGGGTTTTTTCTCTCAATCCCACTGAAAATATTAAATAGTATGGTCAACATACTTCTATTTTATAACAAAAGGTAGCATGTACATTCTATATAATGTGTGATGTAATTATATACTTATCATGTGATGTTTAAATAGAATACCTTCTATCCTACTATGCACATTGTTTTTCATCGTGTCATTGATACAGCATAAGCTACACCTCAAGGTGTAATGTCAGCAAAAAACTTACGCCACATGGTGTTCAGATATCACAAGGAATATACAAATGCACAAATATACAAGGAACAACTTTTTAAGGGAACAGTTTTTTAAAAGAACAACTGCTTCTTTGAAAATGAGTATGACCGAGGGACAGAGGATGGATAAGATTAAGACTGAACTGAGAATACTAGATTTTCTCAAGCTTTTTTATATAATCAATGTGTAGATAAATTCAGGTACTGCAAACATCTAGCACTGATCATATTACACGCAAAGAATGCATTGAATCCGTGGGGTTTTTTCAGTCTCATTTCTTCCAAGCACTGGATAATAAATTAAACTGGAACTTCAAGATACCATCTGAGTTGTGTACAATTCCTACTTGTTTCATAATCTCAGAATCAGAAGAGACAAAATTCTGATCACATTCTATCACATTTTGTTCTGTTCCAGGGCTGCCAAGAAGTTAAATCAGCTTTCAGATCTCACCAGCTAGAATAAATTACGTTACAAATTCAAGGTTGGTACCAAAACTACAGTAGAGTTAATCACCCACTGTACATTGCCTCAAATGCTTTAGATCAAGTAACATGGAAACACCTTTGCCAATCTGCAGTAGAGGTTAATGACAGAATAGCTTGAGTGTGTCATCAGAGTGTGTCTCTAGGGCAAATTCCCCATGAAAATTGTGTCTTCATTTCAATAGGCAACTGCTTCCCGCCCTTGGCTGTATCTTTGTGATTTAACAAGGAGCTGCCCCACATCACTGAGTACAAAGCCATGACTTTGTACAGTAATGCTATGTTGCTAAATTACACAGACTGATTGATGCTGGCCATTAGGAACATACCTGCTGATACTGTCCTCCTAAACAGGATTGGGTTGGCCACAAGCACTAGCAGGAGTGGGGCATAGGTTGTGATGTAATGTGGGATTGCATGTTCCAAGCCATTTTCACAGCTGAGAAGAAATCATTAAAAGATTATGCATTTTTTTTNATGAGGCAGACAGATGCAAAACTTTTAACTCATAGACCTTTACCACCAGTTCACATGGGACATAGAGTTGATTTTTAACATGCACTGTCTGTGCATTTTTCTCAAATTGAAAGCAAAGCTAAAACCAGGAGCCAGAGAAGGGTGGCTCACAGCAGAAGCTGTATTACAGCATGCCCAAGCACCTGTATTGCTTGGCATATTTCTTCAGGGCCCCCTGAAGCCCAGGCAGGTATTTTGAGCATACTCACTGACTCAGTGGGACATCCTTGGCAAAGATCAAAATGCTCAGCTTTTCAATGTCTGTCTCTAAAGCTGACCAAAAGACATTCAAATGGCCAGAGAGTGCCACGATTTCACTGTTCCCAGAGCCTGCTTACCTGGAGAGAGAAGGGTAGTAAAGTAGAGCAATCCCCTCCACACAGAGCATCACTGCAAGGCCCCACGTCATCATGTGGTACAGCACAATCGTACTGCAAGCATCAAACACGACAGGCACAATTAAAGATACCATACCTTACACTTCCCACATTGCAATGTGAAAATAGGACCCTCACTGAAAAAGAGCTTTACAGGCAGGAAATGGTGTAGAACAACACTGGCAGTACATTAAACTAAGGAAAGCAGGTGGGTGGGGGTGGTCCTTGAGACAAAGAATGAGCCAAAGCAGTTATTCAGGCTTGCACATAAAAGTCCTGTCCCCTCCAGCCTGTGAGGTGGAGAGGACAAGACTTCTTCCTTACCCAGATTATTAAGAAGGAACCCCTGCATCTTTCATTTCTCCTGCAGAGAGCAAATTAGCAGACTAAAATTTAAGAATGGAGCTGAACAGCCAAATAAACCAACCTTTTGTGATTTGAAGAAAATTATGTTTAACTTTCAGAGCTGGATACTCCTCCTGTCTTAGGGAGATTCAGATCTGTGTTTGTAGAAAGTCTTTTGGTGTTTACTCCGCTCTTAGAATCAAGCCCAAACACTCATTATTTTTTTGGTTAACAGGGATGGGGGAAGGAGGCAGGTCCCAGCTGTTTGACTAGAACTATGAGACTTTACAAAATCAGGTTTATCCTCAACGGTCTAAAGCTAACTCAAAAAGCCCCATTTTGGTTACACCTGCAGAAGAACCATATCCTTAGTACCTGACTGCTCTGTATCATCTGGGAACAGAGTCACGTAATTCCACGTTTAGCAGTAGTAACTGAAGGTTATTTTGCTCTTCTATCAAACAACTTAGAGACATATTATATTTTCTGTCTGGCATTAAAGTATGGTATTTTCCAAAGGGTTTAAGCTCTTCTGTCACAGGCATTGCAGAAAAATATAAAGCAAATACAAATTTTTCTTCTGAGGGACTTTAAAAGTGTGATGAGAAGGCCAATAATGACCACACTCACTGAGAAATGGATAAAATAAAAAATCTGAGAAAAGAAAAAAAAGGGGGGGAATTAACTATACAAAATTACCTGTATGTAATTCAGCAGTTTCCCCCTCTGAATTTTTCATTTTCAGGATAACACTATTTTTTTTGCTGCAAGAATCAATTTCAGATACAGAGTAGGGACTAAAATAGTCATCTTATTGCCATAAAGTTTATATACCACAATTTGCTCCATATTTTTGCAAAGGCTGAAAGAATTCAGTTACATTTAAATTGAAGTTGGACATGAGTCAGTATCTGAGCATTGCCCTGGCAAATTAAGCACTTAGAACACCACTCATCCCTATCATTATCTGGTAACCATACGAACATCAGATGGTTGTGCAAGCCTCACTTATACCCTTAGACAGCTGCAGACAGACACATACAGTGTTGGAGGGAAAAAACAAATTCAGAGCTTTAACTCTGGTACCTCAGTCCAGCTGATCTTCTCACCACCAAGTAAGAATCAACAGCATAGCAAAACAACCACCAGAAGCCAGCGCTATATAACAGCTGGATCCACATCTAGAGGGGAAAGAAGTGCCAAATGTCACAGCTGCTTCTCCAGTACCACTGGGGCAGGGAAGGGACTCTAATCTTTGGCCTGGTGATTTGTTCTTTAAATGTATGTATTTTCCAGATGAGATTATGAAGTATGAAATCTTACTCAAAATCACAGGAACAGCATTGTAGCGCATGGGTCAAGTCGTAGGTAAACTGAACAGCATTTGCTTTCACAGCTTATTTTCTGATTTAGAAAACCTGCCATTTACCTCTCCATTCCTAACCTGAATGTTGTAAGTGAAGCCCACAGAAATTTATAGCGAGCATGTTTTAATTTTAGGTTAAAATTTCAGTTGTTTCTCAGTAGCTGAGGCACAAAAATATAACTGAGGTTAGTCATAACCACAGTGTGCCTATGCATTTGTGGGTTCTGTGTGTGATGGGTGTTTTCTTCAAGCACAGGATGGTTATCAAGAATAAAAGACCATTAATGAGAAAATCACTCACCCTCTGGAAAAATATCTCTACTGAACTCCCTGGCTGATTTCTTCAATAAAAATCCAAAGGAAACAGGTTCAAGTCAAGCTAAATTCCACAGCATTCTTGAGCTGACCCTATGCATTTTTCCCATGAGCTTATATAAGATAAGTGACCTTTCTTTGCCATTGTATATAAATTCCACATTTCTTCCCCATAGGAGCTGGCTGTTTGTAATAGTCTGGGACTGTTTTAATATTCATGTCATCTTCCCTCCAAGCCGTCTCTCAGTTCTTATCTGAATATCCTTTATCATGGCTCCATAGCAGCATCATTTTACATCTGGAAATCAGCATACTTGTTACTGAGCCAAACATCAGAGAATAGAGATCTAGCACTCCTTCTTCCAAAAGGCAAATCAAGCTGGGAAATACTGCCTTTCACCAGGTGTCTAGACCTCTAGTAATTTGTGGCATGAATTATTTGGTATTTAATTCAAACACCACGACATTTTCCTAATGCACAAGAGGCAGAAAATAAAATCCCAGTCTTCCTTCTAACGCACTTTGCCCATAGCACTCAGCACATAACTTCATCATCACATTTACATATTTGCTGCAATTGAAAAATGCACAATTTACTACCCATATACACACACATATACAAGAATAAACTGCAGCATCCTTCTGGAAAATCCAACACAGACAAAACCACCTCCAAAAACAATATAAATCAGATGCACTTAAATCCTAAAGCTTCATATGATATCTTACTTTTTAGCAAAATGACACATCTTGCTGCAGTGCCTGAAAAGGTACTCCCCTGCAAACCATTCAAAGGAGATGTCTAAAAGCTTCACAATTTGGAGTTTGTATAGGCTTGTGGTTAAGAGAAATAAAACAATAGTACTAAAAGAAAAATAAAATAGAATCATTTTATTAGCTCACATGAGAATATGTTAGGGGAAATGAGTGGAAGAAAGGTTAGTTTTCATTCCAATATAGTTAAATCTAAATTTAAAATGACTCAAATTACAGCGTTTTCCTGGAGCCTAAGTAAGGGAAAATAAAAATTGTGGTAGACCACTATGCTGCTCACCATCTAACCTGAAATTCAAATGAAAAACAGTCTGCATACAGTACCCTGTCATGTTTAAAAATACTTTTTTATATGTTAATGAGCCAGAGAGGGAAACATGAGGAGGAATGGGTTTTGAACAGGACATTCTTGCTGCAAGATATTGAGGTTTTTGGATTTTCCTCAAAGAAAAAAACAACAACATTTGTATCCAATAAACAAAACTTAAACATGTGCGATAGAATTGAGAATTGATAGATGCATACAATTTATATTTGTGTCCATGGCACAAAACTATCATGTTTGAAACTGCCATTATATAGGCATATAAAGCACACTGAGTTCAATTTGGCACATATTGTTATATTTTAAAACTACTGGAGCTGAATAATTTTCTTTACATGCAACCTATCCCCTTCTACATTGCAAATTTTGAATTGCAAAGCTAATACTGCTATTGCTCATGCATTAATTCATTGGGGACCCTACACTCCCATTGCATGTGGGTAAAGTGATGATCTGTCTTACTTGTCACTCTCAATGTTTTGGCAAAAATTGTGACCTTTATCCTTGTACAGTAAGCTCAAATTATACGACCCAGTATTTTGATTGTAAAATTCGGAACTGAGTTTCAATCTGTACTTTTGGAATGCATTTACATTTTCTTATTCTTGCATTTTAATCCAGATGATACTTAATTAGACTTGGCCAGATGCAGTCATTGAGTGCCCAGCAATCTGAGCTGAAATCCTGCATGGCAGGGACAGACCTTCTGCCAGCAGATTTATGGCTTTGAGTATATTTATCCTGTTGTCCCTCTGTGTCTAAAACACACACTTCCATCCACAAAAGCTAATTTGAGCTACCCAAGTTGCTGGTTTCAGGAGGTTCCTGCTGCTACCACACAGGCTGCAGTTTCTGACAGAGAAGATGGACAGATAACCTTGCGCTGCCAGTGCGACAGAACCACTGGGGCTTTTGTGGTGCTGTGCCAGCACAAACCCAAACAATGGTTCACAGCCCTTTTGGGCTTACTCATACCCTTATGGCTCCACATGCCCGACTTTGGTGTACTCCACTCCCCTGGCACTCCTGCGACGAGTGAATACCGCGGATCTCCTGGGATCAGTCTGGCCCGTGCTGCCCCACATCCTTGCACACACCGTACGGCACCGCCGACACCCCGCCCGCCCTGACCCAGGCTCTCGGAGGGAGGCAAGAATCCACTTGCAGGGGTGTGGCAGGGGCTGAAACCACCATATCCAGGCTCTGACTCATAACCACACTTCTTTTTGGACACAGTTTTCTTTTCAGACTCCCCATGCAGAGGGACTCTTAATTAATTGGGAGCAGAAGAAAGGGGGGATGATTTCTGTACCTACCGCGCTCCCCACACAGAAAGCGGAAGGCCACACGTCAGTCCCATTCGACACAGAAATGTTAGCTATGAAGCCTGGGAAGCCCAGCCATACACTTGACCTGAAGATCATACCTAAAGAAAAAAAAAATGTATTCATGCTTTGAATCTGCTGGTGTGATTTGAGTCACATGCTTTTCCCTGGCCACATATTTCACATCGCAGCCCAGATTTCGTGTGTCTACAGGAAAGCGACGACTGCAGAGAAGCACAGCAGGGACAACTGTGTTATTTAAATGTCAGTGTAATCATTCAGGGAAAGCAGCCCCGAGAGTCAGAAGCTGCTGGGACTTTAAATGTTACATAGATTAGAATCTCACTTACTTAAAGATGCTGTCACATGCTTCCCTAACATAAACTGAGCAGCATTTAACACATTAACATAAAACACTAAATAACTATTTACCAGCATATATTCATACACTGATATTCACTCCTCTTTAAAATCCCTCATTGCAGAAAAAGAGTTATTTTTCACTTTCCTCTGCCTTCATTTTACAAGCAGCTCTTCTCCTTCTGTCACAGGACTGAACAAAGCAGCGCTTCTGAATTAGGTAACAACAATGTCCTTTTTAAAAATGAACTTAGAGTTTGTTAGTGAGGTTTTCTGGGTTTGCTTGAAATAAAGCACCAACAGGAAATAGAACAAAACGACCAGGTTTCCCACCAAGAATGAACTGTTTTCCACCCACCAAAGTGAGTCTAATACAAAAACAACAGTGGATAACTAGTTTGAGTTTGCTAGTGAAAGAGGAAGATAGAAGAATAATTTTATCTATTGTTGGCTTCATCTGACTGAAAGAACCTTTTCCAGGTGCATGCACGTATGTATTTTCCATACCTCTTTCTTTATTTCCCCCTATAATCTTTGGTTCCATATTGGTACTTATTAGGTACTGTGAGAGAACCTGGCTGGGTATGAAAGGGGAAAAGACCTGAAACACAGACATACAGGTACAGCCCCCAGCAGCGAGACAAAACAGCGCTACTTCTATCACCTAATGTGAGGGGGGAAAACGCTACTGTAGAAACAAACTTGTCCTGTATTTTCATAGCACGTGTCATGATAATTTATACCAAATTTGGCAGTAAATGACTGATGGGAAAAATGACCAAATGACTGATGGGACAGCTCAAGATATACTAGTTTCATTTTGACTCATGCATTCTGTTTTAGTCTCTGCTGGTTTATTCCTCCAGACTATCAGCCAGGGCCTGGGCAGCAGGTTGTCCTTGATAAGGTAGCTTTACTCATGTATCAAAGGCCTGTGTCCAGCATGATCTGTGTGCAGCTGCAAGTCAAACTCATTTGCTGTCAATGTGATGTGCCCAAGAGAAGTGGCTGGCACATGGGCAAGAGGCACACTTGGTCCCAAAGGATTTAAGGAGATAGAGAATAGTGGTTTTCAAATGCAGTCCTATGGATTGGCTAAATGTTTAATGTTAGATTTAGTTTCCAATGTGCTGCCTCACCTCCACTTTTATGCCTTACCCTGAGAACCAGTTGCCATTCTAGATTTTAATTTGTTTTAAAGCAGAGATTTTGGTGTACATTTGTCAAGAGCTTTCACTTCCACATTATAACTATTAAACAAGAACTTTCTCCCCAAAGACCCATAATTTCCTGATCTCACTTAGTCCAAGTCTTCCTGTGAACACACACAGCACGCTTCCCTCAGAAATCTCTGCTGTCCCCTCACCAGCTTCATTTGTCTGTGGTACCTCAGAGCAAAAAGAACGTCTTATAGCAATGGTGAGGGACACCAAGCTGGCACTTACCTAAGCCTCCAAGGATGTCACAAATGGAGATAAGGAGAAGGATGGTGGAAGAGGAGGAAGCTTTGGGCATCTTCCGTGGGCTCTGTCCCTTCTTTGGCAGGAGCTGCAGGATGGTCAGTAGCAGACTGATGGAGGCACTGCCAATGCAGACTCCGCAGAAGACTTCAGGCTGGAAGTTCATCACCAGCTGTGTAGCTGCATCCCGGTTTGGACAGCAGTAGGTTTCTAACCTTGGAGAAGCCATGAAACGTTCGACTGATGGAGGGGCCCCACAAGCCGAAGAAAATGCTGTTGCTTCCCCAGGGCAGCATTCACTTTTTCTTCACCCTCCCCGTTAGTCCTCGGTGGTGAGAATCACGCGATTGATGGATCATGTGCTGCTGCTGCTGCTGGAAGTAAATCCCCTAGAGCTGCCTTTCTCAGCCTCTCCTAGCAAGGAGATCAGATCTGAACAAGAAAACACAGTGTAATCTGAAACATGCCCCATGCTTGCTCAGAGCCATTGGCAACAGTTCACTCACATATTTCTGCTTGCACAGTACGGGATACCGGAAGACTTAAACTCGTCAGGGCATTGAAGATAGTTTAAAATAAATAAGGACGCAGATACCAAAGTAGAAGCATTACATTTTAATTTTGTTTCTCTTCAGCCCCATCGCACACAGCACCCTTTAATTACTGCAAATTAATTGAAAATATGAGTCCAGACACAAGCAGTTCCAGTCTTTAGAGGGAGAAGCAAGGATATAAATCCACACCCTAACCCAAATCTCAGTTTTAGTGATCCAATCCACGCATCTCTGTAAATAAAATTAGAAACATAATACCCTATCACTGTAGAAAGAGATTACATTTGGGAAGAAAATATTAACCTCATCCTATTTAAATTGCAAGCACAAAAAAATTCCTCTCTTTAGTCAGTACTGTCTGGGAAAAATCCAGGACTTAGGATTTCTCAATAATATATTTCTCTCTCTCTCTTTTTTTTTAAAATTTGGTAAGGATTTAATATTAAAACAGGAACTTAACCTGCAATATTTGTTTTTGCTTTATAAACTAGACAATATCTTTTAAGACGGGTGTCCTGCTAGATACAGCAGAAAATAAATACAATCATAAACACAAAAAGTAATTCTCCCCTTTAAACTAAGTCTGAAACTCCCTGTATCAGCTCTCACCCTTCCAGAAAATTTGTATATAGGAACACATTCAGGAAATACAGGAGGCAACATTGCCAAAAGACTCGAAGTCAACAGCATGTTAAATAACATAGTCATAGATTTCATAATTAGTCCCTATAAGAACAAATTACCTAACCTTTTCTTTTGCCCCTCCAAAGGTATAGCTTACTTTCTCCTAAATAAATGAATTTTAAAAAATTCTAGTGATGGCTAGTGAATGACAGTGGGATGTTCTGTGTGCAGTGTTTTTTCCCTTAGTAGAGAAAACAGCTGCAGTCCTGGGTGAAATCGCACCTGCTCCATTCATTAGCCAAGATACCTCATACACTTGATCCCAGCAAAAGAACAAACCCCAGCAAGCTCGTCACCTGCTGGTAGGGGCTGTGCAGCCTCCCGGTGCTGGACAGTGGTGGCAGGGCTGGGGTGGCAGGGCTATGGTGGCAGGGCTGCCAGGCCTGATGTGCGTCCACCCCTCCTGCTGCCATGGGACTGCCCAGGCCACGTCACTCGAAGAGTAGGATGTCAGCCTGCAAAGCCAGACTCCTTCACATGGATGTCCATACATCAACAAGGCATTTGAACTCCTGATGCAGTCAACTGAGGTCTTAGCCAGTCAAGCTTATGGTCTAGACTTGGTCTAGAGAGCTGTTCAGATCTTCTGAAAATATATGCACAGGGTGAGCTTAGGAGGCTCCGGTGACCATAATGAGGGTACATGTATACTTAGGCATACACATCATGAAAGACTCTGAAACACAGGCAGCTGAGCTGAATGTTTTGCCAAGCATTTTTCCTGCTTTCCAGCATAAAGAGATTTCCCTGTTTCTTGGATGAGGACAGGTGAGTGACCTAGATGTTGCAATCCTACAGTTTGTTGCTACCATGTATACAAAAACATACTGGGGACAGCAAGGTTGCAAAATCAGATTGCTCTGCTCCAGAAATACAAACTCATGCTGAGGCTGTCAATACAAGGCTCTATCATCAGTACAAGTCTGGGACTCCTCAGACTTTATTCCACCTCTGCTAGAGCAGCAGTGCATGGAGTTGCCCCATTTCTGTCAAGACACTGCATTGAAACCTACCTGTCTACTAAAGAACTAAGGAATTACAATCCACAGACAGATTGTTATTAGTTAAAATTAAGCCATTGTATGTCACATATACAATTCAAAGATATATAAATTTTAAAAAAGGTGTTTTCTCTGATTTGAAGGAAAAGTTGTATCACTTGGCTAATACTTAGAAGACAAAAACTTAAAAATATTAGACAAAAACTGTTGAATAGAAGCCTTTCATTCCCACTATCAGTTTCTAAAATTGTCCGCCTCACTATTTCTGTTGCCATTTTCTTTCTTTCAAAAGTTTGAAAAGCATGTCAAGTCATTATCTTGATTGTTTATTCTGGCTTACAGATAGGAATGTTTTGTGTGTTTTGCTTTTTCTGCTTATCATTTGTTTTCATTGATCTTGACTGATCTTCTAGTTTGCCATGTGGATTTACCATTTTATTATGATAACTTCTCTCTCCCTTTTTTTTTCAGCCACTTTGGAACTACCTTCATTCCTCAATTGTACTCTTATACTCTGGAGATTAATTTTTTAATTTCTGCCTTCTTTTCTCACCACAGTTTTGCCAGCTGTGCACCCTCTTTTTATTGCTTTACTCCTCTGAGTGGAGCATTGTTTTTTTAACCTCTTCTCCTGGGTTCCTTCCATCCTGTAATATCTCAGGATTTGATTCTATAGTTACTTACAGAGGGAGTACATGGTTTTTAGTGAAAGCAAAGCACATGACCTGTGGCATACCTAATGCAAAAAAGAAAATTAAGTGACCCATGAATGAACTGATACTTACCAAGATAAAAGTAGAGGTGTCTAAAATGTGCCAACATTTGAGGCTGAGTGGGAGATGCATCTGCTAAACTAATGAGCCACCCAACAGCTCAGCTGGTAAGAGCTAGCTAGTCTCTGGTTCTCATTGCTGGGCTCGAAGTATAGAGAGTTAGAACAGTCAAAGAAATTCAGAGCTGGTTTGGCAGTCTTACACTCAAGATTAATTTGGCTTCTTGTGATTACGAAAATAAGAGGATAAAAGCTGGGGACAAAGGCAAAGGAAACAGAAAAGTAGTGAAAGAAATAAGAGAATAGTTATTTTCTCTTGTTACGGTCTTTATTTAGTATTCTATAAAACTTAAATAATTCTACAGGTCCTAATTCCCTTCTCTCTGAAATTATTGACACAATTCCCACTTCTGCCACTGTACGAAAAAGACAGACATGGCATATATGTCTCATTTCTGCACTAAGGCAGGATCTCAACTAAGCAAATGGTGCAGCTTAGAGACAACCATTAGCATACATAAAAGAAACACTAAAAAACCTCCTGGCATTGCAAATAGCAATCAATCACACTCACAGCATAAGTACAACATTGCACAACACTGAAAATTCCAGTCACGATTTTGGACATTGGCAACAGTGTGCCCAAAGATGAGAACAGTGCTGTGCTCCTTTGGAAACAGCCATGTGCTCCATACTTTTAAAAATACCTACTCACTCTCTCCTTGGACCCAGAATACAATGTTTCATCCCAGTCTGTGATCATCTTTAAGATGAAACACTGGCTTGCCTGCTTCTAAGGGAAAGCAACAGGTTTACAAAAATATGACAGGCACGCATTTCTGTTGTTAAGGAGTGTGTGTACGGCTTATGCTTGAGTGTGCAGCTGCACATTCACTGTTTTAATTATGTCTGGGACTACAGCACCGGTTTACAAAGAACAAGGAATTTTGTGGATGAAGAGACAGAGGATAGTTTGGTTTTATGCGTACAGTTCAACGCATCACTGCCTGAATTTACAGGTCCCAGTGAAGATCTTAGCTACCTCACAAATGTAAAAGCTATACTTTGTTAAAGTTCACGATCTCATAGTCTTTTACACATTACCTGACATAACATTTCCCAAAATGAAGAAAGCTGGGTCTGTCTTCAAGCTCAGTGGATGCAGTTATGATCTCCCCAACAGATCCTGCAAAATGTTCCTTAAGGCCTTGACATACAAATCTTCTATATGCTTTAACACCATTCTTTATTTTATCTACCCAGACCTCCTGCAATTACATTTAATTTGGAAGAAACTGTGAGATGTCCTTCCCATAATTATCAGTACTAGTTTTAAAAGGTAATTTCAAACCTTTAACTTAATGCATAGCTGAAATGAATGGAGAAATCTATACTCCATTCTTGCTATTTCTAGTTTTCTGTAAAATTAGGTATATTGGAACAATAATGATATTCAAGGTGTAACACCTGTCATAATTATAACAGCTACAGACTCCATTAAAAATACTGAAAGAAAAACAGATGAAACACTTCCCTTTCCTCAGTGTTTTAAATATAATTATAGAATTGTAAAATATTAATTTACTTTTAAGGATGGTGAATATTAATTTTAAAGGCTGAGGATAAATGTATCTCATTTGCATAAAAGTAATAATACTTGAGGGTTTTTTGTTTTCTCTATGAACAAAAACATAAATACATGAAATGAGTGTACATTTGAACAGCTCAATAACTGTGTATTTGACTGATGCAACCAAGTTACTTGTATTTTACTGACTTACTACATACCTTCTCCAGGGAAATGTTATCTTACATGGCTTTCGTGAAGAAACATACACAAATCCGTTTTTGCAACTGTGCCTGTAATGCATTTAAAATAGTAAACAAGATTTATAAAGATGAAATATAGAATAACTGAGTAGAAAAATGTATCCATAAAAGTGAAGAAAACCAGTTTTGCTTAGAGATTAGAAGAAAAAAAATCCCTGATTCTCTATGCCAATGCTGAGACTATTACAGTCTTTGAACTTGCATTACGACAGATTTTTGTGGCCAGCCACATTTCTGGGCAAATTCCACCCTTAGTCATCGCCATAGTTATATTATTTCACAGAACAAAAAGATACCACAGTTTCAGGACACGCGTAACAGACAGACCTTGTCCCACACCTACGCAGAGTATGAGACACAGTTTGAATAGGAACTGATTGATGAAAAAGACTGTGAAAAAAAAGAATATTATCTCTCACACACTGTGATACTGAAAATTGGATAGTAATGTTTGTAGGCATGTACCCCAATCTACAAAAGTTGAATGTCTATCCTGTCCTCAGTGTCTTCCAAAGGAATCCAAGGGCCCACTACTTCTGCATTCTAAAGGGTACGTTAGTTGGTTCCCTCAGGAGAAATTAGGTAGGACACTTTTATATCCTTGCTACAATTGCTAGATGATGGGATCTTGTTAGATTACATCTTCCACCACCCAGTAGTTATATTTTCAAAGCCCATTAGCACTAAAAGCTTACCTCCTAAAACCTGTGTTCTCAGACCAAGTGAAAAATACCAGATTACAAGGCTTTTGTCTGCTCTCATGCATACTCTGGCCTCTTTCTATTTATCTTCCCTTTTAAAAGCCTTCACAGCATTCTCTGCACTAAGAGCATTTGAAACCCTCCCTTAGCATTTTCGCTGACCATCCTGGCTCCAGTGACCATCTTCATCAAGCACAGAATTCAGATATAACATGTGTGATATCAGAGTTTAAATGCATTAAAGACCTTTGTTTGCCTCTGAGACTATCCCTCATGTATTTAAAATCGGTCAGTGTTTTATTGCACATAACAGCAAGTGGAACAGCACAGTTTGCACAGAGAATGTATTCATGTAACGTGTCATCAAAGAAGATGGACAATGAAAAGCACTCTCTAATGTACCATGATCAGAAACACAGCATCCAGAATAAATGTTACAAACGATGCTTGACTGAAATGATGAAACTTCATGAAGCTAAAAAAATTTCCCAGGTTAATGAAGCTGCAATGCACATACATATGATCAAATACAGCTATATAATATATATAGTGTGGGTATACAGATATATATATATATGCATATACTGCTGGACTCTCTTCCACAACTAAAAAAGCATGGCTTCATCCATAGGGCCTCAGAGTAATGGTCACTGACCCATATTGTCCCCCA
The DNA here is from genome assembly GCA_013398015.1 of Oreocharis arfaki. NCBI lineage: Eukaryota > Metazoa > Chordata > Aves > Passeriformes > Paramythiidae > Oreocharis > Oreocharis arfaki. Next base: position 223,190 of record VZRR01011751.1, read on the forward strand.
AACTGTGTCCAAGTGCTGCCTAGTCAGCCTGATGACAATGAAACAGTTTGGACTGTCATGTACCAGTATTTCAACCTCTGCTCTCACTCTGCTATTTGGTTTCACTGCAAAGGGGTAGTCAGAGATGTTGTCATGCTTTGATAAAGGATCCTAATGTAGGAACTGGAAAAGGAAGAGACATACAGATACCAGAGGGACTATGGCCCAAGGCAGGACTTAATATGTACGTGAACTTGACTACAAGCCGAAAACTACATCTCCAGGGAAGACTGGTTACCTATTGCTAGGTGTATGCTGTCTTCTGACTCTGCAACCAAATGAAGAGCTGCCCTTTTCTTCGATTTTCAATCTTTCTATCATGCAACATTGTGAAAATTATAAATCCTTAAACAGGCTCTGGATTGTAGGAGTCTGTGTTGGACTCATCTCCTTTTTCTTGTCTACAGTTCTAATAGGTCTCAAGATTTGAGTCAAGAATTTTATTCCTAGCAAATTGTCATATTTTTTTCTCTTGGTCACTCACATGACCAGTTTGTTCCACGGTGCATGTTGTCACCCTCAGAAAATTGCTCTGAGGTACCAAGCATATGTGTTGTGAGAATAAGTAAGAATTGAACAAAGTTTGAATCAAAATCATCATGAGAGACATAAATATCAGCGTATCATATGAACTGCTATTCTTTCACAAATTTCAGCTTCATAAAAAGCTCTAGATAAAGAATACAGATTTTATTTTAATCATAAAGAAATTAAGAATTCAACATGTATTTGAGTTATATATATCTGAAAGGTTGAGAACTTCTAAGGCTTTCTCCAGCACTAGTTATATGATGATGAAGCCTTACTTGCAATACAGGAGAAACAAGATGCACTTGGGAAAGGTTTCTAAGGTGCCTAAATCACAGACATCCTGCTGGAGCTTTACAACATGGTATTTTTCATTCTGGGAAAATGGGTAATTTGTTGGAATCAAAGTGTTTTGCAGAAGAGAGTGATTATGCTGAATCCATCAGAAGCAGCATGGCAGGTTTCCAAAGGAAAGCCTCCTGGTTCCCAGATATGCCAGGATGTCTGTCTGTTGGGCTGCCACCCGACCTGTTTCTCCAGGTTCTCAGGACTTTCAGACTCCACAACAGACTGTCAGCAGCTTGACAAACCTTGAACTACTTGATCAAAAAATCCATCCACTTCTGTTGCAGGAACTTCTTACCACTTATCTCAGTTGTTTTGGGTTGTGATGATAATTTTCAAAGACATTAGAGTTGGAAACAGGAAAGAGCTGGAAGCCATTGTGCAACTAGAAAGCTACAGTCTAATCACTATTACTGAAACGTGGTGGTATGAATTGCATGACTTGAGGGCTGCCATAAGTGGCTATAAACTGTTCAGAAGGGACAGGCAAGGAAGAGGTAGTAGACATTACAAAGAAATTATTTACAGTAAGGCTGGGGAAGCACTGGAACAGGTTGCCCAGAGAAGCTCTGGATGCCCCATCACTGGAAGTGTTCAAGGCTGGGTTAGATGGGGCTTTAACCAACCTGATCTAGTGAAAAATGTCCTTGCCCACAGGATATTGGACTAAATCATCTTTTAAGGCCCCTTCCAACTCTTCCAACCATTCTATGATCCTGTATTTCTCTCAAAATATGTGCCATGGATCAGCTATTCTCTTCTGGCATCTGAAGTTAAATTGTCAATGGACTGTGCATGCTCCAGGGCATCAACCTTTGATTTTGTGTGGCTGAGGCAGAGGCACTTCATCTCTTCACCATCCTGTTGATGTTTGGTGGTTAGCTCCCGGAAGGGCTGGTGACAACGTGGGAGGTTGTAAAGGCTTACCTCACCTCAGTTCTTTACTCTGTAGCTATGAGTCAGGAGCCTCTACACCTCTCAAATTTCTTGGCTTCTGGGGAAAAAAAAAAAGGCCTGCTGATATTGCAATGTCCAGCACAATGAATGGCCTCAGGACTGAGAGTAAACCAGCCTATTCTAGAGCCATCCTGCAGGTATCCTGTGCAATCCACTGCTAGGTGCTGTGCCTTAGATATACATACACCATGTATAGCCACAAAGGTGAAACAGGCTGTGCCTTAACATCATACTGTGCCTGTTCAAATAAAATCCTGCCATAAAGTCATTTATTCACAGTTTTCATAATCTCAATGACTAAACAGAGAACGGATATAAAATATGTGCAACAGAAAGAATGGAGGTTGAATAAATTCTGTAGAACAAAATTTCACTTGAAATCATTAATTAAGCTTCAAGTACCAAGGTAGGACAACAGATGAAATGCTGTGGGAGGAGCCTGGTTTACTGCAGAAGGCTTTTGTTTCACAGGGCAGGGACACACAATCTGGGTATGTGGGAACTATCTCTTAATATAGGTCTGATTGCTCCCTTCGCACAGCAGGAGAAGGCCTTTGGGTAACTCTTGTGTATCACTGTGAAGTATCTTTGATACAGGTGCCTTTGGGTAACTCTTGTGTATCACTGTGAAGTATCTTTGATACAGGTACCTTTGCCACACATTTTTACACAAAGGGATCCGTTTCATACCTTGTTGGTAATAGCTGCATCATTCTCTGTCCTTTTCAGTGTGAAAAGGTCTGTTACTTCCTTTGATATATTTATGGCACCCTGATGTATCTTGCATTTCTACCTTCTGTTGGTAACTTCAGAGTGCTCAGAAAACATTTGACAAGGGAGAAAGCCGAGGATCTGTTCACCAAGGCTTTTGTTAAACAAATACAGTTACCATTTGGTTCTCTTATCACACAAATGAAAAGTAGTATCTTAGAATCCTTTCAATAAATCCTTTGTTCTTTACGACTATTTGAAACCTTATGAAGGCTGGCAGAAGCTGCAGAAATTCAAGTAATAAAATTATCACAATATTTTAAGAAGAGGACAAGTACAAGTCTCCAGCTGAGTTCTGAACAAGCTTCAGATTCCATAGAGAGGAAGGGTATAAAAGAAATAGAAAGAAATTCGACCAATATGACAGAAATTAATTCCTTTATTGCTTTGGCTGGTCAAACTTATATGTATGAAGAACTTTACTTTGTGGTCTCTTGGTAACATTGATCACAACAAAGGATAAATGGCAAAAAAAGGTGTCATTCAAGATAAAGAAGTCTGATTTCTGAACTGTCAGCCACAAGCTGACAATGCATGGCAACTGTGTCAGACTATCAGGCACTAAGCAAGTGTTGGGGTGGGTGAGCTGGCAACGGTAGAAGCCGAGATTCCAGAAACCCCTGTTGCAGGAGACCCCCTGCGCTGGTGGGTCGACTCAGAAAGTAAATAGCTCCCCCAACTCGGGTTATGGGGAAAGACTTCTTCTCCCATCAGGCAGTACCTGTCTGGTACCTGGTCCCCCACTCTGCCCCTTCCCTCTCCCCATTGGTTGTTGTATCCCTCTGCCTTCCCCCTGCCCCTTGCCCCCAGGTAATTGGTTGCTGGTGCTTTGCCAGCCCCCTTTCTGTTACCCCTTATAAGCTTGTACACGAGGCCTGCTCGCTCTTTTTCGCCTCTGACCCCTTCGGAATAAACCTTTCANAAACTTTTTTACTGAGTTCTCTCTTAACCAGGAGTGTGAAAGCTTTCAGATATTCCTTCGTTAGGCAACTGCTTCTTGAAGAGCTACATGTCCACGTCTTCCACTGGTGTAATTACAGTAGCAGAGTTTGACAGTTTTCAATAGCTGCCAGTTCTGGCTCTAGATTTTCCAGTTTTTAAAATCTGTGCTCAGATTTCTTCATCATGCTTCAACACTGAATTTTCAAGACCAATTCTAAAAGCCAGAACAGTAATGTAAGTCTTGAATTTCTTAGGGACAACAAAATGTTCAAGATGAAGCACGAATGTCTGGCAGTTGAAAAAGGATATAAACAGACAAGGCCTTTTTGGAAGCAGAATTTGCTCTTCTCATTAGTGATGTAAGCTGTTTTATTTTCTTCTCATTTCAGTGTGCATACTTAGGGATACACTAAAGTTTAAATCATTATTCTGGCTCTTCCTTTCATTATCATACTTAGAGAAAACAAATTGCATACTACAGCTCCTTAAAACCTCCAGCTATATGTTGCTGAGTATACACTGCTATGAAGACAACCTGATACGTGTTACACAAACATAACTGAAAATTTGTCTCAGATTCCAAGAACTAGAGACAGGACATGGAGAAAACTACTTGTATTTCTGCTTGCCTATATGACAGAAAATAATTGTAGAAGAAATCTGACTGAGGATCTGCAAGTCATTAGAGGCCTTAACTTGATGCAATACGTAGGTTTGGTATAAGGCTTGTATTTTGCAGGATTCTCATAGAAGGATGTATAAGTACCCTCTCCACTGTTCCTTCTGTCCCTTAATCACGAGGGAACAACAATCATCCTTATCACATACTTTTCTTGTTTCTAGATGTCCTCCAATCTGCTGCTGGGATAGATGACTCAGATGTCCTCAATCCTGAACCCAAAGTTTTCCTTAGGTGTTGAAGAAACATCCTGTAGCTAATCCTGGAAGTATTGTAGGAAAAAAAAAAAAAGGTTCAGTTCAAGGCAGGAAACTTTCATGAGTATTAAACCAACTGAAACAGGAGTTAGGCAAACAGACTACATAATCAGAACAGCCTAATGGTCACTTTCAGAAAGCAAAATATGTGACCTGTCACATCAATATACAAAACCTTAAAATCCCACGATATATACCAGGTACCTCCATGAGACAGCTTGTCACATGAAAAAGTACCTTGAGGTTCACTAGTCTTTCAGAAATTAGAACAGAAATTTCCCTATGTCTTAGATCAAGTAGTACTTTGCCTGCTTGGTAATGAAATGCCAAGGCTTGTGTGCTGGCACACTGGTACTCCAGGTCAAGTCTGGTCTTGATTTAAGACACTGAAACTTCCTAAGAAGTGATTCAATTAAACTGACAGAATTGCAAAAAAATAAGTATTTCACTCCCAGCCTCACCACTAACTCAATGAAGTTATCAAACCCAAACCCTGCATTTATTTCCCACCCATACGATTTGCCTTCAGATTAGCACTTCCTTGTCCTGTCTCGCACTCTGCCATGAAACTTTTTTGACAATCTGGGACTCCAAATCTCTTCTCTATTGGGTTTCTTAGCTGAGGGCTTCACCTGTGTTTACCACCGCTCCCTGCCGGCGCCCAGCCCGTCCCGTCCGAGGAGAAGGGAGGGCAGGGCAGGGCCGGGCCAGGCGGTGCCGCGGAGCTGCCGCTAGAGGGGCTAGGCGCGAGAGCGCGGCCGGGCGCCCGCGGGCCCCTCCCGCCCCACAGGTGGTGGACGCAGCGCAGGCCGGGGGGCGCGCCAGGAGGGGCCGGCGGAAAGCGCCTCCTTTCCTCCTTCCCCCGGCTCCCGCCGCGGCTGCCCCCTGACCTGCCCTCCGCATTGCCCGGGTTCCCCCTCCCCGAACACCGCGGCGAGACGGGAAGAGCCGGCCCCCTCTGCGCTCCCCACCCCGGCCCCCCGCCGCCTGGCACGGCGAAGGCGGGGCGTCCCTGCCCAGGGAACGGCCACAGCAGCCGGCTGCCCTTTCACCCCGCCCTCCACCTGCTCGACGCTTTTGTTTGGGAACGGGGGTGGAGGGGAGGCGCGGCCGCCCCAGCGTGTGGTGAGGCGGGGGGGCACGGCCCCCGGCCCCGGCGTGACGCGGGGCTCACGGACGTTCTCGCCTCTGCCTTTGTCTGGCGGCCAGCCCGGGGCTGCTCCCCTCTCCCCCTCCTCCTCGGTTGGGGGCTCGCGCTGTGGGGCTGCCGCTCTCTGGGAGGGGCGAGCGGCTGCCCCGCTGGTGAAACGCGAGGTTCGCCCTCTTTTCGAGGCGAAGGGGAGGCGGGGGGGACCCCCCCCCC
>VZRR01011751.1:229161-270418 GCA_013398015.1 Oreocharis arfaki
CCCCGCCGCTGGGCTCCGGCCTCGGCGTGAGACAATCCGGTGGGCTGCGGGGGAGGAGGAGGAGGGGGCGGGCTGAGCAGCCCTCTCTCGCGGCCGATGGGGCCGGGCCGGCCGGCACTGCGGGGCGGGTAGGTCGCTCCGCGGGCGGCCGCCGGCTGGCGCTCACCGGGGAGCGGCCGGCAGAGGCGAGCCAGCCCCGGCGGCGACGGACGCTCCATGGAGGACGTGGGGCTGCGGGCTGGGCGGGAGCGGCTGGCCGTCGGCGACCCGCGGCTCGGTGCCGGGCTGGTGGAACCGGGGCCTGTGATGGTGATGGTGGAGCAGCGGGCAGCTGAGGGCTACAAGCTGGTGGAGGTGCAGCTGACCGGCGGGGCTCCCTGGGGCTTCACTCTGAAGGGCGGACGGGAGCACGGGGAGCCCCTCATCATCACCAAGGTGAGCGGCGCCGGAGCGGGGGGGAGGTGGGTCCGGCGGCTCCATTTTGCCGTGCCCGCGGCGGTGACAGCCTGGCCGCGCCGCCTGCCTGCAGCCCGGGGCGCAGGTACCGCGGGGCAGCGCGCCCAGCGCAGGTGCCTCCGAGCCGGCTCTCTCCGGGGGCGCTCCGGGGCCCTGCGTACCGGAGGGTGCGGGGCTCGTTCCAGCAGCTCTGGGGGCAACAGGTTGCCTGGCGGCTCCGAGCTGCTGCTTCTGACCGCTCGTACGCCCCGGTAAAAAGCCGGCGCCGTCGTTGTGGGCGCTGGTAACTGGCTGGGGGACCCGAAACCCTCTGCTGGGCTGTTCCCTCCTTCTTTTCCCTGCGGGCTCCTGGCGCAGGAGGGTATGGGGAATGAAAGTCCCAGCTCGGAGGCTGAGTTTTCTCCGCTGCCATTGCACTTGCAAATTCTAACTAATTAGGCTAGCCTTTTGTTTGTCCCTTTTTCCTTAAAACAAAAAGATCTTGTGGATAGTGACCAAATCCATGCACCGAATATGGGGGGAGGGGGACGTGCTTGGGTATATATGCACTTTCTGGTTGCCTTTTTTTTTCTCTTTTGGTTTGTTTGTGGTTTTTTTTTGTTGTTGTTGTTGGTTTTGTTTTATTTAGTCCTTGTATACTCACAGTTTTAATCTCAGTGTATTGGACATGAGTTAAAGAAATGCATCACGTTTATTAGAAAATGTTTTTCATCTGGATGTGTTTTGGCTTAAGAGCCCCCATTCTCAGTAATTGTTGGGTTTTGCAGTTAAGACAGCTTTCATGTTACACAGTGAAAGCACATTAAAATAGATCCATATGTTGTAGTGGAAAAAAGTCACGTTAGCAAAGCACATCTTGCTTAAGATCTGTCAGAAAGTTATATATATGCTTTTGTCTACAAGTCCTCTGGACTCTGCCTATTCCCATTTTGAAAGTGCCAGAGAGTGTTACAGGTCAACAAGTCCTGTTTTATCCACAGCAGAAATTATACTAATCTTATTTTTCAGCTGGTTTTGTTGTGAGTTTTCTAGTTGGTTCCCTTCTCCCACCCTTGAAACAAGTGTTATGAACTTTCCGAGTGAGGACTTTTCAAACCATCTGTTTCTAGATCACTTCCCTAGTGCTGTTTTTCAAGGAACAACAGTCAGTGTCAGATGTATATCCTGAAGAATGACTGCAAGACTGTTGGCCGCTTACCAGTGTCCTGAATTACAGACAAGCAAACCTGGGAGCATTTGAGGAAAGGAGAAAAGAGCTATTTTACTATGTATGTACTAGCTATTAAGTGGCAATTCAAATAATTCCACCTTTCTGGTAATGGCCAGTAAGTGCTACATCTAAAGACTGATCAATGATACTTATTCATAATGTTACCTAGGTATTAAGTAACAGGCTTAAGTATTTGTGGCATGAGGATGTGGCTGTGGTATGTGGAGAGAAGTGTCTGTGCCTGGGAACCTTTTAAACTGGGTCTGTTGCAAGGGAATAATTAAGTGGAACCACACAGCTGTGCTGCTGTGTGGAAGAGAAATCCTGGTCAATCCGCACAGACCTAGGAATCAGAGGGAACCTGGGTCCTTGGGTTTAAACTTTGGAGTGTATTTTCATTTGCCATTGTTGGATACAGCGGTATAAAACTAGTTTTGAAACCAGGGACTGGAACTTGTGTGCCCAGGACTACAGTTCTTTAGCTGCAAAATTTTCCATCTTGATTTGGTCCACCCATCATGGTGTTTTGATTTTTTTACTGTACTGCTTCTAGTGGTGGAAAGCTACTTGGAAGAATAATTTAATACCGAGTGGTTAAAACAGTCCCTCCTTGCAGGAGATGTAAAGTTTGTCTCTTCTCAGCTGAAGAGGGCCCTAAACTTGAGTTACGTTGTTCCTGAGTGGGGATTATTGGGCTGCCATGGATGAGGAGATGCCATTTCACCTGTGCTTCTCTCTCTGAGAGAAGTGTGTTCTTCCTTCTCAGCTAGACTGATGGTTGGTCAATGGGAGACCCCAAAAAACTGAGTGGACTAAATCCTTCAGGACACCTGTGGAAAAACTCCTGGTTTTGTGGATTCAAACTGCACTTAGGCACTGTGCTTGAGCTGGCTATAAATCTCTGTCTCTCTCTAGTCCAGAGCGTCTCTGAGGAAGTGAGGGTGGATGACGACAACTGCCAACTCTGACAGGAATGTGACAAGGTGTGAATGGAGTCTCAGATAGCAGCTGCTTAAGGGGGATTTCTAAAATTCTGCCTGTCTCTGTTTTTACAGTTTCAAAAGCAAGATCAGCCTTTGAAGAAAGTTGCACCTTTATGTAAATGCTGGGAAGTCTGTGTTTGTAAATATTTCCCGTTTTCATTAGCATATATGGCACAACTGCCAGAGAAGTAGCACCAGAAGATACTGTAACTGAAAAATTCGTGGGCAAGTGTGTATGTTGTTCGCTTTTCAGCACTTTCTGTGTAATACACTTTTCCATTTCTCTGGCTGTGTGTCTAAAATTTTCTGTAAAAAAAAATTTCTTTTTTATTATTTCAGGTATCATAGGGAGAGTCTAGGGCAAATACTAGCTGCAAATACTATCTGGGAATTTTTTAGCTGGAAATCAAGTCAAATTAAAACAAGAGTGTCTTTTGATCCACCAAATTGCCAATATTCAGAGAAGGGAAGGCATGCTAAAGAGGAGAAAATGTGTCCAGCCTTACCAAGGGTGTAAACGTGTGCTCAGCTGCTGGAGTTTTGTCTCTGCTCATTGCGGCAGGGTTGCGCTGGATGACCTTTAGAGGACCCTTCCAACCCAAACCGTTCCATGATTGATGCTGTGAGGGAAGTGCTTTGCCCTGGGAGAGGTCAGTGCACAGTCAAGCTGCTGGTGCCCAGCAGTGGGCCCAGCCTTTGCAGGGTGGGCAGGCTTCCCCCTTTCACAGTAGCATTTCTTTCTGTAACTGAAACAAGACTTGGAGAAATAGTCCAGAAATAGAACCAAGGTAGGCAGAATATCAAGTTCACCTGCCAGACGCAAACCTTTTTTTTTTTTTTTCTCTCTTCCCTTCTTGTTATTGCTGCAATAGGTACAGAGAAAAATGGTGCATGATACAGCTTGCTCGATCTTTAAACATAGCTGGTCTTCTAAAACTTGCCCCACCCAAGTGCAAATGGTGTTGCTAATATTTAAGAAAAAAGTCTTTTAGCATTGTCATTGTGTTGCATGCCTTTATTTTTTAATGTCCCTTTAAAAAAATGCTTTACATTTTTTCTGATCTCCGCATGTGTGTTTGATAACATTCCAAAAAAATTGCCCAAAGGCAGCTTGTTCTTGCCTGATTTGACATCTTGAAAGAAAGGACTTGCTTTTTATAACAACATGTATATTTCAACAGAAGGTGAAATGAGAACTTTGAGGACATTAATTAGAAGTCTCACAAGCCTTAGTTTGTATTTTTCCTCTTTTTTGAAGAAACAGCCTAAGAGGGAGATCTTACTGGAAATAATGAAAATGAAAAGTCAGAGTGCTCAAGTGTGAATCTTATGAAAATCTGCCATAGCCGCATTATCTTGATTACCTTTACTTTAAAAGTGCTCTTATCTGAGATGCCCAACTTGCAATGTCAGTCATACTATTGATTGTGGGTGGTGGATAGAAAGTCATTTCACTTCCTGTGCTAACAATATCCTTAGGAACTCTGAAGTTGTTCTGCAGTCAGCTTTATCCACATTACGTTAATAAATATGGGAACATTCTAATTTATGCATTTCAAGAAAGATTGCTGTATCATTTAAATAGATTTTTCTTTATTATCAGCTTTACAAGAGCCTACAGCTATACCTCCTCAAGCTATGATCTCATTGCAGTCTAATCAAGGCTGGGCTTGGCTGGTATTTCAGCAAGATTTCCAAGTGAAACCTGGACTGTTGCAAGAAGTTTTGTTGTTGATTTAGTAGATAGAGTTTTTGTCTCCTGATTCAGTGCTAAATTCATGCCCCAGCTGGAGGTGCTGTCTATGCTTAGGTGGGAATTGTAATTTGTTTAACCTAACAATAATTTAAATTGTATAAAGAAATGCTTCTCTATTAATTGGCTGTAAGACTCCACCACGTGACTTGTATTAATTTGTTATTTCAGTAGTAAGTGATTACTGGTTTAGTTAGGTAGTTCTTTGTTCTTTGGCCTTAAATGTGTAGCTAAAAGCAATTACTTGCATCTCCATACTGCAACAATATTTAGGGTGGAAAAAGAGCTTTAATGGTGCTGTATACAAACAAATCAATAAAAAAGACATAAACACAAATACCAGTTTCTTCCCTCAAGTTAAGTGTTTGAGGTGAGCTGCATTGTTCGTAGATATTAACAATTCTTAAACTTGGCTGTGAAGCTTGATGTCCAGAAAACCAGCATTTAGCAGTAATCCTGTGAAATTCCTGACCGATTCAACTTAAATGCAGCCATTCATGTAAATAGCTGATTTACAAGTTCTTAGGAGGCATGGTACTGTGGCCAAGAAAGAATTGTAATCTAGGTCTCCATATCGCAACAAATTGTGTTCACTTCCCTCAGTTCTAGAAAGATAATACATGGAGGATTATTCTATTTTGTTTTCTATTAATTTTCTCTTGGTCTTCAGACCCAGGCAAAATTACTGACCTGTATGGGTCAGAATTTTAACAAGCATATTAATGAGCAATTTTGAAAGAATGTATCAGATCATGTTCTGTGTTTCTTTTAAAACCTTTATTCAACTTCTTATCTTTCAAGAGGGGCTTATGGTCTGAGTTGGACCTGTTTGTATTGTTAAATTTGATAGTGGAGAAATATTAGGGAATGTGTATACATTAAAATGAATATTTTAAGCTTGAAATAGTATAATGTAGCTATTTATATTTTTCCCACTGCCAAATATGTTAAAAATTGGCCTTTTTTCAATGCTATAGAAACTGTTCTGAGTGGTATTTTCCTTGGAGTGTGGTTGTTAGATCTCAGGTTTTTGTTTTTGGAAGAGAGGAGCTGGCTTGCTTTGATGCAGGAAGATCTTATTGCTTTTAATTTGGTAAGCTAATTGATGAAGGGAATGCTCTCAATTTTAGTGCTTTAATGGCTGTTGAATGACCTCTTTATTATGACTGTTGATTTACTGGCAGAATGGAGCCCACCGCCCTCATGTGTGGTGTAAATGATCTGGCTGTGGAAGTCTGAAGCTTGAGCAGTTGGGTTTGCAGGGTTGTTTTGGTTTTTGGGGTTTTTTTGTTTATTTGTTTTGTTTTTTGTTTTTGCAAGAGCTTTAACAGTTGAAATGGCACCAGTTGTGGAAATTGCATTTTAAAGTTATCTTTGATATTGCCACATGTGATCTAAAAACTGTGTAAGGAGTTGAAAGGATGGGTTAAAGGCTTGTGACTCCAGAAGTCCCAAGTCGGTTGAGTTATGTGCTTAGCAGTCAACAGTGTGAGAGTGGGGTTTAATGGTGTGTGTGCTTGCAGTGCTGAAATTGCAGTCTTCCTTTGTGCATTTCACACTATGTTTCAGGAGAAAAATCTTCCAGAGAACTCGGAGTGCTCTTGTTTAAAATCAGAACTTAAAAAACTTCCTTACAAGTGAACTTCTAACTTTTGGAAATACTGATTGCTTCCAAATTGTTGGTTTTTTATCTCCTCTGCGTTTCCCTCTTTCAGCTACTTGGGCAAAATCTGTCAAATTCGTCATGGTTTTTTAGTTTAAAAGAAAACAGAAACAAAATCATTCATGTCTGTGGAGTCTGCCAAAGGAATTGGTGTGTTTTGTGGGAATACTTACTGCAATAGGAGTGAGACAGCTGGATTGACTGTTTGAATATTTATTAATTTGGTCTGTTTAAAGGACAGTTTAAACTTCTCTGGTTGTTAGTTCACGCATATGTTAGTTTGTACTTTTCAGTATGAATTTTGGACATTAGCCTGAAAAGAAGAGATCTGCAAGACAGCTCTAGTTATTTCTTGCTGTTGTCAGAGGTTTGCCAGTAATGCAATTTATTATCTAGATATCCATCATGTTTATGGTTTTGTTTGTTTCTTTTTTAAGAGGAAAAACAGTGTGGGTATGTGTGGTGTTTATACATATGCTACATGTGCTTTACTCAGTTACTCAATAGACTGTCCTTATTTTTATCTGCAGACCCTGATGCATTGTATGTTCTCTTGCTTAATGAGTATTTAAAGTATGGGAATGTGGAAAGAATAAGGTAAATGGGAAGTGAAACGTGGTCGTGAAGAGATTAGAGGAAACAACTGTTTAGTAGTAACAAAGCCAATATTTTATTGCATGTGAGCTTCTTTCTTCTCAAGCCATTTGTATTTAGTCTTCCTATGCATTTGTAATCTATACGTAGAATACCTAATATGTATACGGTCCTAGTTCTGTGGGTCAGTTTGTTGTAGAAGTTTGAGACAGGTCCTAGATATTAAGGAGATTTTTTGCTTGTTTTGAATTTAAGAGATACAGTACATGAAGATTTTCACAGGTAAAGTAAAAATTGATGCAGTTGTACTGAGACTTCACTTAATCTATGAGGACTTGCTTTTGGCTGTCTGTTTTGAACCTATTTGATACTAATGCCTCTATAAAACTTAACATAATTCTGGACTTTTGGGTTTGGGTTGTTTTTTATTTGGGGTTTTTTGGGGGAGGGGGGCGTGTTTGCTTGTAAGAAGCCATCTTGGAAGTTTTGTAATTCCACATAGCATAATATTTTCAGTTTCTTAAAGGTTATGCCGGAATCATGCTGTGCTCTCTTCATCCCCTCACCCCCCCCAAGAACATTATTACTACTCTGTGGGGAATTATTGGGAGTTGTAATTTTTGTACTACTTCTAACTTCACAGATACGGTCATATACGAGCAGGAAGGAATGTAAGGTTTATGGAACGTGTAACTGAATGTTTTGTGTTTAAATGCATTCATTGAGTGACAGGGATAGTCTACAAAGTTTTGATCAGGAATCAGTTTTCAAAAATCAACTTGATGGACTTCTGAATGTGTTTGTACCCTCCATATATGTTTTGCCAAGCAGCAGACTTCTGATGTTCATGCGGGTTTAAGATGAATATTTAATAGAAGGAGATAGTTTTGAAAAGTGTTTTGTAGTATTTAAATTAGACAGAACTTAAGTGCTCTGAATTGCTTTCTGAAGGTGCCTACCATTTGCTGTCAACTGTGTGAGAAGCTGAGGAAACCAGTGGTTCCTCAACACATTCCATTATGCTTACATGGGTACTTGTAGTAAGATGAAATATTAGTGAGCAAGAATATTGTCTCTGTATTTGCAGCATGTGCATGCCTATACCTAAAATATTTTTTGAAAATTTCTTTCTCTGATTGTTTCTGAGCATAGCTTTTCAGTTTGATTTATCAAGCTGATCAGGGAAGAGTTGTAACCTGCCAAGGATGACAGCATTTATGAACTTAGAAGTTCCTTCTCCTCTCCATAAATTAGTACAGTACTAGTGTTCAGTCTCTGATTAATTCAGAGCATTTTTGGTAATCACAGATCTCTTATTGCAGATAAGAGAACAGTATCTGCCACATAACAGATTTTTGTGGGGTCTTTTTAGTGGCCTTTGTATCTATCTGAAGGTCACTGTGGTGTGCTGGACTCCCCCAGACAGAAGGAGCCAACTAGCTGGTAAATGCTGGAAATGCAGGAAATTGCAGCTTTGAGAAACCAAAAAGCTTTTGTCAGGTACACAATTCTTGGGTTAGTTCTTAGAGTAGAAACAGATGGAGTTGAGTGTTTGATGATAGAAAAGAGGTGGTTATTTCGAAGTTCCTCTGAACCGTGATGAAATGCCAAAATCTGCTGAAACCTTTGAGCTGTGTAGTCAAAAGCTCAGTAGCATTGGCACTGAGGGGAGCGCCTCACATCCTGTCCATGTACTTCTTCTACCTCATCCATATGGAAAGGAAGACTTCCCCTCTGCCACCAGCCCTGCTTTCTCCCCATTTAAATCTGTTCATTTCTGAATTGTTAGATTATTTGAAATGTTTAACTTCCTCTTACTTAGTAACATCTATTAACTGATATATGAGCTAGGGAATATGTTCTTATGTTTCTTAGATACAGATTTTCTGAAGAACTGTACTTAGTAATGAGGGTTCTTTTAAAGATGTAGAGTGACCTGTTTTTCAGGGTGGTACAAGAAGAAAGGGTGGAACAAATCTGAGTGTCTGAAAGCTAGAAATAGGTAACATAGTAGGGAAATCTACTGCAGTGCTTGAGAGGCTGTATTCCTTTGGATAGCTAGTAACAGTAGATGTTCATCCATTCTTGCAGTCATTTCTCCAGCTGAATGACCTTTCAGAAAGAAAATGGATCATGATCAAGGGTGTTCTTCTTGTTGTGATTGTAGGTGGCCCTATTGGATCTTTTCTTTGCTCCAGGCTCTTTGCTGTTCTGTCCGTCATATTTCTAAGATCTAGACCATTTCTGTACTCACAGTACAGAAAATACTCTAGACTTTTGCTGTGCATTTGTGTCATCTACAACAACAGGCTGTTTGATGTTCTGGTAGTGGCAGAGAGGCATCTCTGAGAGTTATCTCTGAGCAGTTTGGCAGAGTCTAAGAATGCTTTTGCCTGGTGTGTGAAAGTGAATTCAGTTTGGTTTTGTGGAAACTGTAGCGTAACCTACTGAGATGAAGACAGTTTTTTTTAGTAATGGAAATTCATGAACTTCATTCTAAGTTGTGATTTGATTGTTGGGAGGTTTTTTAAATGGAAAAAGATCTGTGTATTAAAGAAACTTACTTGAAAAAAATACCCAGAGCTTTTTAAAATGGCCAGACTTTTTAATTTTAGAGTAACAAGTTCTTCGTACTCAGTCCTTCTATTATATTCTCTCTGTAATGGACTTGCAGTCATGTCTGGATAGGTGAAGGAGGGAGGGATCTGTCAATGAGGAGCATGAAAGTACAGTAAATTTGTTTAGAAGTGATGCACAGGTACCTACTGCTCTACTCAAAATTGCCGTTTCAGTACTTTTCTTCTTCAGTAAAATGCGTGATTGTTCTCAAAAAACCTTCACGAAGTTATACAAACAGATTATTTTGGATTTTTTTCTCCCTTGAGATAAAACATCCTTAGTTACACAGTTGCTTTGAAAGCTTCCAACATAAATTATGAAATAAAGCAGTGTCTCCCCATTTCCCAAATACATATAAACTAGTCAGTGTTCTGTAGGAAATAAGTTTCTGATTTGGTTCAGTGAATATTGTAAAAAGTTACTGTTTGGGGATAGCAATACTTTATTTGGAAGCTGTGTATTTTTCAGTAAAATACTCTAATATTTTAGGATAGCATCATAGAAACATGATTTAATGATAAAGGAAGTGAAATGCTTCCTACACAATGTCAGTTAGTCATCACTGTGTTAATTTTCTTAAACAAATTACATGCAAAAATGGGATTGTGGGCGTCTAGCTGGCTGATATCTGATGTAGTGAATTATCCAACTCCTGATGAGTATTTGGATTCTGGATAATGCAGTAATTACAGTATTGTAAATTGCTTTATTTTCTCTACAAATACGTATTTTGTTGACCCAGAAGAAAGCAGAACATCAGATTTTCAGGAGAAGCATTTGTAGTTGTCTCATTTTTTTAAAATGGAACAGTAAAACGTCCATTTCACAGCCATTCTTTCAAGTAAAAGAAAGATGCAAACATGCCATGTTGACATAAAGTAATGTTTTATTGGGTGTTTATATGTGGAAGGAGTTTTAGGATAACAGGGAAAACTTGAAGATTCGTGTGTCCATTAAACATAATTAATGTTTAGAATAGTTAATTCAAAATTTTAGAGAACTGTATACTTTAAAAACCTGTTTTTATAAACAGTTTGTAATCTGTTTCTTACATGAGTATTTTGGTCAAGTGCCTTTATTTCTAGATAGAAAGGCTTCTGTAAAATTAAAAAAAAAAAAAGTCTTGTTCTGAGGCTGGGAGACTCAACTCTTATGTCATAATGCTTTGTCTAAATTTCAAAAAATTGGTAGAACACAACTTGTAAGTTCCAAGGTAATTTTTTCCCCCTTTAAACTATGTATTCTTAGTTTGTATAAGAAGTTTTGTACTTCTTATGCTTTTCCGTTTATCCTGTTTTGTAAAAGGTAGCATCGAACAATTTGCTCCCCTGCTCATAAAATTGGAACTACAGTGATATATTAGTAAAATAAGTTTTTTCCTGCACTCTTTACCTTCTGGGAACTTCATGTTTTTCCTGACTGCTGGGGAAGATTGCTATCACGACCAGGGAGTAGGGCTGTGCCTTTTCTGACACCTTGGAGACCTGAGGAGTTTCTGTGATTACTCAGTCTCTTGTTAGGGAGGGGTGTAAGACAAGTCTTTTGTTGCTCAACTGAATTTCTTCTGTCTGATTCAGGAAATTGTCATCTTAACAAATATTGTAGTCATGACCTGTTATGCCAAAGGTGTTGGTGATTAGAATATGCAAGTGAAGATGCACATGGATCTTTGGTGGTGGTTTGCTTCCTTGACGCCAGTAATGGGTCTGGGTTGGCAAAATTTCGACACAGAACGGTATCAGAAGCAAGGAACTGGAAATTTATTGCATTGAAAATTGGGAGATCTAGTAAATTAGTTACCTCTTTTGCCACGGGTTGCTTCTGTACCTCTGTGGAATTGTATGTCAGCTTTGCCTCTGGTGATGAATAGAACTAACAGTATTTCACAGAGGTCTGTTTCTCATGAAACAGACCTGATGCAGAAGGGCTGAAGTATTACAAAGACTTTATAGTCTTTCTAGTAAGACTCAGAACACAAATATTTGAAAACCCTTGGGGTACACAGAGTTGTGTCAAAAGGCTATAGCTATGTGATTCTGTAAATTTTTCTTCATGGCAGTCACAAGCACAAACAAGGTATTGTTTTATATACAGTGTTCGTCGTAAGTCATGTACTGAAGTGTACAATTAGATTTCTGTTTACAAAATTAAACCCACTACCTACCTAAAATGCACAGATGCTTTTAGTGCTTCAGAGAAGTAGAAGAGATGAATGGACTTATGTGAGTCAGCATCTGAGTGTGAGGCAAAAAAATCCGAAATGTGGACTACTTATGTAGTAGGCCAATCAGCCATTTGTAACATTTGTTGGTAATAAAACTTCATAAGGAAATATATTTTTGTAGCCAAATCATGTCCTTGCTGACGACTTGAATTTCCTTCAATTTCTGATGATTATGACCCACTTACAGCTCTATAATAGAAAGATGCTGTCAGTGATGAAGACTGATGATGATTTATGATTTATGGTGATAACACAGCATACATGTTTCAGCAGAATGAGGAAAGCACGTGCATGTTTTCTTCTAACTGTAGACAAAATTAAAAATTCAGTTTGTCTGCGCATTACCAGCAGTAATTGGAGGCTGCTGTCTGTATTGTGTCAATTGGTACAATCACCCTGCATTTCAGCCTAAAGGTGTTGGGCTAGTGTAGGCTCCACCTTAAATCCAGTGCTGCAAACATCAAGTCTTTAGCAACCTGGTTTATTTTGCTGAAAGCTGATGGGGGAAATGTTGCATGAGCAATTTAATTATCTGATTAGAGGGAGTGGAGATGAGCAGCAGGGAGTGGCAACATCGTGGTATACAGTCACATGCTCTGCAGTGACTTAAAGGCTTTAGTCCAGCTGACTTCCAGTGGAAATTAAATTGAACTATGGAAATAATTTGAAAATGCTTATCTCCTGTTTTCATTAACAAGCGTTTTGAATCTAAAATGTATTCGGTCCTCTTCTGACGACAAAATGGACATAACTATTATCAAAGTAAAAAGAAAATTATTTTGCTTGTTTTTTGGTTTTTTTTTTGCTATCAAAAAATACTTGACATTTGACTATCTAGGAGAGTATGTTCTCTAAATCAGCACTAAATTAAGTCATGATGTGTTACAGCTGGGTTAACCTCTCTTACAGGTACCTCTTTGCCTAAAACCTTGGAATTTTCTGGTACATTTGGTTGATACTGGCTGCAGATTTTCATGGCCAAGTTTTCTTCCGAGTTCTTAGGAAATTTCTATGAAGACTTTTTTGTGCATCTTGTTTTGATACGAATTAAAATTTGTTGTATACCTTTCAATACCATATTGATAGTAATTACTGCTTTTTAAAAATGTTTTTGAACTTTGCACTGAATTTTTTCTTACTTTTCTGATTTAACTCTGTTAGCTCTGGATGCCCCATCTGTGGGAATGTTCAAGGCTAGGCTGGGTGGGTCTTTGGGCAGTGTGGTCTAGTGAATGATGTCCCTGCCCATGGCTGGGGATTTGGAACTAGATGATCTTTAAGGTCTCTTCCAGACCAAACCATTCTATGATTCTATTTATCCATGAAATTTAGCCTTAGCATGTTATCCTGTATGGTTGCAAGGAATGTAGGCTAGGGTTGTGTGTGTGTGTGTAACACTTACTTAGAGTAAGTCTGAAATCATTTTACAGAGTGATTTGGTCTTTACATTTTATATTCTTGTAATAGTTTGCGGGGTTTTTTTTGCTTTTACTTACTGTTTTTTCAAGAGAAGGCAAAAGAAAAGCGGCATACTAGTGATGTCCATGTACTTTTATCAGCCAAACTTCATTTTCTGAACTAATTTTCCTGTGAGAGTCAGCATTAGAAAGTGACTTGTGTGGGGTACCTTGTGCACTGGGTTTAGGTAACATTCCTTTGCCAAAGGAATGTTTGGATTCAAGAACTTGGTCTCCAGGTTCTGGAGGGGCTGTGTTGTAATTTCCTGTTTCTGGTGCTTGGGCCAAGACTTCTTTGAATTTCTCTTAACCCATTCAAGTGTTACCTCTTCTTACCCAAAAGTCTTTTTCCCTTATCGTTCTCTGCATGAGTGATTCTGGATTCAATTAAATAGTCAAAATCTTTCTTTACCACTTTCTTTCACTATGCTATTTCTTTCCATAGCTCCAAAGCTTGTTTTGCCTTTAAAGTCCCAAGCCTACAAACTGTTTAGCATGAAGGATCTTCTCTCAGGACATGCAATTGATTGAGACTTCTAATAGCTGGGCACTTTTAAAGGTCAAGTGACCTAAGGCATGACATCGTGGATGCTGATTACTCCTTTTCCTGAAGCAGGGGTCAATATAGTGTTTCAAATGTAGTTGCCAGTTTTACTTCTTAACATTAGGATTTGTATTCTTAATTTTCTTTGTTTGTTTTCCTGGAACTCAGTGAACCATTTCAGTTGAAATGTAAGAAAAATCAGTGTTTGAGCTTTACATGCTCAATGGAGAGTTTCTGCCTAATTGAAGTATGGCGAATTCATCAACCACTGAAAGAAAAAATGATTTCATAATGAAAGCATTGAACAACTTTGATTAGTGAAGTGGTTAATACCACCTGTCGTTAATTACTGAAATGGATCTTGGAGTAGGATGAGGACATAGGGTGATTGTTTAAAATCATGGCTTAGGTACTGCTTTATTAGAAAGCTGTAATATTTAAATAAGAGCAACAGAAAGATGTCTGTACTTTCTGTACCATACATTTAAATACAAATGAGCAGGACCTCAAGAGCTTGCAGGAAGAGCAGTGATTTTTATGTTTTTGTAGTTGTATTTGAAGTTAATCAGTCTGTTTTTTTTAATTCAAAGCCAGAGTACACATAACAAACTGTGACCTGAAAAAGTATCCTGTGAATTTTGGTACGCAAGAGAGCACATTGTTTTTTCTCTATCTCTGTGACTCATGCAGCTAAAACATCCAGTTCTAGTTTTGAGGACAAGAGCATCTAGCAAGATTAGGGGATGTTTTGTAGTGTTTGATGATAGTTGTCCAGGTGCTGATAAAATTTTAGTAAAGCACTAGAAAAATGTCTCCTTTCTGAGATATTTGGAGAGTTATTTCCCTTTCTGATTAGGCTGTGAGTTGAAGAAGAAGGATCATGGTGTAGTAGTTAGGCATTTTAAACAGCAGAGCTAGCTTTAATGTACAGTGTCAGAAAAGGAATTTTCCATTCTTGAGTACGTATTATTCAAAGCTTGCCGTTTTGGATGGAAAGCAGGAGCACATTATGATCTCCAGCATATTCAGAGTTTTGATTTTGAGGTTTTTTTTCTTAAAAAAAAAAAAAAAAGGCAGTTCAAATGCATTTTGTTCTTATCTGATTTATGTTCACAGATCCATTTCCTGAACTGACCAAAAATCTGATGATGGATGCCAGTTTCTTCCAGGGTTTCAAAGTTATGTATTAAAATTAAATCTTGAAGTTCATAACTTTTGCTTACTGAATGCTGGACCTCAGTCTCAAAGCAATGGGAAAAAACCCAAACCTGTAAGCTGTACCTCAGTTATGGCACTTCTTATAATGCAGTGCAGGTTGTGCACATGAGATGGGGGCTTCCCTTAGAAGGCAAGAAGAGACCAAGGTTTTTAATGTGAATTTTAAGATGCAATGGCATCAAAAAAAGGGATAGTGCAGGGTCTTGGATGGTACAGCCAAGGTTGCAGTCACCATAAATTGACAGGTTTTTTAATCTGGTGCATGACAATTGACACAGGCTTCCAGTTTATTAAAAGTATGTTGAAAATCTAGGATGGTGCTGGAGAACAGCCTAAGTTACTTTAAAACTGACAAAATGTATTTTACTCAAGGAAATTGAAACACAGACCAAAATTCAATGGATTTTTAATCTTAACAAACTTGAAGACTTGGCTGTGTTTGAAATAACAGCAGTAGTTTCTAACCTTTAAGCAGTATGTCTTGGAACTTCGTTCTTATGTTTATTCTTGCTTGGTGGCTTGTTGTTGGTTTTTTTGTGGATTTTTTTTTTGAAAGATATTTGCTTAATGTGAAACAAGTTATTGGCTCAGTGCCAGGGTACCTGGAAGAAAGCAGATCAGAAATAAAGGTGGACTGTGAACTGATGGACCCTTTTAGTATTTTGTCCATTCACAGTTTCCGAAGAAACCAAAAAGTACATTGGGATTCAAAACCAAAAATTCTGGGTTGTATGGTGGCAGAGTAAATTCTAGTAAATCATAGGATCTGTAATCTATAAAGTTCTTAAATAGTCACAGGGCAACTGAACAATGAAACTTTTGACTGATACCATTCAGGTTAAGTACAGGAAGAAGTGGGTTTTGTTTTGTGTTGCATTGTGTTTGCAGGATACTCAGATGAAAATATGTGGCTTTGTTGCTAGTTAAACACAGCTTTGAGTCCCTGTTTTTCTATGATCGTAAGATTGTTTATATAAGATATGAGATCAGGTCCTACTCTGAAATAGTACAATATTTTCATTTATCAGTTAAACTCCAGATGACTTTTGAGATTATAGTGGATGGTGTTGGAATTTCTTCAGTCGTTCTTTATATTTTATCCCTATTTTTTTTTTTAAAGGACAGTAGCTTCTTCAGTAGCTTTGGAAAAAATTACTGAGATTACTTAGATACAAGTTATAATTAAATGATTATACTTAGTGTCATATCTCTATGGTTATGAATATTGTATTATTTCCTGCTCGTCAGTGATTCTTAGCCTTATTCTTAGTGTTCTAGTAGTGTTTGGAGGTAAAACTTACTTTGTCTGGCCTTCTCTGTGGTGTAGAAAAATTCTTAAATCTGTCCATTCTTTTCATAAGGACCACCTTAGCAGTAAAATAAACTCCTTAAAATCTTTAGGGATGAAACCAAAATTATATTTGCTTTTTAATGTGGTTTCCCTACTTTTCTCGTTACTGGACAGTGGTTTAAATTCCTTCTCGGAATTTGATGCAATGTGTGTGATGGTGTGTATCTTAATCATAACCTGTTTTTAATGAAAACAAAAGGTTGAACAACCTGTTCTGGTGAGAGGTGTCTGGACCTATAGCAGACATAGCCATATGGAACTAGCCCTTCCAACCCAGACTATTCTGTGATGTGCTGTGCACTAGGTAGGAAAATGCTTAAAAGTTCTTTGGTGCTAGGGGTATATAACAAGCCTCACTGACTATTTCTTCCAAGATACTCCTCTTGCTTGGGGTTGATTTTGGGTGGAGACCTGAGGGTGTGCAGCAGCACTGGAGGTGATTATACAAGATGACAATAGCAGCAATTTGTGGTTATCTCTGTGGCTGTATCAGTTTTGTGCTGGTAATTTCCACAAGGAAAACTTCCTACAGGAGGCTGCGTCACACTGATACACGGTTGCTCTGTTGTAACCTGGCTGGAGCCAGCTTGTGACTCCTTGAGTGTGGGATTTGTATCAGGGCATAGTTTCTGGTTGCTTGGTAGTTTCAGAGGGAAAGATCTGTGGGAAATAAATGTGGCTAACACATTTGCAAATGTGTTGAGGTCTTAACATGCAGGTCATGAACAATAATGATGTATCGGCCGTCGCAGCTGATGAGGAAAACATCTTGGTCTTGCCAGTCAAAGATTAAGGGCTTAGACATATTTTTTCCTGATTTGTGGCAGTCTCTATATAATGATTGTTGCAGGAACATCTCTGTGTATTCTCAGAGAGCAGCTTCTAATTTGTTTCACATTTAAAATTTCATACATTTAGAGACAATCACTATTCTCAGGTCTAAAAGAACATACTCTGGTGGTTCACAGAGGGAAAAAGTAGTTATAGGATACTTCTGGAAAAGTTAGGAGACCAGTAATTTCAGTGGAAGAGCTGTTGCCTAGGAAGATTTCTGTTCATTTTATTTAGGTGTGCATTTATGGACTCACTGCAAGTAAGGAGAAAACTTGTGAATGATTTTTATTTAGTCATAAGTTCATGTAATTT
Source organism: Oreocharis arfaki (assembly GCA_013398015.1). Taxonomy (NCBI): domain Eukaryota; kingdom Metazoa; phylum Chordata; class Aves; order Passeriformes; family Paramythiidae; genus Oreocharis; species Oreocharis arfaki. The sequence continues at coordinate 246,380 of VZRR01011751.1, forward strand.
TGTTTTGCCACAACTTGGCCTTGGTATTCTGAGATTTTTGCAAAAACGGAGTATTTGTCAGCTTTATCTAGGGATTAGAGTTGCAATTTCCTCATGAAACTTTAAAATTCTCAGCTGAAATTCTTTAATTTCATAGCTGGTAACTGTTGGCACTGGTAGAGACTATTGATGATGAGCCTCTGTCAGTATGTGCTGACAAAATGGTGATTAACCTGTCTGCTGCAAACCAGAGACCCTGATAAGTTAGCTGTGCTTTCCAGTCAGTAATATTTTCTTTTTATTTTTAATAAATATAATAAATAGCGATACTGATTTGTATCAATTCATTGCATTTTGCAAAAGCTTCTATTTGACTTTGGCTTGTAAGTTCCCTTAAAGTAGTCCTAGTACTCCACATGCAATGTTGCCATGAATATCGCAGGCTAATTGGTACCACAGAGTTTAAGGTTTTTTCATATATTGCCTTTATTTTTTTCTCTTTATCATTCAATGTTTGTTCTTTTCTCCAGAGTTAGACCTCTCTTGTTTTTGTAGCTCTCTCACTTGAGATGGTGATCCTCTGAGTATCTGTTCTATGGATGCAGTCTTCCAGTACTGTTTTTCCAAACCTGTTACTCTTGAAAACAACATCTGTTGCTCCTAACTATCACAATGTTGCTTAGAGACATCATGACGTTATACCTTTCTGAAAATGCCTTACCTGTGATTCTTGACAGTATCCTCTACTTTCAAATCAAAACCAAAATTATTTTTTGTTCTTCTTGACTTGCTAACATGCGTTTTGTAGTAGCTGCTGTATAGTCAGCTTAATGTACTCTGTGTTATGGATTGATTTCCTCCATCTTCCTCCTTAGCATGGTGAGACAGGGATATTGTCTGGGTGGGCATGTCTGCGGTATCTAGGAGCATGAGGACAGCTGTACCGAGTAGGGACAAAGTCTACTGGAACTACTTTCCTGTTTGTGGAAGTAGCTGAGGAATAGTTCTGATAATAACTGAGGAATAGGTCTAAGAAGCAGGAGAAGTATAATGTAATTTTAAAATTATTATTTCCCTTCTTTCTTTTACTTTTGATACAGTTTTTTAGTAGACAGAAAGGTAGGGATGTCTGAATTATTTGTGTTTAAGTTAATTAGCAAATTCATGGCAGGACAGATTTCTTTGGTTTTTTAAGCTCACTGTATTTTTGAACGTTTGCCTTTGCTGGTATCTACTGGCAAAGTTTCATACCTGCTTTTAAGAAAATGGTGCAATTTTACATAGCTGTCTAACTGGCTATGTTATAATTCTGAGAAATAGGTGCCCCTCTCCATTTTGTGGATTTGTGATAGTGTGTTATAGTTTAGTATATAATAATTGTTTGTGCTACATCTTTTCTAAGCTCAAGTCTGTCCTGATTACATTTTCTTCATGAAAATTTTGGGTCAGTATCTCTGACCAGACTGTTCTTCGCTCTTATGTTCTAAATTCTGCTGGATTCTGGTTTGGGAGGGATTACATGAAACTTTCAGTTTACCATAACATAGGGGATTGAATGACACAGGATCATCATGTGAGTAAAAAAGAGCAAGCCATTCCCTTTCTAGTAATTACAGATGTTTTATTTACTTTTTTGGTGGTGATGACTGAACCACTGTTTTCAGAGCACATGATGCAAGTGATGATCTCTGGCATGCCCAGAGCTTGCCTGTGGGTTGTGTTTGGTGTGTGTTTGTGTGTGTGTCTGTGTGTGTGTGTAGTTTTGTGTGTGTGTTCCATTATCTACAGTGACTTTAAGCAATTCAGTCTTCATTACATGGCTCTTTGCAGCTAGTGCAGCTTTGACTAAGCCCGGTAGTCTTACATCACTGACAAAATTTGTTCATCTTCTTGCAGATCACTTTAAAAAATTATTAAAAACAACGTGAACAAAAACTACAACCAGAACTTCTAAAACCAGACAGACTGAACAGCACAGTCTGTAGTGTAGATGCCAGTGAGATGCTTTTGGTATCCTTTCAGTATTGTAAAACCTTTTTATTTCTATACCTCGTTTTCTCCTGACTGGGCTTTTAGAGAGGATTAGTTTAAATCCTATGACAGCATAGTTTCTTGTAAGAGTTTTGGTAAGAAACGCCATCAAAAAACTAAGAAACCCTCTGTGGGGGGGGAAAAAGGTATAGTGTGTTGTTCAGATGATTCTCTGTTGAGTTACAAAGAATTTAACTCAACTACGAGACAGAAGCCTACAGGAATCGCACCTTGCTGTTGCTTGCTGTGTTTTACTAATGCCATATCTTCTGTTGTGTGTAAGTTGGTAGAAACTGGTAGTCATGTACTTGCCTTCATTTTCTCAGGACTTTTGTGGGGCTACTGTAGACATTAATATATAAGCCTTCGTTTTGTGAGGTAGCAAGGTTGTTTTAAATGAGGGGTCATACTCTGCAGTAGGAGTTGTTTTAAAGCATAGCCTGGTCTTGATTTGTTGAAGGTTGTGGTGGGTTTTTTTCCTCCCTGTAACTTTTGCATTAGTTTGGGAATCTTCTTCTGATTCTCCATTTTGTAAGAAATGCTTTATTGCACATAGCTTGTTACTCAGGATCTGCGAAGATTGTGAATGCAGATCTAAATTATTTATTTTTACTTCCCAGATCAAATACTGAGGCACCTTTCTTAATCTCCAAAATTTTCTAGTTCGGTTCTTGACATGTGTTAGAATAGCAGCATTGTGACTTTAAGGGAGCGCGAAAGACTGTATAAAAAATGAAATTGCATGGTCCTGTTGTTTTTTAGAGAATGACCTGAAATAAAACCTGTCTTGCAGTGTGAGCGAGGGTTTTGTTCTTACAGATGCCTGGCCAAAAGCAGATTTTACAAGCAGCTGTATTTTCATTCTGTAAGTGCTCCTATACCTTGTTTATAAGACATAAACCTAATCCATTTTATGATCAGGGATACTTACCAGCAAAATTTGAGTATGCTTTACGTCAGAATTTGGGGCTTTTTTGTATGTGTGTGTAGTCTTATGTAATAACAGACCATAGACTGTTATCTTTTTATAAATTATTAAGTATTCTTTATTGCTTAATTGGATGATTGACCTTGTCTTTCTAGGAGGAAGCTGTTTCTCAGTATGCCAGTCCTATTTGTTGGACTCCTGTCCAGCCAGTCCTGGATTTGTTGGATAGTCCTGTCCTAAAAGCTTTTTTCAGATCATATTCTCACTCTGAGGCTTGACATTTGATAACTGCTGGGCCCGAACCCATTTGCATGTATTGATCATGCTTTCTGTGTTTCTTCAGTATGTTCATTTTCTGTCTGTGGTGTAGAATTGCCTGGCTGTATTTGTTTTCTTTCATTTCTCTAAGGGCTTGGACAACTTAATTCGCTTATCTGGCATTGACACGGTAGGAACATCATTTGCTTTTCTCAGGCGAAAGGAAGCAGCGTGTCTTTTGTTCTGTGTTAAAGCCAGAGTTACAATGTTGCTTTCCTCATTTCAAGAAGAGTTCATCTGTGAGTGAGCTTTTTGAAATGACAAGTCTTTGCATAATTGGGGTGGTTTTCAAGGTAACTTGGGCCAAAATTGAGATTATTGGAAAATAAGGGCATGTAAGGTTATGTTGTGAACTAGATTTTACCCAGGGGCCTGGATCCTGTTTCAGGATTTTTTTAAAAAAACCCACTTCTGTCTTTGAATCTCACTTTGGCAAAAGAAACTTCAGTGTAAGATTCAGGCATTCTTTGTAATCTCCTCTTTCTGTTATTTTGTCACACCCTTGTTCACTTACATGAACTCAGCTGTGCTCAGGAGAAAATATTGCTCCCAGCATACTGTGTGGGCTGGCTGATTGGAGAATACAGCAGGCTGGCATCTTAGCTGAGCTGTGGGCTTGATTTACTGTAAATGGGCTAATTTAACCATGAGGTGCTATACTGCTGTGTTCCTGTGCAGGGAAGCTGCATGAGAGTAAGCAACTGAGTTGCTTACAGTTTTCTGCTTCCATTGATTCGCTGTAGTTAGAAATAAGGAGGTAACAGCTGTGAAACACAACTTGAAATAAAATGCAGAGAAATAGGTAAGACAACTATTTTGTGAACTGCTCAGTTTGTGCTCAGCATTTCTGGATGTTTTTAAAACATAGTACTAGCTCAGATTTTTGTGTTTTGTTATTAAAATAACTGAGAAGAGGTTTGTGATTTGTTCTGGAGAGTCTTAATAAAGATTAATTGATGGAAGATCTGTACTTTTTAACCCTTTCATGCAGAGAGACTTAACAAGCTGAGTATTCTGGTACTTCTGAAGAAAGAATAGAGCATCAGTCTGTTATTTCTATGGTTGAGGTAAATTAGGCTGTCTTAAGGGTGTCATTATAAACCTACTATCTTTTATTATTTGATTTTTTTCCCCTATTTGAACGACAGAAAAAACTTTTCAAGAATTTTGTAGTTGCTAGTCTTCTCTTCTGTAACTGAGACAAGCACTAAAAATCCCATACTAGCAAAATTTGCATATCAGTCTGTTCATTAAAAGACAGAAATTTGCTCTCCAGTCTTATAGTTTTGCTATTTTATGCCATATGTAGCCAATTGAAAAAACAAGGTAAGAAAATATTGCTTGCTTTTTGTTCTATATAAATAAATGGAAGTGAGCATAATAGCAGCCAAAAGAAACATTCCTCTGTGATTGCAGCAAGGTTTGTCCAAAATAATAGGGATTGTATTTTGTAAATGTTTGGTTTGCCTCTGATGTTTAACATTTTAGGCTCTTTAATGTATGTGGGTGCATACTAGGCTAAGTGTAAAATTTCGAAATCCATTGGCGGCAGTCTTGTAAGATGGGACCACCTGCTGTGTTTACTTGCCTGTTTCAATTGCTCTGTTACGAAATTTCTTCTGTTGCGAGTTGAGGAAGATGGAGGAGGCCTCTCGGTTAAAGTATTACTTGGCATTAAATGTTTGTGTGGGTCACCATCTTCCTCATTTGAGAACAAAAACTTTTATACATATGACTTCTAAGTCTTTTGGATCCACAGAATGATGGATCCTTCTTTATGTGGATCCAACCAACTGGCATTTTGTGCGTATTCATTCTCAGGTTTTAACACTGAAGTAGCTGTTGAGGCTGTGCATAAAGCTAGCCCTGTCACTCTAGTCCTAGCTGGTTACTGAAAATTGTTAAGAATAATAAATTCTTCAGGCTTTATGAGTGTCTTTATATGAGTGTTCTTGCAGAAATAATGGTCACTTTGTTAGGGGACTTTAGGTAAACCATGCGAAACTCTATGGTAAATGGTAATAATTTTGGCCAAAAAGCATCTGAGTCAGCATGGAAGATGACCAGAAACATTACTTTGTGTTGAGCAAGAAACTTCCTTTCAAAGGACTTTTCTTGTACTGAGAGGACAGTACTGGTCAGCATGCCTCTAATTTTACAAACAGCCTTGTGTACCTGTGAAAGAAAATAAGATTTGTGAACGTAATCCAAATGATTTCATTGTCTCGATACTTCAATGTGTCTATGACTGTCAATTAAACCAAGAGCGTAGTCAAATGAGAACCTCCAGAGTTCATAAGCAAAATTAGTTCTTACTCTTTGTCCAGTCCTTTTCTGTATAAGAAGGCCTCTCAAACCTTAGTCAGTGGTGATAAAGGATGATTCACTGATGTTTGAGACATTTAAAAAGCTTAGTTCTAGCAGCATTTCAAACAAAAGCTGCCTTGAGGAGCTGTTCTCCAGGGTAAGGTGGTGCTGCTGTGGGAGACCCAGAAATCATCCTGTGGGAGCTGCTGTGTGCCCTCTTAGCCACAGTTAATGCTGGGCAAATACTATCAATTGATGAAATGTGCCCCCTACAAGATGTAGTGAGGAAATCATGCTTTAACGCAACTTAAAATATTAAGATAAATTGCAGGCAATTTAATGCCATTTTAGAGGCAACTCAAGTGAGTTCTGCCACCTGAGTCTGTCACTTACGTTGTAACGTCCTGGTAGCAAAAGCACTGCACTGAGCACTTAGCAATGGAAAACCAGTGGGTAACGGGAGCATAAAACCTGTATGTAAGAAGCCCTGTGAATATTGACTGTTAAGAATATTTTTCGATTTAAAGATCTTATTTTGTCCATCTCTGAGCTGGGTTCATATAGGAATGATGGCTTGAGTAAATCCATCTTGAATCAAAAAAAGTACAGATCTAAATAAGAGGCATCTTCAGTTTCCACGAAGAAAGCATCTATAGCACATATTTTTTCACACTGAAAATAATACTGCCTAGTTAGATGGGATTTCTTTTGGAACATCAGTCAGAAAATACTCTAGTGGCTAGTGATGTGGGTCAGTGCTAGGATGGGTGATTTAGAAGCCATTAGCTTTTGCATTCCTGGTTGTCTTTTTATAATTTTCATCACTCTTGTATTTAAAAATCTATCTTAAAATGGGTAACAAAAATTGAGATGATGTCCAGGTGTCCATGGCAGGAATGGAGGTATTAATCTTTCACTGAGATAATTTAAGTTTAGTTTTGTGGGTTTTTTCTTTTTTTTCCCTCTTGTTTTTTTCTATCTGTGTGTTTTTATTCTTCAGCTCTTAGTTGTAGTCAATCCATGTCCTTTCTACCCCAGCCCCCAGCTCCAACACTGAAATGGCTCAAGGTCAAGAATTTGGCTGTTAAAGGAAACTGTTTTGTTTTACATTAAGATTAATGGAGCTTTAAACTAACTAGGAGAGAAGAATTGTTCTGCTGAAATTATTAAACACATCCACCCTTTTCAGCAGACGGGTTTTTGTCCTCAGTAGTGCTGGAAGTAAGTTTTTAACAGATTGTACCAGCAGTAAGATACTCAGTGCAAGTGCATAATGCCATTTTAAAATGAAAAGTGAGATTGGATATGTGTAAATGTGGCAATCACAATTAAAACCTAGTTCCTTGTGGTGCTCAGTAGGAGATAATTCAGTTAGAAATAATCTAAAATTATACTCCTATGCCTTTGTCCATGTGTATGCTTTATATTTGATTGCTCTAACAATGAGATACTTGAAAAAGTGAACCATAGTCACTATGATTTGATGGAAACATGGAGAGAGAATGCGAGGAAGGGCCTCTGAGCCTTCCATGTTGTCTATTAAAAAGACATAATGTTTCCCACCTTTTGCTCTAAACATCTTCAGGAATCCTTTTGGGAGCAATATGGCAGCTGCTTAAGTAATTCTGGAACAGAAAAATCTCAAAGTAAAAATCAAGCAGAGGTGTTTTGTCAGCAGCGTATTTTTCATATGTGGTAACTTCTGATGCTTTTTATTGCCCATTGCCTTGGAGACACACCTTGGTGGGCATTCTGTCTGGCTTGTACAAGCCTTGAGAAGCATAACCAGCAGCATGGTTCTTGCCTTCTGTGTTTAAATCTGTGTACAGTACTGGAAGTAAAATATGGTATTGCCAGTTTGTTCCGGCTCAGCCCTGTATAACTTTGGCTGACTACAACAAGCAATAACTTGCTAGCCTTCCTGATGAGTAGGAATTCACTGCATTTGTGCTGACCACAGAAGCCTCCACTGTCATTTTTCATTGAGAGATTATGCAGTCCAGAGATGAAATGTTAATGTTTCAGCCATATACTTCCAAATTCTTGAGGACTTTTTTAGTCAGCTTACTTGCATTTAGTACTGGCTAAAGTATTAACATTATCCTCTGCTGTGCAGCACTTTGGAAGTATAGTAACCTATTTTCATTTTCTCCCTTTAAGACAGGTGATAACCTTAGTGAGTATAAGGCAAAGACCAACAATTGGTGGTTTCTCCTGCACTGAAGTTTTCTAAAGAAAATAAATCAAATCTGAATTTGTACAGGAATGTTTGCCTTGCATTCCACACACTGAGTCAATTTATCTCAGGGGCTCTCTTTTTCCTCCTTCCCACCCTCTTTAAAGGCTTGGTGACTGGAAAAAAAAAGGAGGGGTGTACGGTAGATTGTAAAAAGAGATTTTTGTAGCCAGTGGTGCCAGGAATCATCAAGGAATGCTTAAGTAGTGCCTCTTGTGACAGCATCCAGTTTATTGGAAAAGCATCATGTGCCATCTGGCTTCGATTTTGCCTTAATTAAATGCATGCAGCTGTCTTTAACAACTCGGCTAAGATTCAGCCACCCTGACGTTTTGTAAAGAACTAGAGTTTGGATTTTGTTGGGGAAGCTACAATAGTCACCTGATTTATGTTGTTTAGTTCTCTTTCAGTGTGGTCCATGCAGTTTGCTGATATTTGAGTGACAATTCTGTTTAAATGAACTCTTAAGACTTGCTGACTCTTGGAAGCCTAATTCAGTAGGGGTTTTCCACACTAGATTCTGGGATTTTTCTTAGAACTGCAGTTATTGTGGAATTTTTTAATGGCGAAAGGAGTTTCTTAAGTTCAGCCAAGTCATTTGTCTGGGAAAAAGGCAAGCTTCTTTGTAAAAGTTTGGTTACTCCACCCAAAGACTCTATACCAATGGGATTTTAGCTTTGTGTGGGGAGGGGGGTAGGAGGAGAATGCTTTCTTCGCTGTTAGCCAGTTACTCTTAATGCAGAGAATAGCTAGGAACTACTTTTCACGGACAAGCAAACCATCTTGCATTCATGAGAACCTGTCTTTTTAATTAATACCTGTTGTTTCATCTTGCATCTTCAGCAGCACCTTACCTATGTGGATGAAGGATGTTGGAAAAAAATTGATGCAAACTTCTACCCTTGCAGTTGTAATTCAAAAACACACTTTCGTTGTTCTGAATGCTAGGTATCTTAATTTTTGAGGTTTTATCACTTTGATCTTTAAAATGTAGAAAAAAAAATCAAGGGAAAACAAATTCACAGAAATAGTATTTTTATTTAGCATCTAGGTGAGATGAACAAAGACTAATTCAAATTGGCCTTTTCGTTTTTACGTAGTTTTATCAAGCTGACTAGTGATAATGGTCAAATGTTAATTTAAAACGAGTCTTCTACCATATTCCCAATACTCCTCAATGGTCAATTTCTATATTTTTCATCTAGCTATCAAGGATTATCCCATTTATTCCCTTTTGTTTATCACTGGAAATGTTATGTTCTTGGAAGGCCCTTCAGGAAGAGGGAGTACTTTTAATAGTTATATGTCCAGGCTTATCTAGCCCTTTTCTAGTTCTATATTGCAATAAATGTTTTCGCTTTTTAATCTTTCTAGGTCTCTTATTTTTAGCAAGTTATCCTTGGCCCATTGCCACCCATTGTATGAATGGAATTCTACAGTTCTCATTACGAACATCGGTTTGCTTAGACCTCTTTAGCTGATTCACTAAGTACAATATCCAGATCCCTCCTGCTGTGTCTTAACAGCTGTGCTGCAGGCTTGGGTTGGACACTCCCCCCTGCCCCCCAGGCCCCCTAACCTATAATAGGCACTCTGGCCTGCTTGTTGAAGAAAGAAGCTTTAGGAGCTGCTTGGCTTACCTTCACATCTCCATTTCCCTGTACCCATTTGTGTTTGAAATCACGATTAATGAAAAATTTGCTATTTTGACAGCCTTGGTGATCAGTTCTCTATCTGTAGAGGAAAAATACCATGATGAGATAGCTGTCAAACTTCCTCATGCAATGCAGCTAAACAAGTCTTATACCTGGCCTTGAGAGCTCTGTTCCCAGCAGTGAGGGACTGCTGGACTTCGGCTTTCATACATGTTGAATTCTTTGCCCCTGTCTTCAGGTGGCTGAAGGAGGTTGCAAATAACATTTCTTGCAAAGGAAGCACTTACCAGTGATAAGGAAGAACATCTTCCTTCTAATGTTAATCTGATTACTGTAGGACTAATTGACTCAAAGCAGTTGAGAATCAAGGAGCTTTAATTTCCTATTGTCCACCTGTGCATGTAAGCATCAAGATAAGAAGAGACCATGCGTTTTTAAAAGGTTGGATTGTTTAGAATTAATTTCTTAAAATCACATGCTGGTATGCATTGCTTGTGCATTGTTATTTATATTTACTGCTAAGTTAAATACTTGAGAAGCCCTCCCAAACTTTCTTGTTGTTGGATATGAATTGATTAGCAGAGCATGAGTCTCTTTCCCTGCTGGGAATGCATCTAGATTGTTTTGCTTGTGTTTGTCGTTTAGTGGGAGTGGTGCATAGTCTCTCTGGGCTTGAGGGTGGCATTATTGTAGTGGTAGACATGCTCTTTTATCATTTTATGAAGCATTTGTCTACATTGCTCTGGTTTTGGTGACATTTTAGAGGTGATGTAATATATGCAAACAATGTTGATGGTTTTACTTACCATGAAACAGGTAAGCAAGGCAGTGTAAGCTGGGGTGCTGGAAATAAATCCCCTTCAGGAAAGCTGTCTGATTGTTCTGCCTGTTTCCTCTGTGTCCACTTTTGTTTGAAGGATACTCTTAAGACAGAAACTCAAGCCAGAATTAGGTTGGGAGAAGACTAGAGGAAATGATTCAAGCTAGCAACTGTTACTCAGTTGAATTGAAGTTGGCCGCAATTGAAGTTTGGCACCTCCTGCAGAGTGGGATTGTGGGGCATCCCTTGATGACCCCAAAAAACTAGAGAGATGCCTGAAAATGTAGCCATGTCATGAGTCCGTGATCTGTATGTGCATCCATGCTTGGGAGCCCTTTCACAGCTGATGGGGGTAGGAGAGGAAGCTTTGCAGGTGACTGTACAGAAGATCTGAGTCGAATCTCTTGATTGATTTGTGGCTCAGCTGTAGAGTAAGTCAAGGTGGGTGTAAAGCAGCTGAAACCACCATTACTTGGTAAGTAAGACTCCCTCTCTACACTTCTGTTTGTACATTGCTTTTGTATGAAAGGTGGGGAGCATATAATCTCTAACCTGTTACTGAGTTATTTGTACTTCACCCACAGTTTTCAGTTTCATGCTTATTCTAAGGTTTAGCAAAAATGTTTGCTTGTATTGTACTTACCTTGTAGTAGATGCTCCCTATAAAGGACTGAATCAGTGCTTTGTGTTTGGATGAATCACAGTGCGTTTTCTTGTGCTCTTCAATTCTAATATCTCTGGGTGGAGAAAGTCACCTTTAACGAAGTTGTTATAGTGCATAGTAGACAGGACTTGGTGCTTGACTGAGTGTCTAAAAGACTGGTGCAAGCTTTTCATTGTTTGTATAGTTAACTGTAGGTCTGCATTTCTTATCTTTGGTGGAACTGGCTTTTGAACCTGAAGATATTTCTGCTGTTTCAGTTTGCTCCACTTGAGGTGTCTACAAGCACATGCATATAGTTTGAAATGAGGGAGAAGGGCCCCCCAGGTGAAGATATTCACATAAAGGTAATCTCCATCACCTCTTTGTGTTTCTAATTGTGAAACAAACAATTACTTAGAGGAGGGAATTCTGTCCAAATAAACAATAGAAAAACATGAGGTCTCAAAGTCCAGGAGCCTGACCACTACAAAAACCAAAGAAGAAAAGAGCTATGTAGCTGTCTTTTCTAGGATTATTGATCTGTTTTCATCCAATGTAATTTTTCATGTGAGAATTTGAAGGGCTTTACATTGACTACAGTTTAAATTTTGCTCAGAGCATCAGCACTGCATCTTGTATTACAACAACTGTATTTTGTACTAAAAAAATTTAACGTCTTTTGTGTGGCACAATTTACTTGGATGTGATTTTTAAAAGTGCTGATTGGAAGACATGGGACACCTACTGAAAACTGGAAGTTAAACTTAGGTGGAGGTTGAAAATAGGAAAGAAAAAACTTTTTTTTCTCTCTTCACCATGTTTTCACTTGACTGCTGGAAAAGAAGGAAGGGGTCAATGCTTTAATGAATATCAAGGAAAGGTTTTTGAATAAGTTCTCAAATACTTTTTATTTTCAAAAAATGTTTGCTTTTAGGTATGTTTTTCAAGTAGAATATTTTGAACAGCTTCAGTTCTATGCTTTCATGGTTGTTGAGAATTTTAAGGACAGTAAAAACAGATTTCAAATCCTTAGGGGTTTAATAAGCTTTTAATAAGGAGAATATCTCTGTGAGAAGAATGAGGTTAAAGTAAGGAGGTCTTATTTCTTATTAAAAGTTTGGAGATTTAGACTTCAGAGAAGAATGAGGCTTCTGTCCAGTGTGGCTAGGCCTTGAATTTTCTGGATTTTGTTGGTTGAAACCTGCCTTGTGACACATAGTATGCGTGAAGGTAGATTTGGTCCTTGGGTGAAACAGAAAGCAGAGTGAACCATGCCACCTCCAGGATGTAGGTGCATTTGTTGTGGGCAAACGAGTTCTGAGGGGTTTAAGGTGTTCCTTACAGCACTGAGTACCACTCCAGCCCTTGCTTCTTTCACAGGCTGTAATACTACAACATACAAAATATTTTTGTATTTTCAAGGCAATGAGCACTGCGGAAGGTACAATCTCCTCTGAAACCATACAGCACATGTTCATGTTTTGTGGGTAGGAATCCGGGCTGCAGTGAACTCCTTAAGTTATGTTGTTCAGATGAGAAAGCAAAATATAGTACAGTGACAACACTCAAATGTGCATATATTATATAGATGCCTTTTAAAATATGGGAGGGCTATGACCTCGCATTCCAGAGGAGATTAAGTAGAAAGCATCAGGAAAAGCCGTCTGTAATCAGATTCTCTGCACAGTTTTTCCTTTAGTGCTTTTGATCTGAGATGAAGCCAGTGAGTGATGTGAAAGTTGCCTTAGCAGAGCATGAAACTTCTGAGCTTCATGCATTTGGCACATGTTCAAATGGCTCTGTGTGGGGTCAGTTGTACTTCAACCTTGAGCTTTAGGCATGCTGCTAGAGTCCAAGCACATTTATTTGTCCTCTACTTTCCTCAGTTAATATATTCTGTCTTAAAAGTGAAAATATTTAACAGAATGACTTTTTTCAGTTTTTACACAAGTCAGATGTTAAATGTCATGATTCAGATAGCTTTTCTTCTTTTTTTTAACCACTTCCAATCTCAAGCTAATATTTCAGTTTGGGAGCTGGCCAAAATTAGCTGAGGAGTTTCTTATCTAGCCTCGTCATTCTGTAAGCATTCCCTTAGAACTCTCCTTGAGTCCAGAGAAATGAACTGGTAAAGTCTTGCTGGGTCTCAACTCTGCCTGCACTGCATCTTGGCAAACTATGAATTTAATAGAAATGTACTTTAGAATTAAATGTTTTGGCGATGATCTTGCTTTGGTGTTGCTCAATGCAGCAAAGAAATAGTAAATATATCACAGTATTGCTTTCACGCCAGTTAAAGCAATAACTATATAATATTTGTGGTTATACCATGCTATGGGACATAGCTGGATATGATCATCTGCAGCAGTGTTGTTTGTTTATCCATATTGTGCAATTTGTGCGACTTCTAAAAATAAAAGAAGAGATTTTGATTGGTGTTGTGTGGCAGTTTCCCCAAGTCTGAAAGAAAACCTGTTAAATGTCAACATGTTTAGGCATTGCCCTAAAATAATTCCTTAATGCTCTTGAATGTTGCCAGTGTGTTCATTTAACAGAGAGGTGGTGTCTTTTCAGCCACAGGACAGCTGCTGACAAGTACACCTTGCTTGACTTGGTTATTTTGCTTTCTTTCGTTTTCCCCAGTTGATTAATTGATCTGGAATTTTTTTTTTCCTTGGCACAGTACTCAAGTCCATTTCGTGTACAGTCATGTTCATACTTGGCAATGTTTTCTCATGCCACAAAACAGTTAGCTTTTTTTTTTCCTGCAGAGCTCCTTAAAATGCTCTTTTGCACTTCCCTGCCACTGACCAAACAGACAGGCAGATTTTGAAGGCTGGACTCTGTATTTCGTCTCTTTTGTGTATCAGTTTGTTTAGCCTCTGGGATGTGATCATTGGCAAACAAGGCACAGCCAGTACAAACTACTATAGATTTGTCAACTGCAAACCAACAGAGAGAATACCTTACTCAAATTTTATATGTTGTACCTCCCCCCACGCCCCCCATCAAGACAAGCTGCATATTTGATAAGCTTAGGCAAAAAATGTTTGAACACTATTAGCAATAGTTGTAAATGTTTCAGTGCAATTTATGCTTGATAGTTAGATAAAGGTAATATTCAGTACAGTACAGAGTAACAGTCCAGTGTAAAAACTTTATTCTTGAAAGCAAAGGGAAAGGTCTTTATTTTAGGGTGAAAGAGAAAAACTGTTACCGTATATGTTCTATAGTTTTTCTACACTATAATTTCCTGATGTTAGAGCTAGGTGTTTCGCCATGGGAATGGCTGGGGTGGGATGGCTGTAAGCACCCTCAAGGAGGCACCAAGGCCGTGTTTGGGACCACCTGCTCAGCACCGGGTCTGCACAAGCAGGAGCACAGCTCATGGAGCCACCCATGTTCCTGTGGGACCTCGGGGCTGCTTGGAGCAGCCTCCCCTGCTGGCTCCCGTGGGCTGGTGGCCAGGAGCTCTGGGAAGGAGGTGGCTGTGGCGAGGCCAGCAAACCTCACCATGGCCTCTCACTGGGGCCAGTTCAGCTTTGCTTTCTGGTCCAGTGCCAGGAGACCGCTTTGAGTTGTACATCAACTGATGGAATTGCACTTTGTTTTTCTACCCTTGGTAACAGGGCAATATAAAAGCAAAAGAAAATGAACAGGTAAGGGAATATTTTTATTTAGCCTTATTTTTCCCATTTTCTTTTTTTTTCCCTTGTTAAATTGAAAAACTGTCTTTTGGAACAGCTCATACAGTGTTGTAGGTTGTGGGTGATGCTACTCTGTGGAAGGAAGCTGACTTGGGGTTTTGGAGTTAAAGTAATTTCTTCCATTGTGTTCTTCAGAAAATCAGGATGTTGCAAAATGAAGTTGCCTTAAAGGTGCTTTTTAGATTTATCGTTTACTGTACTGAAAATATCTGTAATGTTGGAATTGAGTAAAAAGTGACTTTTTCTATTAGTTTTATTTTGCATAGAATTTGAATATGTGCTGATAAATCTTATTTAAGGGTTTTTTTTAATCAGCAAATGAGAAGCACTTTTTTTTTTTCCTTGTCTCTTATGGTAGAAGACTAATTTTCTAAATGAATGGGGGTTTTTTACTGGCCCTGTGCTGCTTACATTTTAAATCCTCTTGACAAGCAGAGCAACTGTTGTACTCCTTCTGCATATGTATAATTAAGAGGCTGATTATATTGCCTCCTAATCTAGATTATCATCCTGAAGAAAAAAATGTGTACCTTTTGCAAAAGGAGTGGTGAAAGGCAGAGGTGCAATATAATACCAGCATGGAGGAAAGCATTACCAATTAATAACACTATCAGGAGAAGTAGTATTGTGTTCCTTATCACAAGACCACTTTTAAGTTGCACCATTTGTGAAACTCAGCCAGTTTTTCCTTGCTTGCACTTGACAGATGCTGTAAGAATCCTGAAAATGCACATTTAGGGTTTAGGGTGAAATAGGCAATGCTTTTATTGCGGCTTGAGTCATAATTTCCTGTTTGTGGAAAACTTTTTAAATTTTTACAGCTTTAAGCCATTTTAGTGAGTACATTGTAGCATTATTAGGTACACTAACTTAGTAGTTCACTGTTTTGTGCTAAGCTCCTGGAAAATTGATACTGAGGTAGCAAGCTATAATTGTGACACCAAATGATATAGCTGGCTCTGTGGCAGCATGCTGTCTGGTCCTTTATCTTTTAGAAGATCACTGTAGAGAGCTTAGCATGTCCAATAGAGTTTATGCCCCGTGTGCTCCTCTGGAGATTTGCTTACAGTGAAGTAATGTATGGGTAAAACTAGTAACATTTAATGCCACTGTGGTGGCTCTGCCAGGTAGCACTGAGAGGGTGAGCTTCTATAGCAGAGCGAATACTCTTTGTAGACTTCTGGTTTAGTCCCACTTAGTTGCTAAACAACATAGCTGCGTATTGGACCCCAGAAGTGCTTCATTCACTTTTGTCGATAATGAAACTCTCCCAGCCAAAAGGTCTTTTTATTGCACATTGGGCCTCACTGATAAATAAGAAATATCACAGTTCCAATATGAAATGTAGTACAACAGTACTGCAGAATTAGTGTGTGGATATTTCTCTGGATATTTCTCACAGCCTTTAAACTTCATGGAAGAATCACAGTACCAAAAAAGTTCTAAAATAGGAATGGTAAAACTGAGGAATTCAAAGTTTATATACAAAAAGACAGTACTTTTAGAAAATTCATGCAAATTTTTGAAATAATCTTGAAATACACATAATAATTATAGTAGATAAAGGAGGGAGGAGAAAGGGTTTTTCATTTGAAATGAGAACTATGAATACAAAACAGAAACTTGTGGTTTGGATAACCATGTGGAAAGTGAAGTGAAATTTTATCTGTAAACTTAAATTGGATGATGCCCAGACAAGAAAAAACCTATGAGTGGTAACAGTTGAGGATCTGTTGTAGCTCTAAAATCCTGTACGTAGCCAACCAGTCTCTCCAAGTAACTAATATTTCAAAGTAAGAAAATTCCTGCATATTTTGTACAGGAAAATAAGCCAGTGGCTTAGAGAAGGAAGGAAGAGAAGTCTAGCTGCTGTCTAGCAGATACCCCGTGCTTGCTTTAACTGGTGGTGTTCATGCACTGGAGAGATCTTCATAAAATGTTTTTACTTAGAGTTACTTCACACAGGTCAGAAAATATGTGAACGCAGCAGGAGTCTCTGCAGCTTTCCTCAAATAGTGAAATGGGAATTTTTGGTCTTTTACTGCAGTTACCTAACTTCCTGCACTTCAGTCTAACTCATGCTCCGGAAACTCCCTAATGTAAAAAGCTGCGGTTCTTCCCTCTCTCGAGTGGCTCAAGAGGTATCAACCTCAGCCCACTGGCACAATACCAGCGCTGCTAACATATTGCTGTATGGTGTGGACCCAGACCAACTTAAATAGACTATTGCTAGCCCATCTCTGCCTTTCTGTATCTTGGCAAGAATAAATGTGTTGTTCACTAGAAATTAAGAGTGCTGTTCAGCTTAGTGGGAGGAAGGCTGAGCGTTTTGGGATGTGCTCCCAAAAGGCACATCTGCACCTCTATCGGACAAGAAAAATCCAAGAACACCAGTGCAGCTTTCCTCCAAATTCGTATCAGCTGCATGTCTTTCTGGTGTATCTGTGTAGTGCTTTTCAAGTTCTTGAAAAGGTACAGACCCTTTTTTCTGAAACATGAGATGAACATAAACGGGAGGAACTGAGATATGGGAATTCAGGCTTCTCGTAGTGCTTAACTGCTCTTGAGGTAAAGAAACAAACAGCAACACAGGAAGTATAGGAGTAGCTGTCTAATAAAAACACAGTGGATTTGTACTGACTGACGTGCTTAGTAAAAGGCTTGCAGTACATTCTTAATTTCAACAATCCTTAATGGTGATATTTACTAATAATACACTCTTCTAAATAAAAGCAAGCAAACAAAAGCAAAAGCTCCAAGTCTACGTTTAGGAATATAATTTTTCTTATATGGTAAAAGGAGAGTTGTAGTTATTAGTAAAGATAGCAAGGTTCATCTTCAGGAGCTGAGATTGGACACATACTTAATTCATTAACTGGTCTTCAGGTCCATAGCTAGCTAAACAAAAAACTCTAGAGGTTTGCCAATTGGATCATTACTGTGTCTGAGGTTTAGGTCCTAGAGTGGCTATGCAGTTTATAGCAATTAAGTGCTTGAAATAGGTAATCTGGAAATCTCCCTGTTAAGCTGTTTCAAGAAGTATCCCAACATGAACATCTGTACAGAGAAACAGTCCAAATTCTCCCAGATTAATTCAAAGGGGAGAGTCAGGACTGCAGTAGCAAAGCAAATTTACAAACCTCAAGCTTAGGGTAAACTTCTTCCCTCCTCATCCCTTTATTTTTTCCTTCCTTTTTCTTGGAGATTGCAAATTACTCTCCCTTTAAAACAAAGCCAGACTGGGCAGCAGCAGAGAAGTTGTGTTTGCTCCTCTTTTATGTTCAATAAAAATGTTGAAATGCATGTCCAGAAAACAGGAGATTTTTTTGGAGGTGATTTGACGTCCCGTCTATGGCTGGGAGACTGGCCTAACCACCGTGTTGTGTGTTGGGACGTGCAGTGCTCTCAACCACTGTGTGGAAGCAATCCCAGGCTGGTAGGGCTGGGGTGAGAGTGCAAAGGGAATGTGATGCTTATTTTTTTTAAACGCACATATATGCACACACTTTTTCTTTTTCTTTTTCTTTCTCTTTTACAGACTGTGATTAGGATGCTTTTTGGAGAAGAGGTGAATGGACAGTCTTAGTAGCAATTTCCATTTCCAGCATTTATCATGAGGAACAAAATGTATGTTAATGTTCGTAGAAACAATTGGTGATCCAGAATGAAGGGAGGCATGAGGCAAAGGTGCAGGCATCTTCAGGAAACAAAGTACTGCTAGAACTACATGTCTCCAAATGTTTTCTTCATTTAAAAAAAAAAAAAAAAAGTTTTCCTCCTAATGATTGAGTTTATGATGCAACTAATGCAATCATAGTCTGATCATAGTCTTAGCTGCATAACAAAATCTTCACCAGACACTACAGTTTCCTAAATCACAAAATGCTGAATTATACTAGAGAAGGCTGGTCAGCCTCTGTCCCCAGAACAAATGATGCAGAAACTGAGTAGCCTGTCTAATTTGGAAAGCAGAAGGCTCTCCAGCTGCTACTTTAGTCAGACCTTCAACTTTATTTTACTATGATAAATGGAATTTTAGTAAAGGCATTTCCTACAGTTTAGAGTGTGAAAATTAACAAATTTGGAGATAACTTAAATACAGTGCAAACAAAACTTTTCCGTATGCCCCTGTTGTTGCATACTATGTAATATGGTATGTGATTTAAATGTTTATCATTTAGAAGAGTAGATTGTTTCTCTGCTGTTTTCAGTGATTGATGTTCTTCTTGAACTTAAGATGTAGCTAAATCCTGTAATATTCCTATTTTGTAATTCAGTCTCAGCCTACATGCATAGCTCTTAAGCATAAAACAAAATTCGGGGGTTTTGTTTAGGGGATTCTTTGTACTTCTACCTTTTGAAGAATCAGGTCTCTGCTCAGAATATGCTTTTGGGGTAAGGCAGGTTGTGGTGATGAGCTTGAGAAGAAAAGGCAAGTTTTGAATGGAAGTACTGCTGACAGTGGGCAGCCTCTACGGAAGACTATATTGCTTTTCTCTGAAGTTGGTCATAAGAGTATGCCTGTGGAAAATTGTTAGGTCTATCAAACAGTAGGTTAAAATACTGCTTTGCTCCCAGGTCTTGCTTGCTTTGGTGTTAGGCTTTTAAGATCTGTCTTCTCTGAAAGGAAAGCAGCTGTTGCATGGCATTCGTAAATAACACAGGTGGGATCTTGTGGATCCCACAAAATATTCAAATTCCTTAGTCCTGTTAGTGGCTTCTTTCAGAATGTCAATACAGGCAGTCTTTAAATGGTCTGTCACTTATCAAGATGAGCAAGTTCAAAAATCTCCTGTGCAATGTGGTATTTGAACATTTAGTCTCCTGCCGACACTGACATCCTAAACTGGTGTGCTCAGGCATGAATTTTTCATGAGTGTGGTTGCATGCTGCTGGAATACACGCTCCCGAGAAGCGGTCATGTTCGCTGGCATAGGCAGCAGTGGGAAACAATAAGCTCTGTATATGATGCTTGTGTGCACATACAGTGGTCCCACCACCAATGTCAGAAAATAGAAGCATAATTATAAGTTTTCTTCTGTGTTGCAAGAATTACTGTGCAAACATCTTTTCCCAAAATTCCACTCATACTTGAGTGAGTGCTGCACAGTGAAGTTGTGAATTGCACTGCATGAGCAGGTTTTAATAAGTGCATCTGCACAGATGACAAATACTTTTCCCAAACAGAAATACAGATGTTTGTCAAACTGAGTAGTTCTGCAGTAATTAAATACACATTTTTAATCGGGGAAAGCAGCTAATTGTGTAATGTTTTGATAGTCTTTATTTTTTGAGTCTTTGAAGTAATGTGCCTGCTCCTAGAGCTAATTAGGTCAGTAACATGTGTAATACAATAAAGCTTTTGAAAAAGAGCTGCAAATGAAAGCCAATTTGGAAAATGTCCATTTAGAGTAGTAAGCATACTCTAACTTCCGAATATAAGAATTCTCCAGTACTACAACACAATTACTGTTAAATCCATGCAGCTTTTTGAAGCTTCTCTTCGTGTTGATTTCTAATCCATGGTGATTTTAATGCATTAATTGATAATTCACAGCACAATCCTATAATTTCTTAAGAAAAAATAACCTTTGTCATTGACCCAGTATAATTATCTTATTGCTTAATTATCTCTCATTAATCGTAGGAAGAATTAGGCCTCTGAAATAGAGAAAACGTAGCAAGATACTCACAGAGATGCCAAAAACGGTTGCATATCTAATTCCTATGGTAAATTTTTCATGAGGAAGGAACTTCTTCTAATGTTTTGTGATGATATAAAGTAATGAGGTTTTAAGGAATGGTATATAGAATAATCTACACAAAATGAAGTATTTGAAGTTACAAACATCTAGGCTTATTTAGAAAAAAGGAAAATTCCTTTTAAAGAAAATGTTGGGCTTGCTAGTGGGAGGGGGGTTGTTAGCTTTTGTTGTTGTTGGTTTTGTTTGGTTGGTTTTGGGTTTTTTGTTAAATCTGAAATATATAACAGAGCACTGATGGCTAGGGAAAAAAGGGCATGGCTGCCATGATGTGATTGATGCCTGGGGTGTAAATTGCTACAGATTAGTTCTTCTCCGCAGAACTGAATTTTGCTTTTTTCAGGTTCCCAACTCAGAACAGACTTAAGATACTGGTGCTTAACTCTAACTGCAGGAATGTTTCATGCCCTGCTCTGCCAAGCATGTGCCCTAGGAGGGCAGATGGGTACTATTCCATCTTGTCAATAAACTGCATAAAACACTGGTGGTTTTTTTCAGTTGACATGCTCTTTTTATTACTGGAGCATCATGAGAGATTTAATTTGATTATATTAGCATTCTGTCTCCAGAAAAGCAGCCCCCTGTCTGACCGTACCAGGCAGCTCACATACTGCAAGCTGACAAAAGTGGACCTCATCAGGTAGAAACTGCCATACAGTCCTTTGCGACTTGCTTTGTGAACTGCATTTGGTAATTTTAGGAGCAATTTCATTGCAGTTTCTGCCCTAGAATTCAATGCTGTATTTAGTATTTATTTATCTTTTCATGTTTGAGTTCTGGGTCAAAGTGGAGTGAGGGAAGCTCTCTTCCTTTACTGAGACAGTAATAAACAAGAACAGAAGAGAAACTAAGGGCAAGGTTACCCAGACCTGTTTTGTTTCTATATTAGTATGCCTTTTTGTTTTCTTGAGGGTCATCCCACTTGCTTCCGTGTTTTTATTGCTCTAAGAATGAAGAATTGAAATGGCGTGCAGAGTGCACGGCAGAAACATGGCGTTCATACAGTGGGAGCAGATATCTGCATCTATTCACTTTGAAGTACTACATACTTAAACGGGGTTGTATAAATTATATAAAGGTGAATTAAGACAACTTTAGGTTTTATTGACTATTTTAGCACTGGAGTGGGGAAGGAAGGAATACATGTGTCTTCTTTTTTGAACTTGACTTTAAATATCTGAATTGTTGAGGAAGATGGTGGCAAAGGATGGCTTCAGTCTGTAATTTGGATGCTCTGTGAATGTGCATATCCATTCTGAACAGATCAAAAGTTAATGTAAAGAACAAATTCTGTTTTCAAAGTTTAAAGCACTCAAATTTTAGGAGGAGCCTGACCCTTCTTTTGAAGTCTTCTGTTTGTTTTCTTTGCAGAGGAACGGGTGAGGGAATCAACAAATAAGACATGTTTTAAAATTCAGCACCTTACTGAGCCTCTTTTTTCTTTAAAATTGGATAGTATTGCAAAGCAGAGAAATCTTGCTGAGGAAATTGCTATCAGTTATTATGAAAGCAAGTCATTCTCGTTGTTTGCTAGATTTTTGTTTAGATGTGTAATGTTTATGTTCTGTTCTCTCCCCTCCATAGTAGTGGGTTGTTTAATACTTCTGCAGTAACTATTAAAAATAACTTTTAGTTTTGAGATGAAGTCACATTTTCAAGAGTTGATAAGAATATTCATACAAGAATTATTGGGAAATGTTATACTTTCTCACTGTTTGAAAAGAGAGCATTTGTGCTATGAGAAAAATGGAAGATCCCGAACAGCAGCTGTGATTAAAACCAAATAATGGTATGAGTTAGTCAAGATAAGCATTTTGGTAAAAATGGGCTGTTCAAGAAAAAGTATTTAAAATGGAAACCTAACACTGTTTAAAATTCCTGTGGCTTTTGGCAGACCCATCACAGTGCTTTCTGAAACTAACAGGCAGTGAAGCACTTTGTTTCTGGTGCTGGGTTTTAATCAGTGCTACCTGTGTCTAAAAGTGTAGCTTTTTCTTTTCTTTTTTNNNTCTTTTTTTTTTTTTTTTTGAAACCACAACAATCTGTAGACATAGGCATAGATGTAACTTTGTAAAAGGTGACCTTTAGACTGATAGACTGAATGAAACAGGTTAAATTTATTTTTGGTAAGTATACTGTTGCTATCCACTAGGTCTGTTAATGTCTTTCAGGCGTAGTGAAGTTCTTTACGAACAAACTGCAAGTTGATGAAACTGATCTTTTCCTTTTTTAGTTAATGCACAGTCATATCTACATGATCATACAGACATGTTCAGGGTATTTTTAAATTTGATTCATCAGTAACTCCAACCCTTTCCCTAATTATGCACTGTTTTTGCAGGCTGTTGGATTGCATTCAGTCTGTTTTTGTCAAGGGTGCATTGGCAAACGATGACATTATTTTCCTGGGATGGACAGGAAGGCAGAAAGATAAACCAGCCTTGTTGAAAGTGTATGATAGTTGCAAAGTAAAAAACCTTGAACCTCATGATCGTAAAGATTACTTTGTCAGGTCATATTTTTCCTCTTGGAAGTCTGTTCCTGTTATCAGTTTGAATAGATAAAATACAACTTGTTTCTAGGCATAACTGCTTTATAAACCATTCTTATCATTGTTCGTAATAGCTGAAAGTACAAAAATGTAGACCTATAAAAATGCTTTATGTTAACTGCACAGATTGCATATGTAAACAGCCTATATATATAATCGTCCATAAGTAAACTTGGACAAGTAAATATGGATAATCCAACCATTTCAAACTTCTCTGGGAGGAGATTTGTTAGAATAAGTAAACTGCATGTAGAGAAAGTAGTTCTCTTTTGGCCATCTGGCTATTACTTTTCATAACACAATTATTCACTCCATTCTTGTACAGATTATTTTGTTGTTTGGAAGGAAAATTAAAAAGATAGCAAAATATGTTTAAAAACAATTTAAGGTATCTGAGACTACAGATGGGTTCCTCTGGGCTGAATGTGCCATTAGCTTCTGTAAAATCCAAAACCAAACTCATGGCTAAAAGTAAATGGGAGTTGTTTCTCAGTAATTTTGGAGTAAGTTGTGTACAGATGGTCTGGATGAATGCTGTACCAAACAGCAGTAGGAAGGTGTTCAGATGTTGGTGATGCGCTAGGAAAAAAAAAGTCAAAACTTAAACTATTCTTTGCAAGTGTTACTTCGGTGAGAGGGAGGGATGGGACTGGAGTTGTTTAGTTTCAGGATCGACAGTACCAGCAGGCTTCTGCCATCACCCCTGCTTCCAGAATCTTCACTCACTTCAGTCTTTTCCATGCTCGTCTTGGCCTTATTCTTGCTCCAGGTAAGCTGGGTCTGTTTTGGCTTTGCTCTGGCCTGGGTGCCGGTTTAGAGTTGTGGGGACTGTAAGAGCTAGGAAGCTTCCCTGGTGGTCTTGCGCTGCCCTAGAGGGGCTCTTGCATAGACAGATTTCCAAAGACTACAATTTTTCTTTGTTTAGTTGCCTTGTAGAGATGAAATATATGCAGACGTGCTGCTCTGGGTTATGTGTAAATATTATTTAGAAGCTGTAAAATGTGACTAGTTAAGCTTAGGTACTAATGGCAAAAAAACAGCTAAGTTCTTGACACTCGGCAGCCCCACTTTTTTTTTTTCCTTTTTTTTTTCCTTTTTTTTT
>VZRR01011751.1:275210-371800 GCA_013398015.1 Oreocharis arfaki
TTTTTTTTTTAAATTCATACAAAAAAAGATCCTGTTAAGGTGTTTTGGGGCCTAGGGGCATCTCAGCCTTGTCATTATGTTTGGGTGCCTTGCTTGGGGCATAAGAGCTGCAAATGGTTGACATCTACATTTGGAATTTAAAGTGTGTCCTCCAAGATACTTTCCCTCTCTGCCCCTGCCATGTGTGTCCCATCCCATCCCATCCCCCCCTCCCCCCTGCCTTGACTTTCCCCCTACAGTTCTACTCCTTTAACTCTGACTTTCCTTAATGTTTTTTGTGTCACTTTTCTAACCTGTTTGGATTCAGATTCAAGTCCCAGGCTGCTTGTTCTCTTGTTCTGCTCAGCCTGATTTCGGTGTCACTTATACGGCAGATGCTCCATACTTGACATCTCTGAACTGAAATCTTTACTTACATTTAAGCAATTTCCATAGCTACTCCCTTATTTCCAACCTAAATGAAGATTTGCAGCAATATTTTGGTATTCTGGTAAATTCTAGATGCTCAGAGGATACATGAGCGGGTCAGAGGACAGGTCATAACTTGAAAACTAGATGTATGGGAGTGTAGAAACTTGCTCTGACTTTAATTATCTGGGATTTTTTTTAAGATAGGAAGTTTTGGAAATAAAGTTTCTTGATCACTATCAATAATGACTGGTTTAGATTGGTATATAATGCTAAGCATTTTTCATAGTACTCTTTTTGGCTTAGGTTTACAGGCCTGAAGATTTTTAAGAACATCTATCATGGACTTACATAAAGAGAGCTTTTATGTGCCTGCAGTGAGATTGAGTGCTCTATGAGATCATCCTAAAGTACTTTCATCAAGAGATATTGCTTTTTTTATTAGGTTATTTAATTTATATTTTTGTTGCTGGACTCTAAGACCTGTACTTGTGAGCTTCAAAATTCATGAAGTTACTATCCTCTAGATTTATCTCATTGCTGATTGACTTTGGTGCCTCAGAAGATGACAGTTCTTTATGAAGCTTTCTGCAATTTGGGTGATTACGAGGAATTACTCTTTGTAAATTTGCTGACATTTAATAATGTGGGACTCAGAGATACTGCAGCCAATGTAAAATATAATGAAGTCTTAAATGAAAGTCTTTGCTTTGAATACAAAGTGTCAAATGTAGAAGATGTGGAATATGGATTATGAGCTAGTGAGGGAGGAATAAAATTAAATACATAGATCATGAAGCCAAGCAACTCAGAAGCCAGAGGCTGTGTTGAAAGCAAAGGAGATAGGAAGAAACTAAAAAGCCAAGAGACTGAATTGCAACATGTTCAATCCCTACAGCTATACTTAGAATCATAGACTTGTTTAGTTTGGAAAATAGCTTTAGGATCACAGAATCCAGTTGTTAAGTAGCACTACCCAGTCCACCACTAAACCATGTGCCCCATCTTTTAAAGGAATGGTCCCCACACATCCAATGAAGGATAAAGGTTTTCCTTAGCCCTCCTTTGCTGGCTAGTGTATTTATGAAAATATTTTTTATTGTCTTTTACAGCAGTAGCCAGATTAAGTTCTAGCTGGGCTTTGAGCCTTCTAATTTTCTCCTTGCATAACCTCATACATCCTTGTAATCATCGTTTGAAATCAGTTCAAACTGTTGGTACGTGTTAATCTGTCTGATCAAGCTTTAGAGATTTGTTTTAAATTTTGAAAATGGGCAACTTGTAACATGGGGGTTTTTGACTTAGTTCAGGTGGGAATTGCAAAAGCCTGACTCTTTAATTTATCTTGTGTTTTTGCCACATGTTATGAATAATTGTATAAAATTTAATGCATTCAAGAGATGCCTGTGGCAGCAAAATAATCTTCTAGTGAATTTCTCAGTATCACTGTGTTTTTAAGACAGAGCTGTTAATTAGCTGTATGGATGGTTAATTCTCAGGTATTTTCCTAAATGTTATGTTCCTGACGAAAGTACCTCTGTTTTCTAGACCAGCTCGTTAAGCAATATTTTGGGATTTCTTTGCCATGACAGATTTTTTGAGTTGGCTGTGTGTTAATGTTGTTGACAAAATGGTTAATATTACTGGCTGCCTTCTCTAGAGAACCATAGTTTAAGATGCCTGCCCAAAGCTCTATTTGCAAGTGTGATTACACATTCAGTATTGAACTGAGGTCAAGATGACAGGTGCTTTTCACAGAATCACAGAATGGGACAAGTTGGAAGGACCGCAGTGGATCATCTGGTCCAACCTCGCTGCTCAAGCAGGGTCATCCCAGAGCACAGATTTGCATCCAGACAGTTCTTGAATATCTCCAGTGAAGGGAGACTCCACAACCTCTCTGGGCAACCTGTTCCAGTGCATGCACAGCAAAGAAGTTCTTCCTCATATTCTCAAATTTCCCTCAAGCTTTCTAGCTTTCTCAGGAGGTTTACTCTCTTTTCTTTCCTATTCTAATTGCCTCTGTATAATTGCTATTTCTTTATAGTGATTTTTAATGTGCCTTCTTAATTATGTTAAGCACTTAATTATTGTATGAATTTTTGTTGAAGCCAGTATTGAAAGCTCCTTAGCTTATTTTAAAGGTGTCACTGTGCGACCTATATAATTCTACCATTTGTTACATGTTTTTGGGTTTTTTTTCCAGATAGAAGATGGGAGCAAAGCTGCAGCTGTGGACAAGTTACTGGCTGGGGATGAAATTGTTGGCATCAACGATGTGGGCCTGTCTGGCTTCCGACAAGAAGCAATCTGTCTTGTGAAAGGTTCACACAAGACGCTGAAGCTTGTAGTAAAAAGGTAAGCTTGTGCCATTGCCTGGAAAACCAAATGTGTTTCAGCCTGTAAGCTACTGGGCAACTAAATTTGCCAAGATTTGGCTAGTTAATAACTTTCATTCAGTGTTACTAATATGCATATTATGTGGTGTTAACCTCCTCCTTAAACACAGACCCTTTATGGAAGAAGATGGAGAGAGGCAGCCTGTTGATTGGAGCAAAACCAGAGGCAATATATTCTGTGAATGCTGCTGTGATGTGATGAGTCAGGACACTGTCTCTGTCCTCCTGAAGCGCAGTGCCCAAAGCAGGCTGTCAGCCCTGCTTCCCTGCCTTCGGTAATTTTCCGAAGCATTTTCCCACTCTGAAAGTATTTGAGGTCTCAAGCCTCATTGGTGGTTTGCATGAAGAGTACTTTCAGTTAGCGGAGGGGAAAAGTGAAGCAGTTTTATCAAAACAGAACACATTTTTGGTATGAAAACTTTTTGTTTTGTCATTTTGACTTGCGACTTTTAAGTTCATGCTATTTTTACTCACTTGAGTTAAAAATAATTTTCATAAAATAATTTTGACAGAAGTGAACCGCTGTTAAAGTAGGTTAAATCTTGTAATTTCTGAAAAAAATTCCAACCAAGAAATCTGAACAACATGATCTTTCTTGGTAATTTCCTACTCTGGTGTATCAGAACTTTCTAATTAATTACTCTTATCAAATTATACCAGGCAGTCTTTCATGTGAGAATTTGTTAGAATCAAAAAAGAATTTTGATGCAACACAGAAACTGCCAAGAATTTGAGCTTGATGGGTGTGATGGTCCAGTCTGTAAATATAATCACTGTTTGAGGCTGTCTTAAATGAGGACTTTCTTTTGTGAAATAGCCCTGATAGGTAAGAGAGGTACAAAAACATGCTTTTCATCTTTGGTTTTAGAAGGTATTTTTGATAGAAGGAACTATGGGAACCTGCATCTCATTCACAGCTGATAGTTTATATCCTCAACAATAGCTACTTCTGGAAGCTCTCACCAAATTTTTGTAGCAATTAAGCTAATAAATGCAAAGTAAAATACATTCACAACTACCATAAATCGTGTTGATGTTCAGCAGTTCAAACTTGCGCTGGCTGTTTCAGTAAAAGCACTTCTGTTAAGGGAGGTTACATCAGCTGTTCCTGTCAGGGAAAGGGAGAACTTCAGGGCTGAGAAGTTTTACAGACATTGAAGACTCTGCCAAGACAGCAAGTCTTAATTACCAGGAAAAGCTTCAGACCAAGTAGAAAGATTCCTTCTTACTTGGTGCTTTTCAACTTTATGACAGTAATTTGCTCAGAATCTCTGAATTCTGATCTGTCTTTGGAAATGGCAGAAGGGTTGCTGCAGAAATACTCTCATGAGAGACACAGCTGTGTCGTTTTTGTTACTCACTCATACCTCATTGCTCTCTACAGCTATCTGAAAGGAGGTTGCAGTGAGGTACGGGCCATTCTCTTCTTCTGTGGCATCAGTGAGAGGACAAGAGGACATGGCCTTAAGATGGGAGATTCAGATTAGATAGTAGAAAAAAAAATTTCCCTTTTAGGGTGGTCAGGCATTTGAATAGGTTGCCCAGGGAGGTGGTGGAGTAACCATCTCTGTAGGTGTTCAAGGTGCCTGGAACTGGTGCTGGCTGTTGTGGTTTAGGGGTTCCCATGGTAGTGCTAGGTGGACAATTGGACTGGATCTTTTAAAGGTCTCTTCCAACCTTGATAATTCTATGATTCACTTCATGCGTGTGACTTTGGAGAACTTTCCTACAGCTAATCAAGTGCTGATTTGCTGCTGGGGATTTGTGGCCATTCTCTGCAGGCAGCAAAGCCCCATTGCTATGTGTACCCTTGAGCACTCTGGTGCAAAACTGATGGATTTTCATCAGTCCTTTATCATCCATCCCCTTTTTCCTTCCCTAGCATATGTGCAACGGACAAAGACAAGCTAGCTGTTCTAGCCAAGAGGCTGAAACAGTGGCTGTTGTTAGAGAAAATGTTTTTGTCTGAAATTGATTAAGAGCTTCCATAACTCCCAAAAGAGGCACTAGCCCTTTGGGTCATTGACAAGGCTGCATAATATTAGGTAAAATTTCATGAAACTGACTGAATGAAACTAGCTGGGGCTTTTGTCTGTGGTGTTTCAACTTTGCTCTTTCTCTTGGAAAGTTGCCTTAGGACATCAGTCCTTTGACGGTCAGAAACCTTTTAACTTCCAGTCTCATTTTATTCTCAGCCAGCTTGTTCTCATGTCCTGCTGTCACTGTGCTGAAATAGCTTTTCTTTTCCTGTTGGAAGTTCAAATGATGCAGGTTTTTGTAAAAGCCTTGTTGCATGCTTTCTTTCAGAAGTTATGGTTTGAACAACAGTATTAGTTTTGTTCTGTTTGCCCTAAGTCTTAAGCTGAATTTTTATGAGTGCTTTAAGCAGCCATGTCTTTAAGCAAAACAGTTGTTTAGTCTTCATGTGAGCAATCCTGCAGGTCTGGATTGAATTGGATAAAGGAACTGATCTGACTACAAAATTACGTAAGTCGGTTTTCAGTTGGGTAAGACCACCACTTTTCAGAGGTAGTCTGCACTTTAATCAATTACAGCAATCTTGAAATGGCTGTTTTAGCATTTTTAGACTATTTCAGTCTTTAGACCCACACTTACTGTTCCTTGGGGAGACTGGGGATAGTCCCACAATTCCCTTTCATTGAATTACATACAAGATGAAGCATTGATCTGCAAGTCATTGTAGCATCTTTTTGTCTGCTTGCCCTGTGTCCTTTGTCTAGCACTGTGATGTCTGTCTGTAGCATTGGTTTAACATTTTATTCCTTGTGGGTGTCAGTGTGATAATCTGAAGCACAAAATAGACAGTTTGAAGTTCAACTCAATCCTTAAGCTTAAGAGAATCTTTGTTATAATCATGTTGTTCTTGCTATCTGTGAGAGTTAGTGTGGATGGCCAGGATCTAGATTTTGTGTGGAGAACATTTTTCCCTGGGGTCGTTTGTAGTATCTATTTGTAGACTGATCCAGAAGTGAAACTCAAACTTTTAAAAAATCTATTATGTTATGCAAAACTTACTTCTTAATAAAATTGCGAAAAGTAGAGAACTTCCTTGCAATTAATGTCAATATAATTAATCAAGAAAAATCAGATTTTGTCACTGCTGAGAAGTGCGTCCATGTGAAATTTCATCTCAAAGTAGTAGACCTACAGCCTGAT
This sequence comes from Oreocharis arfaki, assembly GCA_013398015.1. Lineage (NCBI taxonomy): Eukaryota > Metazoa > Chordata > Aves > Passeriformes > Paramythiidae > Oreocharis > Oreocharis arfaki. Next base: position 281,195 of record VZRR01011751.1, read on the forward strand.
CCTATATTGATCTATGTGTAGGAAACAGTAGGACATGCTATTGTTTATTTAGGAGTCTAATGTACCTACAGCAAAGACCAAGGGAAAATGTTTTAGAGTTATGTATTTCATTCACAACAATTATATTGTGTCTGTGACAAAGGTTTCTTAAGGAGCTTATGTTGTTCTGCAGTGGTAGCTGGCTTCCACAAGATTATATTTATCTGCTATTTTTAAAGAATATGATGCTTGACTCAGTGAAAATAACACTGGTTTTTAAATAAAAGTGTCTACAGTACCAATACTCAACATAAATGTGTTGGCTATCAGCATACACACTTTGCTGTATTTTCTGGAAACATTGCATAGTTGTGGTCTAAACCAAATCAGGACTGTGCAACTGGCTCAACAACAAACATGATGTTTAAGTAGTTTACATATACTGATCGTTGAACAAGCACAGTGTGCTTTTGGTCCTGGATTAAAATAGCACTCAGGAGGCTTCACGTTATTTTCTCAAGTGGATTTGTAGAAACAATAAATCTAAATTGCATGCTAGTTCTTCAGTGTAGTACTGAGTAATGTCTTGTGTAGATTCCTTTCCTGTGAAAATGGAAAGCAAACTGTGTTTAGGACATTTCTTACAGGAATTACATGTGAATTTCTTTTGTTTGGAAATGGTGTGCATATCTGTATACAAATGAAATTGGTCTAAGTGTTGATACTGAATGTTGATGTTGAGGTGATTGCCATATTCTGTGTAATTTAATTATTTTGCATATACGTCTAATTTAAATTCCTTTCTACTTATTACATACCATCTTCATTCCTTTGCATACTCTAGACATAAGCATATATCACAAATCCATAGTGAGAGTAATTTTTCACTATGCATTCATGAGACACATTAAACTGTTAAAAATTGGCACATAGGTGAGGTTTTCATGTGTTTTTTATTAAAGGCAGGGTGAGATTTTAACATCTGGGAGTCGCCCTAAGAGGTTATATGGGTTGTCCTCTTGGCTACTTGAGTCGTCTGTTAGTGGCAGTCGAAATGGGCGGGCAAGGGAAGGAGCAGCCACTTTTCTATAGGGTCTGCCAGTGATGAGAAACTGGACTTTGTTAATTGGTATTGTTAACCAATTTGTTAATTGGTACTCTGCAGGTACTGCCAGTGCCTGAGAACAAGCTTTAAAGTTCTGGAGTTTGGTCACATTGTGGACACATGAAGGCTTACTTTTTTTCTTTTCTATAGCATTTCTGGTTTTGTGCCTTCATGTTGCCGAAGTGCAAGCTCTTTTTTCAATGCTGAGGAAGTCTATTGTTAAAGGAGAGGGAAAGAGAGCGGGAGCAAACACACTTGTCATCAGAAGTGTAGTATGAATACTGGCATTACTGTGCAAAATCCTAACCAGGGAAGGACTTCCATGATACTTGTGCTACGAACGCCTAGACATGCAAAGTTAAGGTTATCTTAATTTGCATGGCACTTCATGAGGACAGCCAACTCCTAATTAAAGCACAGAAGAAGGAATTTTTAATGAATGTCTTGAGGGCTCCAAGACTGTACAGTACTGTTTCAGACACCTGAAACTTGAGTAGAAATGTGTGAATAAAAATCTTGACAGTCATTTACAATGTTCAGATGAGAGATCACTGAAATTTGTCACATTCTGAGCCGAAACCTGCTGAACATTACCAATGACCTTTCTGTAGTGGGTTTTGTGTAACTTAGCAAGGAGATCTAGTCTTACCTATTTATGACCTGTGGAGCTGTGGACTTTATGGTTCCTTGTGGCTGCAGATATACTCTATGAAACTGGGCAATATCAGTTTGTGAGATGACTTGGAAAATTGAGGGGGGTTTTTTTCTGTGCAATTATGAGATACAGATGGGGGCTGTGAATTCTGTCTCTTGCCTGTGTTTGGCCTTGATACTTCTAGTTTCATAAATACCAAAATGGTATAGGAAACAATCTGCAAAATTACATGTATTTTTCTACTTTTAAATATTTTTTATACTATTTTGTCCATGGTTATGGTTAAGCATTGCTCAGTAAACCAAATGCACTTGTGGAGAACTGCTGTTGAATACAAATGAAATCTGTTTTGTCTTTCAATTACATTTCATTGCTTGTGGAACCTGGGTTTGTTATGGCAAAACAAATAACAGTGGTTTCTCTCTTGTTACCCAGTAGCCCTAATTCCTCTTTTTTGAAGATTGACCTTGGCCTTAACTGACCAAAAACAGTTGTTTTTTTTTTTTTTTTTTTTTAAATTCCTGTATTTTCAACCAGACTTTGGAAATATGTAGGAAACTATAGTAGGGCTTTCCAGGGCTGTATTTGCATACATGTACCATTGCTGTAAGAAGTGGGCACATGTGATAGCCCCTTGCTACCAGTGTTTCTTGGAACTGACAGATACGGAACAGGATGTGCCAGTGCAGATCTTTGGGAGTGGGTATTTGTGACAGATGGACACAATTTTCAGGTTTAAGGCATGAACATTTCTTTGTGAGTGCAGTTAGTGGAAGGTCTGGGCTCTTTTATACTCTCATTTTGCAAATTCACTTGAGAAGTGGGTTAGTACATTGCTGTGGGCCCCCTCTTTTGCTCTAAGCAGGATGGCCAGGCGTAAATGTGTGCCAGGTATGGACACATACACTGCTCCCAGCCGGCTCTGTGATGGAGCGGGGAGCAAGCCATGTGTTTCAGGATATGTGACAGGGCATGACCAGGCTAGGGCACCTCTTTTTCTCCTTTGCTGATGCCAGTGAGCTACCATGGCTCACAATGGGGTGGCAGGAACCAGATAAGCACAAACATGGCACATCGTGTGAACTGCAGAGCACCTACAGGCCCAGCTCAGGAGAACTTTGGGTTGGATGTCCTGTGCTTTAAGGAGTGGCTAGCAGGATCCTTCTATGAAGGAATGTTTAATGGAGCATCTGCCAGATAAACCACTCTGTACACACATGCTCAGTGGAGACACACAGAGTAAGTGAGCCCATATGGAGGTCCCTTCCTGCTCTGGTTTGCCTTCCACCTTCTCCATGGGCAAACCCAAGGCTGGCTGGGCCTCCACTGTGCTCCTCATCCTTCAGTTGTGTGATCCTGCACTACTGATGGAAGGGGAATGGACATGACAAAAGGAGGAGCACACACTTCCATCTTATGTTTTCAGGAAATGATACCTTAGAAAAGCCCTGATGAGGACCATTTTCCCTGGTTGCATCACAGTCACTTAACCTAACACATTAATGGTGTGAATCCACATTCCCTTTGCTGTAACCCTAGCAATGCCACCCAGGTGTTTGGATGTTTCCCATGCCAACTGCTTTTTTGGTGGGGTGTACATCTAAAAAGCACTTTTATTTCCTAATTTTCTGCCCTCCTCACCTGTTCCTTAGTTGCATTAACATGATTTGTGTGTAACATGCTGTTAATGACACACTGACGGACGCTTGAGGTGGTCGTAAGCTTTTGTTCCTCCAGCTGGTGGTGCATTGTCCCTAGTTTCAAAGAGCAAATTGTTGTCTTGTGATTTTGGATGTTTGTCGTATACAGCTGTCAGGCTTCTCTCAAATACATATGTCACGACTGATATGTTTTTATTTTGTGGCAACTTCCATAATTTATTTCTTTGCAAATCTAAAAAATCTGCCATGTAAAGCTTAAATAACAGAAAGCCAAAATTGCAACAGATGTCACAATGTTTTACCGAGTCAACTCCGTTAGGGCAATATTTGGTCTACTAGGAAGGCCATAGAAATTTCCATGTAGGTAAAAGGTAATTCTATAATTTGAATATGCTTATTCAGAAGGTTACCTGTGGCAATACTATTCAGTTTTTCTAAGTAATTACCAAAATTGGGCAACACGGCTTTTTTGTGGAATGGGATATCCATCAAACAGTAACAACCTGTGAGTCATGACTGGGTTTTAGTTGTGTTTTTTTTCCTTCAGTCGTGCATGCACTTGTCAAAATGGTTAATTTTGAGCATTAGTAGTCTCATCCAATTTAGTAAGAGCACTCACATGACTGAAGATAAGTATACAAGTGCTTACAGGATCTAACCATAGCTTTTTACAAGGTAATTCTGGAGTTATTCTGAAAACTGCTTTCCACTTATGAATTTCAGTGTAGGTGTTGGAAATTCTAATGTGTAGCCCCTTGGGTGAGAGACAAAAACAAGTGAGCTTTCTAAAATTTGGGGGGCCAAAGACTTACTCATTTCACATAATACTTTTGCATGCACATACAGACCATTTTTTATGTGTTTGATAATACTGTAGATATCTGCAGACTCCTGACTGAAGCAGAATTATAAACCCATGCATTATTGATGAAATAAATAATCTTTTTATGCCAGATATGACCTTTGCATGTTGAAGGCATGCTTCTGTGTATGTTGTATGTGTTTTGAAATAATTAATTGTGTGGGATTGCTTTTAAGCACTTAAGAGTGTTGGGTTTTTAAACACTAGTCAAGAACATTGAAATGCTCCTGTCCAATTTCAAGAGAGAAGGACTAATACTCCTATTTCAGTGTGTTGCAGTTTTCTCCTTGTGGAAATTTTATTTTGGGTTACGTATTTCACATCCTGAAGATTAAATGATTGACAAGTTTGAGAACTTGGCACTTCTTAGACGTTTCAGCATCACGTAACTACCATATTGAGTGTTGAGATTTTATGCTCTACTTGCTCAAGTAACTACATGTAACACCTTCCAATTTGAAAAGATTATAAAGAAGTTTTAAAATAATTTCTGAATCCAACCCTTAACTCCAGAAATGTGACCACTTCAAAGAAGGGCAGGAATGCAAGTGTGTTGCAGATTTAGTTACTGAATAACTGAAGAAATTTGCATCTTATCTCTTGCACAAGAAACCCAGGGTATTTTCTGGTCGTTGCTACTGAATCTGCATAATACTGGATCACCTGGCAAAACAAAGTCTGGCACAGAGTCACAGCTACCACACTACTGAGTTACACAGCCCTTGTGCTTTTAGTCCAGCTTCATGCCTAGTGCAGAGGAAGGACAGAATGACAAAAGCTGAAGTTTGGGGAAATTTCTGCTGGATTGCAGTCAAAATCAGTCAGTTCTTTGTTCTGGCTCATGGATCAGCCTTGCCAGCAGGTGGGCAGCTGAGCTGGGGGTGGCAGCTGATGGGGAAGAATGCACTGTGGGGGATGGTAAGTGGCCTGGCACAGGTCATGTCAGGGCCATTTCTTAGACAAAACCTGAACCATACCAGCTTGTGGTATAGTTCTTTGAGGAGGCTCAGTAATTTGCATCATGTGGCTGTAGTGTTTTAACCAAGAATGAGACAAAGTAGGGCTGGGTTGTCTCCTGAAATGCCCTGGGACAAGAGGAATTCCCTTGCCCCACTCCTGTTTTTGGGTCACCTTGAAAGTGGTTAGGTAAATTACAGCTGAAATCAGTGTGGGAAAACACCACACCTGTGTAGAAAGACCAGTATTTGGAATGTGGTTTCTGAGGAAGCTCATCTCATTTGGGATGGCTGTCGAAGGGTAAGCTTATTGTGGTGGGTGGCTGGGAGGCAAAACACACCCGTTGTTTCTGGCCACAAGCAGCACCAGGGTTTCTGTGGCTGTGTGCCTCACAAGGATGTGGCAAGTTCCTTCTTGCTGAAGGCAGCGTGTTGGGCTGGCGCAGGCAGCCGTGTGCTGCTCTGGCGTTCACTCTGCCCATCCTGGGCAAAGATGGCAGGGGGGAATGTGTCTGAAGGCTGCTCTGCTTCCTGCTCCTTCACTTCAGCCACGGTAAGACAGCCTAAAATCCCTGTTGTATTTTGACTGCTGCTGCTGTTAGCATTAGCCCTGTCAGAGGCTGTGTTTTTCTTCCGTGTTACTGGTGAATAACACTTCTTTTGTATTTACCTTAAAGGTTAATTTCTTTAGCACTTTACATGGCATGATAGTCCTCAAAATATTTGAAAATAAACCTGGCCAGAACCAATTTATTCAATGTGTGAAGCATTTTAGATGTTTCATAATGATAAATACTCATTAAAAAATGTTTTATTATCCTTCTGAGGAATTCTGATAAATCATGGTAAAAACTGAGGTAAGAGGATGACATCAGGAGTGCTATCTAGCCATCAATAGGTAGCAGAATGTGCAAAAAGTAAGGATGAGGGAAAAGTATTTATGTAGCTTATATAATATACCGTAAATCCCAAGAGCAACACTTTTATCTCAGACATCCAGATGTGTCTGTCTAGTTCCTCAAGGCAGAGCAAGGAAAAACAGTTCCAGAATATGAGGGCTTTATCGTGATAGTCTATTGTGAATTCAGAAGGCAGGAAGATTTATGATGTTATACCTCATACAAATTAATACCTCTTTGTTGACAGTGCATATCTTATTTATAAATGAAATTGCTGTTCCATCCTGCTCAAGCCTGTACAGTTGGGCTGAGGAACAAGGAAAACCAGAGCAAACTGTGATGGTGAAATCCTGATTTCTTCAAGTTAATGACTGAAGTCTTTAAGGGCACTAGGGTTGATAATTTATTTGCATTTATTTATTTCCACAGACAGAAGCAGAGCATTTTGGAGGTCTCTTTAGTTCCTTTTTATGTAAAATGCAGCATATTAGAGCATGGGATACGAAAGGAGCTGCTGTGCTGTGACAAGGCAGTACTCCTTCCAGCATGGCTTCTTTTAGAAAAGGCACTCTTGGCTGTAGTGTGGTGGTGCTGTTTGCTCCATTTTTCAGGTGCAGGATGATTGGCAAATGGGAGGTCAGACCAACTGGTTACCTGATACATGGGAGGAGAAAGCAAAGAACAGTGTTACAGGCCCTATAGGTCTTGCCATGGTTGACAAGGCAAAAGGTGATGGTGTAGACCTTTGTGTGAATTTTGGCATGTGAAAAGGGGCATTTAAGGTAGAGTATGCTGCTTTGCTGAAATTTTAGGGATTCGTACAGATACCCATATAATGGAATTCTTTCAATAACTTGTCTGTCAAAGTACTGGTTCAATTTGCCATTCTAAGAATATCTGAATATTAATAGATTGCTTTTATTATTACTTTTCTCTTTTAGAGCCTCTCCCTCCCCCTAGAAGTCCATAAGTTAAGCATGTGTTTATATTTTTATTTTATTGTTTTTAAGTTCTATGTCACTTCTTTTTTAGGGGTACTTTTTGGAAGTTGTTTCCTTTTATGATAAGACACTAGAAGCTGAAATTGGAAAAACAGGAACTCCTTCTGTTTTGCATGGAAAAAAGTGCTGCAGTTCCATTTGCTGCTTCCAGAAAAATAGGCTGACTTTGTTGTTATAATTTGTTGGCAATTTTCTTGAAGAGATAAGTAAGAGGGGAGTACAAGGTATTCAGATACTCAGTGCATAGAGATCATAAACAACAGCAAAGCCACTGTTTTGTTGTTTTAACTCATTGCATTGAGTTGTAGTCAGCTACAAGCATTCAGGAAAAAAAGGTGATAGCAGAAATGCTGTTAATTTCAGGTGTCTCAGTTGGAGTGGGTCATTTTAAAGGTGCGTAAAATCCAAAAACTGCTGACTAATCTCCCTTTGAAACAAAGAGAAACATTCATTGCTCTATCTGGAATTCCACCTTCAAAAATGGAGACAACCAGAATATCTCCTGACCTCTGAAGATCACAGCTGTAGCAATTAAATGTCTGAGGACTCCATTTAGATGTGTAAATGAGACTGCCTAACTACAACCTTTATTTTTTATTACTCTGTATAGCTTAAAGTCTGATTTTGCTCTGTGACTGGATCCTTTGCTGGTAGCGCTCTCTTGTGGCTGTTGCTTTCATTAAAACGACTTAATGGATTTCAAAAACATGTATGTTATTTAGAAATTTCTGCCTTAGGACACAACAGTCTGTGTTGGATAAGCGCTCCTAAATTAAATGTGGTAATATATATTTTAATAATGCAGGAAGGTCAGTCTAGGCAAAAGCATCCCGGGTGTGCTTCCCGGAAGATTTCGAAGGGACAGGTGTATTGAGCATTCAGGTTTTTAACCACTTTTTTGGATGTATTTTTGGTGAAAAGCCATATGCCTGTGGAGAGATGGGGGGGAGGTTTGCAGGGGAATGAAGTCTGCCTTGGCTGAGTCAGGTGGACAAGAGACAGGGATGGGCACCTTCATTAACAGACCAGATTGCAAATGCTGCTCTTCCTGTGGCACTGCTCTTGGTGATGAGCAAGTTACTTCCCACTACTTTGGTTATTAAAATGAACAAAAAAAAAATATTTGGGAAACTTTTCAAGTGAAACTGATTTGTGTGTTCCTGGTGAAAGCTTTTCACCCTGAATCTGTGTTTTCTCATTATGGGGATGGGAAAGGAGAAGGTGGGGGGTTAATTCTTGACCTATTCTGTTTTTTAATACAAAGTTTTTAGCTGATGTTTTAATTTTCAGTAAGGAAGTAAAGCCTTCTGGAAGCTCAGATTGTGATGTGCAGGGGTTTCCTTTGAACTAGGGTCATACAGTTTCCTCTTTCAAGAGCAAGTTCTAATGAACAGTTAGTACTACATAGACTTGATACTATTGGGATTGTGCTCCCAGTGTCATAGCTTTATAAGCATGTCTGCATTAATACCAAGTGTGTGATGTTGGATGTAGGCTCCTTTTCCTTCTATACTGTAACCCAACAGCAACTGGAGTAATGATTCCAGGTTGTTTACTTAGCTGTACTCCCTTAGAGAGGCAGGTTTACACTTGAGATAAGGCCTTGAATGAGAGGGGTCTTGGCCCTTAACTGAAAAGTCTTTATTCTTTTGTAGGCTGAACTCTTGTTCATTGCATTTGCCTGATCACCCACCTTCATTCATCTTTGGATCCTATATGTCACATAAGCACTGTAATAATCCTAGTTCTTTCAGGGATATTTTTAAAATTCCCACTAGTCTTTTGGGAAAGCTTTCATAGCAATTATGCAACTGTTTATAGCTGTTTTCCAGCAAATGTACTGCCATGCCCAGCACTCTTTGTAGTGAAGGTAAGATGAGCTTGTTTGCTGTTCTGGCTGCAGTCTAGCAGGACAGCTCAGCAGTATCCAATTGCAGATTAAGACTGAAAAGAGGCTTTTTAAAGCAAATTAAAAATCCTATTAGTCAACTGGTTTTTGAGGATCAGGTTTTCCTTTTCTTTAAAATTAAGGAACTACTTAGTTTTCCTTGTCTCTTACCACTGTGCCAATGTAATTCTCATAATTTTTTAGATAGCAGATTCAGTAGTATCTACTCGATACAATTTATTCTTCTGTTGAGTGAAGATAGACTTGCTGCTGAAAATTCAGGAAAAAAGTTCTTTTTTTCCCACTTGAATTTCACTTCTCTGTTTTTCCACGTAAGTCACCAAGAATAATATTTGTCAGGTTGACTTTGCATCCTCATTCACACAGCAGTAACTCCATAGTTTTTAGGCTCTTTCTGAAACATTGCTAGAAAAGTGAGCCATTAAATCAAAGTCTGCCTTTCTCTGGACTGAGTATGCACATGCATACACATGCATGGGTGTTAATGTTAATAAGCAAGGCATTGTGCTAGGTTTAGCCTACCTTTATTGAAGGCTACTTCCAAAAAACCCTCATTACATTAGCTTTAATGTCTGTGAGTAATCTGTACTTTTGCCTTTATATGAAGTGCAGTTGTTTTATAATAGAATATGTCAATCTGGCTGACAAAGTTTTAGCCAGACACCATCTAACTTTCCAGCAGCTTCACACAGTTGAGCTATTGGACTTCTTTGTGATTTGTAATTCTGTCATGTGCTTGTCTTAGCTGGATTTCTTATTAAAATCCAAATGTGTGTGCTTGCATAAAATAAGACCACTTCTTGCCCTTTAGCCAACTGCCTTCCTGAAGTTTGAGGATTTCTGTAAATCCATGGAACTTCCAGCTTTTCGTTTACAACTATAAATGTGTCCTGCTTTGACCTGTGAAAAGCCATTCATTTTACACTTACAGGATGGGGGTCAGTGGGTTGGTAAGGATGCTGCGGTGCAGTCTGCTCTGTTGTAGAACAGAACCAATAAAAATGTACAGTTGTTGTTGTCTAGTGTGATGGGTCAGTAAACCTAAGGAAAACATGATCGTGGCACATAGGCCAGTGTGTAAGAAGAAAGTTTATCTTCATTCTGTTGTGCTGATCCTTAAGGGCACAATATAATCTTTCTCCTTTTCACCTGGAGAAACTGTGCAGCAGGTTACTGTACCCTTCATATCCTCAGGTATGATGATGGTCAGCAACCATGGCAAGCTTACATGTGCAAATCTAGCCAGCAGAAGGGGATTAATTGTGTGACTATGGAATAAAGCTTATTTTTTCAGAAGACTTTTAAAATAAATTGTCCTCTGAAAGAGCTCCCCAGAATTTGTAACATCAATCTCCCTAGGGGATGGAGGGAAGTACCTGCCACTTTTTTCTGTAGGTGATGATTTCCAGTGCCTGCACAGTGAGGTGGTTTATTTCTAGGCATATAACAGGCTCGCCTCTCTTTTAGGGGATACTGCTCCCTGAGAAGACTGTCTGGTTGTTTTTCACGTGTAGGAAAAACGTCTGTACTTCTCCACTACCGTTGATGGTCCATCAGCTCTTAAGAGATTTTCTTTTAGCTTTGTCATCTCATAGGTGACATTAACTTCTTTACAATGCAGTGCCCCCGACCCGTCTATTCACTCGCCCGTGTATTTGCTTAGAAGATTGGATAGAACAGATAAACAAAAACATTTTCAGCAGCATAATGTCGGTGCATGTTCCATGCGCCATGTCAAACACCACTTCAAACGAAAAACTTCCCCTTCTTCCTCCTCCATCAGGGACAGTCCTCTGGTTTCATCTTTTTGGGCTTTGCTGAGCTTTTCCCCGCCGAGCTCCGCAGCAGCATTGAGCAGCAGAGTTGCGGGTCTGACTAATCTGAAGTGCTCCAGCCTCTTGGCGGGGAGCGCTAACAAGGCTCCTTTGTGAGTCTAATTATATCCCTAAGCTGGCGGCCGCAGATTAGCACAGGACAGCCGGTGGCAGAGGGCTGAGGAGTCCCCATGCTCTGCTCCGCCGGCATCGCCCGCGTCTGCCGGGGACAGGACCCAGGAGGATGCCACCAACACCGCCCGGTGCCGCCTCGGCCCCATCGCTTCGCCCTTGGACCTGTCTCGCTCCATGACGTGGGGCTGGTCCTCCAGCCGGGGGCTCTGCCTGGTCCCTGAGGGAGGAGCCTGGGTAGGTACCTAAGGCTGTGCCAGGATGGGGAGGCTCCTGCCAGGCTGGCCGGGAGGTAGGACACTCATGAGCTCCGGCAGCTCCTCACCCCTTTGTTCCATTGGGATAAGCCAGTGCTCAGGGTGCCTTTCTCTTGGCGCTTTTGTGTCTTTTGTAACTTGTTAGATGAGGGGGATAAAAAAGCTATGCATTGTTATCTCAAATGCATCCAATTAAAATTTCATTATAGGGTTGTTGAAGTGGCGTCGGCACGTGTGGAAGAGGGGAGGTGACTTTGAAAAGAGTATTTCGTTGTTTGCTTTCAAATTTGCCTCCCATTTCTCAGGCAGACCGGGCTTCAGTGCGCTTTGCCTTGCTGAGCAAAACCACTCATCTGCCGGCTGGGCCGTGCACTGGGGTGGTTTGCACTTTCTAAGAGGTCTGCAACCAGTTTTCTTGGGCTGGTCTCTTCATCCCAGTATGGGATGGAGACGAGTGGCAGAGTCACTCTTAGTAAAACTCAAAGTGTCAAGGCCTGAGAGTTTTTAAGTCTTGAGCTTTTAGTGGTATGAAAAGAAAATTCAGTGGAAAACGTTTCCCAGGCTGTGAGCTGTTTGTCACCATGTGCAGAGTTTACACAAGGGTGGAAGGGGATTTTTACAGAACAATGCAAGAGAAAATGAGTGTGTTCGTAAATGTGAGGCCAAAATTGTTTGTTCTTCACGATAAATATAAAGGAAAGGGTTGTGAGATTTCTCCTTGGGAAGGAGAGGAATATGAAGTACTGAGAAAAGGTGGGGGGAAAAAAACCCTAATCTTTTAAACACGCTTGTCTTACACAGTTTGGGGACGGGGGAGGGAGTGCTAAATGATTAACTTATGGGGGGTTTTTTGTCATTGCCAGGCAGTCACTGCTTTGTGCTTTTCAAGAACATATGCTGTGAAGGTGGGGTGCTGGAGCAGTGTGGGCTCAGGATGTGTTTCTGTCTCTATCTTCTTAGTGGTGACCAGACAGGCCAGCCAGCTCCATTCAAGAAATCCTTAATCTAGTAAGGCTAATGGACCTTCTCACACTACAGGGCTGCTCAGGTCGGATCTGCCCACTGTATTTGTGGGAAAGCATCCCAGAAGAGTTAGGATCAATGTCTGCAGGTTACTGTTGGTTTATAATAATGGATAATAATACATAACAGAGCACTGGCACATAAAACCCATCACACATTTCTGCTGACTTCACTGAACTTTGAGTAAAGCTATAAAATACTAAACTTTGATTAGTCACTTGGAGCTCATATGTGGTATTCATTGTGTCTCAGTGATTTTTTTTTCCATATGAAGATACCTTTTCTATTCCTTGAGGTTGTTCAGACTTCCCTGTGTGGAGCTGTGTAGCACCCCAGAAGGAATGTTGAAACCCCATTTTGTTCCCATCTGAAGAAGACTAAATGTAGCACATATAATGCAAACAGCTGAGTACTCACTGTTAGACAAAGCAGTATTCACTGCTCCAAGTTTAATAATACTGATGTAGGCACAATTTGCATGTGAATGTAGTCATAGTATCTGTGTGATCTGTTGTGAGATTGTCCCTAGATAGATACCTTGGTTTATACAGGACGAACGCATGGATGAATTCTGTTATTAAACTACTTGATCATTTCAGAGAGATACTGATTGTTCCTGCAGCTTTTTTAACAAACAAACTTTGGCAGCAGGAGTAACTATTTATGAATATTAACTAGAGCATTTTTTCCTGTATTTTGTCATCCATTGTAAATGGATGGGCTTGGAAAATTTAGATAGTTTCTGATTTGATTTCTATGTATCTAAGCACATGTTTCAACCTGTGGGCATGCATTATTTTATTTTTGCCAGATTTACTCTCTTGTAAAACTTACTCTTGGTGATAATTAGGGTGACTAAAGATTGAGATATGAAGGGGTGCTGTGAGCTGGGCTGGAAGAAAAATGATCTATTGAAGATTTTTGTTATTGCTGTGAAGTGATCCTGTTTTCAGTTTTGCTTGGAAAATAGCTTTTATTTTGCTGTGAAGTGACTGAAACCAACTTTCAAGTCTAATGATGTTAAATTGGGTGCATATCTTGGCACATTCAGTTTCTGTAAAATAAGCCTAAAAACCTACTTCCCCAAGCAAAATCAGTGCTGCTCCAGGAATCTCAGAAATGAGAGTTGTCTGGTCATTTTTAAACTTCTAGCTCTCAGTGACTGTAAGTGTTTAGGAGCTGCCGTATATCTGCTCAAAATAAGGGTTTGTACTTTTTCCCAGTGTATCCAAATCAGGGAAATAGCTCTGTTTCTCGCAGAATGAAATGTCATAAGATGAAGCAGGACACAGAATGACCCTCAGCAGAGGATCCAGCTTCTTGCACTTGCCTCACTATAGCCCCCATCTTCCCCCTATGGAGGGAGGGTGGTGGCTGGCATTTCTCAGGGTCAGGCTCCCACTCACAGTGGGAGGTGGAGCTCTGAGACAGCATTATTCCTGCCCATGCAGATTCTTGCTACTTCCATTAAGAGTCTCTACACAAAACGTTGGAAGTATTTGGCCTGAATTCTTACAGGCATAGGAGGCAGAGTGGTTCATGCCCCAAGAAGTTGCAGGAAAATATCTGCCCTTTGCCAATGGAGAAATGGTAGATGGATGCATAAGTGTTTCAAATTGCCCTGCTGCTTGTAATAATGCTGTTATGGCTGCAGTCATCAGTTGGAGATTAAGAACGGGATATAGCTTGGAACTAACAATTAACTTCACCTGAAACTTGAGCTGCCCCGGGAGGTAAGGAGGGAGAGGTTACCTTGGATGATTGTGCAACTGTAACCACCTTATGCCTTGGGCTTCCAACACGTTAAGGCAGCTGAGATTTCCTGCCCAAATTACAATCTCTGTGAGGTGCCAGAACTCTAATGTCTGTTTTAATCTGAAAATAGTTTTTATGACAATAAAAATCCTTTTTACAAACTGTGCCGTATATCACAGAGTGATTTACAGTTGCACAGCTACCTCAATTCAGTGGAAGAATATAAATTTTTACATGCACTTATATGTGTAATCCAGAAGGGGCTCTGCAGAAGAAGTAGTTTTCTTTTTATCTCTTTTTTTTTTTCTTTTTTCTTCTTTTTTTTTTTGTGGAACAGTTTTTTCTTTCAAATCTCTAGAGTGCTTCTGAGACCAAGATGCCTCAAGGGAAAATTTCTACATGAAAAGCTTATTCAGGTCTTTATTAATGTGGAAAGTACTGTGATTTTTTGCAGTATTACACTCATATTTTGTCTCAGTTATGGCTAAGCTGGAGTAAATGGGTCCTTGATGTTGTGTGATGTGACCAGTATTTATTTGGAAGATGACTTGAGAATTCCAAATGTTGTGAGAATAGGCTGAGAAGCAATACTTCAGTGCTTAACAAGTGCAAGCTCTTAAATAGATGAGCAAAAAACCTTTATGTGTGCCTGTTGAGTTGGTTTTGCTTCTTACTTCAATGGGGTTTTTTGGATGAAAAGAACTATATTGTTTGTAATGGTGATTAGCAGTATTGTTCTAAATATTTATTTAATTAAATATTTCATTAAATGTTCCTGCAGTGCATCTGATTTAACCATTCCTTTTGTGAACTAGCCAGACGTAAATTCAGGCAGGATTTGGCTTCATCTGAAACAGAGTTCCGTTCAGGCATCTTTTGTATTCAGGGAGGGACCCTGAAAGAAAGGAAGAGATGGTACGTGTTGTTTTTATAAAGCTCACTACAGATCTCCAGAGCTAAAAGGCGTGGCCCTAAAGTACTTGCCATGATGATATTTACCAGTAGTTTTTTGGATTTATTGCTCACCATGAAAAGACATTTACACATCCTAAGTTTAATCTCTCTAGTATAAAGTGAGGGTGTTTTATCTCTACAGTTAAAATTTCAAGTCCTGATGTTTCTGCCTTTCCTGGGAAGGCCCTGTTTTTTGGCTTTTTTGAGGGGTTTATGTAGTCACTGTATCTACTGTCCTTACTTGAAAGGACATTTAAGGCTCTCCTGGATGGACAGTCTGAATGCTGGCACAGATTGTACTTTAGAAAAAGCATTTAAGTTGCTGCTGTCTAGCCACAGGACAGTAGGAATTTGGGGCATCTAAGACTGAATCTGAGAGAAAGGCAGTAGGACAGGCTTAACAGAAAGGAAAGGAAGTGGCTGAGGCTGTGATGCTCTAGAAAGCAGCAGAGTGGTGAATTTGTAAGTGGATTGGGGGACTGCAGGGTTTTAGCAGTGCTTCGGTATATTGGGAAGAGCAAACAAGCAGTGGCTGGAGTGCAAAACCATCAGCCTGGTCAGAGATACTGTGGGCATGTTTTGGAACTAGAAAAGCCTAAAAAGTCACTTTGTATATATGTCTATATCTAGACATCTATCTATAATATATGTATAAGTTCTTTGAATCATATCTCTTGGATGTGAGTGACAGTGAAGGTTTACTTCAAAATATATTCTGGAAGGTTTTTTTTAAATTGGGCAATCGTTTATTATACAATTTCTGCATGGAAATTTTCAGGGGGGCTTTCTGTGTTGTTCTTCCTTCTCATATTCTTTCATATGTACATACATACCACCCTCCTTCCTTTATTTTTAGATAAATGAAGAAGAAATAAAGACAGAGAGTGACTGTGTTCAGAAAAAGTATTCCACCTCAAGTTTTGGATGCTTGGTCCTCGCTTGGTTTGCTGTTACATCCAAAGATATAGATGTGCCTCTGTCAGGAGATAGGACAACGCTGAAAATGGCAACGGAAAAGGAGCAAGGAATTGTATTGGAATTTTTTATGGAATTGATAACACCTGTTTTAGCCTAAATTAGGATTACTCTCGCATGTATTTAATTACTGAGAATGACACAAGAAACCGTTCACATTCCTTATATAGTTTTCCTGCTGGACTATAGCTTTTTGCCAGATTTTAGATACTTCATTCCCATATTTCCCTGGCAGATGGATCTGCCAGTGGTGACTAACGTAGCATGAAGTAATTTGAATTCCATTAATATAGTCGTCTGAGAGAGATAATACCGAATATCTTTGTCTGTATAGGATGATGACTCCTTTGGTGTTCTATAGAAAGGAATGTTGTTTGTCTGCTTAAAGGGAGGGTAAGAAAAAAGCCCAAATTAAGTGCTCATTGAAAAAAAAAATTTTTTTTTCTTGTTTTTAGAAAAATCATCCAGTTCTAATCATGAGCTCCCACAGTTGGGTGAGTTCTTCAAATCTGCAGTGACAAATACATATAACAGCTCCTGGAATGAAAAAACAGTTATATTGTCAATTTCTTTTTATTTGAGGCCCCTGTGGGTAACTGCAGCCTCATGGTGGTTTTCAGCCTCGTTTTTTTTCTGCCAAGGATTCAGAAGACTAACAAAATCCAAAAAATGTTTTGGATTTAATATATGTATTTAATAATGTATTTTAATACACTGAATAAATGATTTAGCAATTTCTTTACAGTGGCTTTTTGCACACCCAGTTCATTACATTATATATTGGTCTTCTGGTGTATTTTAATTTACTGAACACAAAATTGATGAACTCCAGAAAAAGCCATGGATTGGGAAGACTTTTGTTCCCTCAGCATATACAGATTTACTAAAACATTTGTTAATGAAGTATTGGTATGTCTAGCCTACTGTTGTTGTAAAGGAGGGGAGGTGAGAAAGCTGAGAACTATGAAGCTGTCTGGGATTTATAAGCGGACAAACAAGGGCACCTGCGCTGTCACTACAAATTCTTGACATTTTCTCTACATGGAGTAAAATGAACAATGTGTGAGTGGTTTGCTGAGGATGTTCCAAAAACTGAACCCCTCCTAGCTGATTTGCATGGCTGGCACGGGGCAGCAGTGTTTGTAAGTGGTTGTCTATTTCTGAAGGACAAACAAGTGCAGCATGGTTTGGTTTATTTGGCTTTGAAACAATCTAAGGGCACCTTGTGAGCTGTACCTCGCAGTACGTGCAGTGCCAGAGCGTGCTGCTTGTTTGAGAATGCCAGTGAATTGTGCATTTGACCTTCAAGCTTGTGCAGGTTTCCATTTTATCTCAGGGCTGCAGCCTTTCTGCATTTCCTTAGCCTTGCATCCTTGGCATGTCTTGTAGCCAGTTACCCTGGGATTAGGCCAAATTTTTGGTTATAGACAAGGTTTAAAATGACTGCCAGTAGTTTGTACCTCCTGCTGCAACTTTGGAAAAGTGAACTTGGACTATTTTAAAAACAAAGTTTTTAACAACACAAAGGGTTTGCTGCACTGATGAAAAGCTTTGAGTTGCATTGTGGTGAATGGAGGGAGAAGAGTTCTATTTTGATAGCTGCTGTTCAGTGTCACTGCATTGACTGGTTCCCAAATTCTCCTGTTTGTACCTTGAAACATGGTCTGCAGCTTTCTGTAGAAACAAAAGTGACTGGAAAGGGGATATATATTTTTACAGAATCTTTAATATAAATGATCACTACAACAGTTTTCACTCAGGGCTGACAATGTGCAACAGTAAGAGTTAAAAAGAACAGATACTTCTGCTTTGGGGTTTTTTTTCTGTCTTTGTAGATTCTGCTCAGTTCTGACTGAAGCCACTGACTTATCCATCCTTTTACTTTTGAAGAATTGAGATTTCTTGTCTAAACCCAGGTTTTATTAGGGTGAGACTCTACCTTGAGTCCTGCATTGGCATCCCCAGCGCAGGAAGGACATTGACCTGTTGGAGTGAATCCAAAGGAGGCCACCAAGACGATTAGAGGGTTGGAGCACCTCTCCTATGTAAGAATGCTGAGAGAACTGGGAATGTTCAGCCTGGAGAAGAGAAAGCTTTGGAGTGACCTTATTGCAGTCTTCCAGGACCTGAAAGGAGCCTACAGGAAGCTAGAGAGAGACTATTTTCGAGGGCGTGTAGTGACAGGACAAGGGGGAATGGCTTCAAATTGGAAGAGGGTAGGTCTAGATTAGATGTTAGGAAAAAATTCTTTGCTCTGAGGTTGGTGAGGCACTGGAACAGATTGCCCAGAGAAGTCATGGATGGCCCATACCCCAAAAGCATTCAAGCCAGGTTGGATGGCGCTCTGAGCAACCTCGTCTAGTGGAAGGTGTCCCTTCCTTCGTCAGAAGGGTTGGAACAAGATGGTCTTTAAGGTCTCTTCCAATCCAAACCATTCTTTGATTGATTCCATGATTTATTTCCTGTCATGGTGGATACAGGTGAACAGTGGGAGACACTGCATTTGCAAGGACTGGCCTCTAATGCCCACTTCTGGTTAGATGGGGAGCCCTGGCTGTCAATGATTACTGCTGATGGGGGGCGCAATCCTGCAGTCCCAGGGCTGCAGCCTCCAGGAGAAAAAACACTACGGTGTGGCGTTCCGTGGCCATAGGAGCGTGCTGCTCTGCCGGCCCGAGGAAGGCTCAGTTAGGATGAGGAATAATCCTAGCGATAGGAGGTGGCAGTCCGGGTGTGACGGCGGCGGCCGGACCGCGGCCTCCCTGCGCACAGCGCACGGCAGCCGGCAGGGGGCGCGGCAGGGAAAAGTAAGGACAAGAAAGAAGGGAAAAGAGCCTTTGAGAAGGGATAAAGAGCCGGTTTGGCTGCAGAGGAATGGCACATCCAGACTCTGTCCCGCGGGGCTGCCGCTGCTTGCAGGGAAAGGTGTGCAGCCTCAGGCTTGAGGTGTGAGCCAGCAGTCAGGCCTTCGCTCATTCAGCAGGGGGCTGGAATGAAACATTAACAGACAAATTAGGTATTTGGAAGAAATTCTTTACCGTGAGGGTGGGGAGGCACTGGAACAGGTTGCCCGGAGAAGTTGTGGATACCCCAGCCCTGGGAATGTTCAAAGCCAGCCTGGATGAGGCTGTGAGCAACCTGATCTAGTGGAAAGTGCCCCTACCCATGGCAGGAGCGTTTTGACTGAGTGATCTTTAACTGAGTGATCTTCCAACCCGAACTATTTTATGGTTCTATGAAATAAATCCTAGCAATTGCTTTTCACTTGGATGCAGGCCCCTGGAACTGCCTATCACCTTTTGGCCTTGATTACTCCAAATACAAAAGCCTGTAGGGCAGGGTTACAACAGAGATGCTAGTTGGTAGATAAGAATGAGACAATTTCTGTTGGAGAAGGTGGTGCTGGGGAAATACATGCTTCTGTTGTTGTATCTGCTGGCCTTTTATCTTCTTCCTTCCAGCAGCTTCTCTAAAAGCACTGGTAGTAAGACACTTTCAGTGAAATGCTTTTAATAATGCTTCCATTAATGCTGGAGGTTTTCTGGGGTTGTAGGTTCAGATGATCTCATTCTGTCACTCAGAAGTAATACAGAGGTATTACATTAGAATATAAATGCTCAGCTTCCAGCTTCTTTAGTTGCTTGTAAAATATTCCTGGTTTGAATCTTTTAATCTTTTCTTTCTAGTCCTTCTATCCATTTGCTGAGTTTTGGAATCAATATTTATGTTGCACTCCACTTTTTAGAAAAAATTGTTTCTTGAAGTGCAGGACAGATTCTTACCATTTAATTATAATTACTATCAGAAAGTATTGTTGACTATGCATGAGGAATTCATTTTTAGTCATGTTGTGAACTTCCCAACAAAAGCAGGTGTCTATGTGATTCCACCTTCTAGGCATTCCACCAGTATTTTTAGGCTGTTCAGACTATTATGTCAAAAAAGAGAACCTCTCAAAAATACTATGTGTCCACAAATACAGAAAATTGAACAGAACTTGTAAATTCTTGTCTACTTGACTTGCCTTATGCCACAACTCAGTCCAGTGTGTTCCTCCCCTTGCTTGGCTGCTCAGGAAGATGAAACTTGTGGTGGATATTGTAGCACAGAAAATGCCATCTGAAAATGATATTCATGTAGCGAGGAATTATCTTATGAAGATCTTGAGAAGTTCCATGAGGTACAGTACTGACTTTACATGTGCATCCTTTCTGTTTCTTCCCAGTGATTGGATTCCTCCTACCATCTGTCAAGCCCAAACTGTCGCAGAAGCCCTCTTCCCAACCTTCTTTTCCTTATGCTCCAAATGCTGCTTGTATTGTGCTAGTTTCCTAGTCTTGTGTTTCCTTAGTGGTAAATCATAGAAAAGTAATTGTCTCATAAAAGATAAACCTTTTTAGCTGAATTGATACATAGCAGGTCTATTGAATTTGCCTTAACAGGTATTTGTGGTTTGCTGAGTTGGTGTCAGTACTGTTAAAGGTGAGCAGTGGGGGGAAAAAGACATCTGACGTTCTGTGCAGCTGAACAGTGGAATGGTAATTTTTTCCATACCTGCACACAGGCTTGGAGTTAGCAAGGACTGTCTGGAGCCCATCATCGCATGGCTGAGCAGAATCTTTTGCACTTGTTTGCACTAAGAGTACCGGGGCTCCTCCACTGTCAGAATGTCATGTCCTCCCAAGAAGGAACAACTAGAGATACCCTGCTTAACCGTTTTCTCTTTTCTCATGCTGGGAAAAGTAGGCTTTTGTTTATGGAAACAATTACTTCTTTTTTTAGTGACAGTAATGATGCTGCACTTTGTTGTGAAATTACAGTTTCCCTGTAGAATTGTTACTCTCCTTTTGTAATCCTGCATGCAGAGTTTGGAAAAGCAATTCATCACTGATTTCTTCAGATCTTCCTGAATGTACTGTGAAAAGCCATGTACTCAGAGACTACCTGTTTTGAAGATACTGGCTTTAGTTTTGGTCTCTAAATGCAGTGGTTGTCCAAGAGCAAGATGAATTACCTTCAAAGAAGGTGCCGCTTCATTCCCAGGTGACTGGTCTAGACAAATGGCCGGCACTTGGCATCTGCTCACGAAAACAGAAGTAGCTGTGTTCTACCCAGAAGGTTTATTTAACCTTAGGGAAAAAAGAATGTACTTATTTCATGAGTGCTGAGAGGTGTAACAAACAGCAAGTCCTTGGAAGGCAGTGCAAGCTGTAGTTATTAATTCCTGAGCAGAAGGAAGGGGGTAGAGGAGTATGGAGCAATTTTGCAAAACAGTTTTTAAGATGCAAAGCTCTAACAACAATTTACTGTTGTACTTCTTAGAAGGGAACTCTTCAGTTACATGACCAGGAACATTTGGAGGTGATTTCCAAGTAGATATTTGGGTGCTCGCGTGATTCGCTGATGAGACTCATTCTTTAAAAAACAAACCCAGAAAACACCAAAACAAAAAAAAAACCTCCCTGCATTTCTGGGATGCCAAGCGTTTCAAGAGCTGAAGCAGAACTTGCTTGGAGTTACTATGATTGCTTGTATCACTATTACTAACTTGTATGGAACAATGTACATGGCTTTTATCCTTCCTGTCATTGAGACTTTTCTTCTTAGCTCATCCCATATGCACCTACCTACAGTAAAATCTTACCAAAGCCCTACTGTTGTCAAGTTGTAAAAGAGTCCTGAGTCTCATGGTTAGCTTTAACTATTAAAGCTCTGGATACGTGTCAGGTACTTCAAAATTTATCAGTCTCTGTTCCTTGTAAAAAACATCTACCTCACTACCCGTAAAAAAATACTACAAAAATACTGGCATTTCACTGCATCTCAAGTATTTTAAAGAAATGGTGATGTCTTTTCAAAACTGGCATGCATATAGAAAGTTTCTCTGTCATTTAAAGTCATTATGCCTCTCTCCTATCTGTGAAACGTTTTACTGCTGCCTTGGTAGGTTTTTTGTTGTGTATCACCCTATTGAACTGTTTGCACTAAACTAGCACCCTCTGCCTGTGTTGTTTTCAGAAGGAATGACCTAGCCTGCAGGCCGCACTCCTGGCACGCAACCAAATTTACCGAAAGTCAACCCGAGGCAGCCACGTCACACCTTCCCTCGTCTAATGCCTGCGCCTCCTGGCACTCGCGCTATCATGCAAGGTGAGTCTCTGCGTAAGTTACGCACGTTCAGCTCTAACAGCAAGGCAATGATAATGGAGGTCATATTGTTGAGTGGGGTTTTTTTAAAAACCAGTGCAGAATTGTGGTATTATACCTCTTTAGAGTTGCCTGTCCTTTCAGTGCGTGAAGGGGGAGTTTGGGAAGTTTGACGTATGGATGAGTGCATTTCAAACAGTTTGTGATATGTGCATGTGATTGAAAGGTAAGAAACTAGCTTTAAAGGCAATCACAAGGTTATGCTTCTTGCTCTGCATTTCCTTTCCATGTCCACTGGTAAAATCCTAAGGCAAAGTAACCATCAAAATTAACATTTGTAAAGGGAAATAGGAAGGGGAGAAAAAATTGAAAAATACTGTTTCAGACAATTAAAAAGGCTTTTTCTAAAGAGAGGGTGCAGAATGCTTTGCTGTTGTCTTTTAAGGTATTACTCGTTTAATTAGTTAAACTGTCTTTCTGTAATCCTTCTCTTCATCTGTGATTTTGCTTGTCTAGAGAGGTAGTAAGACGGATGATTTTTCAGTCTCTGTTTAAAGCACCTTAGTATTTGTTAGGTCACATTCAACACTAATGGAGAAAGGCTGACACCCAGGCAGTTTTAGCTGTGAAACTCTAAACCTTCAGGTAATGCCTGTTTGTGTCTGGTTAGAGGTTCTTGTTTGTTTCCTGCTCCTAGGTGACATTCTTTATCATTTTCATAAAAGGTTTTCTTGGTTCTCGGGTTTGTTTTTTGGTGTGGTTTTTTTTTTTTGGGGGGGGAAGGGGGTGTTATTTTTTTTTGTCTTTTGTTACTTTTTCCTTCTCAGTTCCCATTGGGCCGTAGTTACACTGGGCATTAAAGAACATGAGTCTGGTGTGCAATCCTTGTTTGGGAAGTAGACTTCGGTTTTCTATACTTAGTGCTGTACATTCTCTATCATTACTTATTGAGGTTAATGTTTTGTGGTAGTCAAAACAAAAGAACATTAATACTTCAGTATTTTTTTCTATTTTTCATGTAATTTTTACGGTTGTTTTTGTATTGTTTTCTTTGAGAACTTCCTACTGTATTTAAACTAAGTTGCTGTCTGCCCTTGAATAAAGCTGACATGAGGCAGAAAGGGTTTTTTTAAAATGTTTTTGGTAATACTTTATTGGTAGAAGTTTTAGAAACTCTTTGATTACAATTTCTGCTGTTTTACAGTGATATAAAGTTTTTATTTAAATGTCATGTAGATGAGTTGATTTAGATGTATAAATTTTAAGACAGTAGAAGTCTTTGTACATAGAAACAAAATTCAGAATTTTCTAAAAACTTCCAAAGAGTTCTTCATTGCAATGCTATAGCTAAAGAGTATTTCTGCTATTAATGAGTCTTCTGCACTAAGCTGCAAATCATTATATGCTTCCTGCTCTTCCTAGTGGTTGCCCTTGTACCTTGTGAAAGTAAAATACTACAAGATGTGTCTCAAGGTGTGTTTTGATAGGACCTGGGTGTGTCCCAATACATAAAAAAGAAAAAAAAAATTGGTTCAATGCCAGTTTGAAATGAGGTTTGATCAGGAAATTGCAGGTGTAAAGGAAGAGGGGGATGGGAATAGAGCAATCCCCTCCCCTCACGTATCAGAAATAGCCGCAGCTGCTGGCAGACACTAATATTAATAAAAACTACAGATTCTTTCTCAGATGCTGCTGAAAGATTTAGTGGCCTTGGCATACTACAGTTCACAGGTCACTGCTGTCCTGAACCCCTTGACTGCCTGTGCTGCCTACTTGAAAGGTGATGTATTTGAGAGATTTGTCAGGCCTGGTGTCTGTCATCCAAGACATTTTCAGTGGCAGAGATGCTTTTAGAATGCCACTGCTGGAGGGGGCCCAGCATTCCCATGGTGGCATCCGAAGGATTTTGGTATTTTGGGGATCTCAGTTGCAGAGTGGGGTTCTTTGGGCTTGCTGATCTGCAAAAAGAAGTGAGCAGCCTCAGAGATTCCCCACTTTACAAGTACATTTCACAAAAAGCTCAGCTGATGGGGAAGCACAGCAATCAGTAGCTGAAAGCAGCAGTATGCAAGGAGATAATGGAAATAGCCTGAGGAGAGGATATTTCTAGCCCAAGCATCCCATCCCTGGGCTATTTCTGGAATTCCGTGTCCTTCCCTGAGCTAAGCATCTAAGATTGGTATTCAAAGCCTAAAATCTCTTCTGAATGTGCCTACCTGCATTTTCTATGTGAGTGTGAAAATCCACTAAATCACTTGTAAAACATGGAGAGTTCATGGGGGGCAGAGACGGGACAGGGGTGGGAAGATAGCACTTTTTTGTGTTGGGGCACAGCTGGCCAAAACAGCCCTGTGAAGACTGTCCATACTATCTACTGCTAGGTTAAGGTATGGACTGTTTGATTTGCTTCAGGTTTTTTTTGGTTGGTTGGTTTTGGTGGGGCTTTCTTTTTGCCAGCCTGATGCATTTGAACCTTTGAGAAGGTGGATGAAGCTAGAGGACGACAGACCAGAAGAGGCTGTACCAGTATATAGGAGAAAGGGTGGTCCTGGAACCCAGCCCTCCACATCCAGCACTATATGTATGGGTTTTTTATCATGTGACTTTAATACGAAAACTGTAAGCTATCTTGGGAGCGCTAGGCTGGGTCTAGATGCCTCTCATCAAGGCTAGAGAGCTAGAACCTGTAAAGCTTTTGGTGCCTTCATTTCCCTCTGTGAGTCTTCTGTCTTTTTCACAGAAGTCTCACCTTAACAGCCTGGCGCAGACTTGTTTCCTAGCCCATCCTAAAATAAGGCTGAGTGCACTTTTCTGAGAGGTGTGTAAATGAGCTATCTTAAGCTGCTGAAAGTTTAAACCCTGCATTTTCTTGCAGTAGGATATACTATAACAGAGGAGCCTTTGGGGTTTTTTCTGTGCCCCTGGTTTTGCAGATGAACCCAACAACTTCTACTTCATTCTGGTCTTACAGGTGTGGCAGTGGAACAAGTGTGCTTTGAGAAGGTTACCTAAACTGAGATTTTGGGGCAGTTAGGGTCAGGTGCATCTGATTTGGAATCCCATGCAGTTGCTGAGATGACATAATTTCTGTAAGAGCCCAGGAGCATAAGCTCATGCCCCAGGTTTGGGAGGGGTGCTTACTGACCAATGTGGCCAAGGGATGGTGTTCGTAAATTATTCCTGGACTTCACCTGCCAAACTTTGACCAGCAGTGTAGGTGCTTTTATGAATATGCTCTGAAAAAGCCATTGAGAGAAGCGTGTCCTGAGATGCCAGCCAGGCTCAGGCAGAGAACTGGATTTTGGACTCTCTTCCATGTCAGGGTTCACAGGAGGATTTCTCTGCAGTTTAGGACCACAGGAGGCCATGCTTTGCAGTAACAGGCAATTAGAAACCTTCCTGTCCTTCCTTTGAAGTGTTTGCTGCTTCTGCTGGGTTTCCCTTAGGCGTTTTCTAGCAGGGCTTTGACCTCTTACGCTGACGATCTCTGCTCCACATTTGATACCATCAGATTTACATGAGACCTGTAAATTGAGGCTTTCCTGCACAAGTGGCATCTTTTTTTTAAATTAATGCCAAGTATCTGGTTGGATTTTATGATCTTACAGGTCTTTTTCAATCTTGATGGTTCTGTGATCTCCTTAGAGCTAAAGGGGGTGAGAATATCAACAATTCTTAGTAGTATCTGGCTCACATTATTCTTTGCCAAAAGAAATCCTAGTAATGACCAAGACATTTTTTACATGGAACACAGTACCAGCCTAAGATGACAATGAAGACCTTTTTAAGGATTCGGCAAGATGTTTTAAATGCTGAAAATAAATGAATGAAAGAACATAAAACCCCACAAGATGAGGCCATTGCTAGTGTATCTTGTTAATAAAATGCTTTTAGAAAATAAGCATAAAGCATATCTTCTCTTATTTCATATAAATTGCTTTTGACCATGTTGTATGAGAAAAGGAGTTTGAAAGGCTGTAGTTGTAGTAGAGGGGGAAAAAAGCAATTCTGTTACTACTGAATTCCAAAGAACTGTTGAATTGACCTTTGCAATATTTTTGACAGAAGAAAAGATCTATATCAGTCTTTGTATCTTTTATGTGGACTAATCTAAGTTCATTGCTAGCTTTGACAGGTCTCTTTACAGCATAGGATTTGATAGATGCTTCATATAATTATACCTACAGGGAAGTGGAATAATTCTGGGATTTCTACCAAGGGGCTTTGCAAGCAAGGGCAAGAATTTGAATTTGCTATATAAAAACAGGAGGAGCTGCCAGTGAAGTTCAAACAGGGAGATGTGATGAGAATAACTGGAAAGACTGTCATCTCAGCATCAATGTGTTGGATTGACAGGAGGTGGATGCTGTGAGAGAGAAACGAAAGCAAATGAAACAAAACTCATGGTGTAGGAAAGTAACAGAAGCAGCAAGACTTTGGGGTAGTGTCCTTGGCAGAAGACCTGAAGAAAGTACAGTGTCAAAGATGATGTTTTTATAGAGGAAAGACTGGTAGGGAAAAATTGGTGGCAGTATGGATTCTTGTTTGTTTGGCCATGCAGAGCTTATGTTGCTTTGGCGTCTCCTCCTGAAGGTTTCCTGCCAATGTTGTGGAACTGGCTGGAATTAAATGTTGTTGTAAGAGTGTCAACCTGAGAGTGGTTTGAAACCACACTGGTAAGGTGCACATGCAGGTGGTATTTGAGACAAATGCATTTAGTGCATCTCTGCCTAAAAGTTAAAATATCAAATGAATAGGCAGATGTGGACATAACTTTTTGGGAGTAACTTAATGACAAGGGAATAACATCATGGGCTGAAGAAGTTTAGAGTCATATTTCAGAGATGAAGAGAGGAAGTATGTGAGTTTAATAGCTGGAAGAATCAGGGTGCTTGGAAAATAAGCTGAAAAATAAGTTGGTGTTTGTCCTGGGAAAGAGGGAGCTAATGGAGCTCAAACTAAATTTTTCTAAAAGCAAAGTCAGCAAAATCAACAATTTGCAGAGGGAAAAGGGAGCCTTCAGGGAGATAAATGCATATTACTTACTGGCAAACTCACATAAGGAAGTTGAGTTAGTTACTAAGGTTTCAAGCTTTGAATCAGGGGCAGAGTATAAAGTTGGAGCCCTGACTTCATGATGAAACTTTAAATTTTGTTAGATTGATTATTTTGTTATCTGCTGTGCAGATGGATCTTAACCAGTATTATTAAAATGGGTGGTTACAATTACGTTGTGGCATTTCTTGAGTCGTGTATTTATTCTGACACTTTTTTTTTTTGTTTGCTTCAATAGTTGTTCTTCTCATGACCTGTCAAATTCATGGGACCAGTCAAGTCTCTATCGCACTTCTGACCAATTCAGCTCTTTGGGAAGTATGGACAGCTGGGACCACACTCCACCAGTAGCCCAGTATGGGAGACTTTCTTCTGCAAGGTCTAATAGCAGCATTGATCATCTAGGGAGCCAAAGTAAGCGGGATTCAGCCTATGGGTCTTTCTCCACAAGTTCTAGCACCCCTGACCACACTCTGTCCAATGCAGACACTTCTTCAACAGAGAACATGCTTTACAAAGTGGGCCACTGGGAGACTGCTAAGCATGGAAGCAAGTCTGGCCAGTTTTTGAATGACAGCAGTGGAACAGAGGAAAAACCTGGGCATTTCCCAGCTCACGTCCAGTATGAGAACAACAAAAGTCCTAGAACGGAGGAACACCCAGATGGCAAGCTCACTAGCTCTGGAAGATCCAGTTTTGGACCTGTCTGGTACGTTCCTGATAAGAAGAAGTCTTCATCTCCTCCCCCCCCACCTCCACCTCTTCGTAGTGACAGCTTTGCTGCTACCAAGGGCCATGAAAAAGCCCATGGCCCTGTGTACTCAGAGGGTGCCAGCACGCAGCACTTTACAGCCTTGAACCGATCTCAGCCCAGGAGTGACTGGAGTTTGGAAACAGCAGAGCAGCAGCGGCGGCCCTCCAGACCATGTGACAGGAGGATCAGCAGCTCAAATTATAAATCTGATCTCGGTTCAGAACACACTTTTTCTTCAGCGGGTGAAAGGTACAGTAGTAATGCAGGAACTGTGAACAAACTGCAGCCATCCTTGTCCAGCACCGACATTAGGTTTGCACAGCCTGCTTACACTTAC
Organism: Oreocharis arfaki; assembly: GCA_013398015.1. Classification (NCBI taxonomy): domain Eukaryota; kingdom Metazoa; phylum Chordata; class Aves; order Passeriformes; family Paramythiidae; genus Oreocharis; species Oreocharis arfaki. Next base: position 309,425 of record VZRR01011751.1, read on the forward strand.
CACCACCAGCACCAGTACAGCGATGAAAGCACCTTTTATCACAGTGCAAGGATCTGTGCTGCACCTAAAGATCAGCAACATTATCTGTCCTACAGTGGCATTCAGGAGTTATCTGCAGATCATTTTCATGGCTATAGTCCAAACCAAGCCAGTCTTCTCCACACTTCCTCTTCAAACAGTGTGAACAGTGCTGCTGAACAAAAGGTGGACAACACTGGACAAAGTCGATATTATTGTGTGACAGCTAAACAGCCTGCTCAGGGAAGCTCAAAGCCACTACATCTCATGGATGACAGCTGGAAACCTGCAGTGGGAACTGATGTGTCACTTGGACATCATGAAAATTCTGCGGTTATTACAATGGCCCAAAACCCAAAATACTATCTACCTCAACAATCTATTGAATCTTCACTGACAAGGTGTGCGAACAGTAGTTATTACCCAGTGGACAGAGAGGGAGATGCTAGGTGTGCTGTAGTAGAAGAATCTAAAAAACCTAATCATACTGAAAAGTCTGGACAAAAGAAAAGCTGTGAGAACAGTTCTGAGGAAAGTGAAACTAGGCACGGTCAGCAGGACTATGTAAAGGGCTGTGTCCTTACCACTGAAAACAGACCTGCTCAGAAAGATTTTAGGTGGGGGAAAGATGAGAGTAGCAAGATTTCTCCTCAGAAGACGCCAATGTTGCACTCTTTAGCTCAGGAAGGGAAAAAACAATCTGACAACAACCCAGAAGCAGTAACAGAACGACAGACCTCATTTGACACTCACCTGTCTAAACAGGCACGAAGGAGTGATCGTTTTGCAACAACCCTCAGAAATGAGATCCAAATGAGAAGAGCAAAGCTGCAGAAAAGTAGAAGTACTGCTACACTAGTAGGGTCATCTGAAACAGAGGAATGCAGTGAGACCTGGAAACCAGATTCAACGGAGGATGTCACCACCTCCCCAGACACAAACTTTACCAGCACCTACAAAGATCATCTCAAGGAAGCACAGGCCAGGGTTCTGAGTGCAACATCCTTCAAACGTCGGGACTTGGAGCCCAGCCCTGCTGAATTTCTCCCAAGGTCACCTGAGCAGAAAACTGGTAGTTACAACTCTTCGTTACTGGCTTTGGTTTCTGAAGATGTCTCTGGATTCCTTGAGGCTACACAAGCCAAACCAAACCCTACAGGGAGTGGCACTCATCACGTTCCTCGCATTGGAGCCAGGAAGAGGTTCACAACAGAGCAAAAACTGAAGTCCTACTCGGAACCAGAGAAGATGAATGAGGTGGGCATGTCAGAGGATGAATGCCGTGCTCATTGCTGTCCAAATATATCAGAAGAAGCCCTGGGCTCATTTGCAGACAGGTGGAAATTTTTTGAAGAAACAAGTAAGCCTGCATCTAGAAAATCATCACAGAAACCAGGTCCCTATGCTCTAGCAGAGGGACAGCCTGAGAGGCCAGATAAGAAAGTGCAAGAGGGAGAGGAGCTGTGGTATGAAAGAAGAGGTCGGGTAGCCTCTGCTGGACTTGAAACTGCTCATGCTTCAAAAGATAGTGTCCACCATAGCAACAGCAGTAGGGCTGCTGAGAGGATTGGGAAATCTGCACAGCCACAGCGCCTGGGAACCTTTGCAGAGTACGAGGCATCATGGAAGGAGCAGCGGAAGCCAATAGAGCCAAGGAGCTCAGGAAGGTACCATTCAGCTGATAATATCCTCGATACAGGCCATGAACAGCATGGGAAATCCCAATACACCCATGAGAGGTCTAGATCATCCCCTTCCACTGATTTCTACAAACAGGTAAAAGTGTCTTTTGCATTATCCTTTAAACTGCCCAAGGTGGTGGGGGACAGTAGAGGAGTGGAGGGGAAAAGAGTATTTTTATGAAAATTTCCAATTTAGGACACTATGTAATATGGCATTTGCCTTTTTCAGTAAAGCAGTAAATGTTATACGTAGCTTTCTTAAGTAAAATGAGGAAGATCAAGGTTTGTACTGCACAAGAGCAATTGGATCAAAGTAATTTCTTGTGTGTTGTAGTCAGATGGAAAAAAACCATGATTGATTTGCTAATATCCTCTTTTTTACAGTAGAGATCTAGGAAGTTCAAAGCAATCTTCACCTGGAGTTATTTTTTCATTGGTATGGCTGTATTCCCTGTTTTAAGGTTTTGAATTCTCTCAAACTGTGAAGAAAAGTGTTCCAAGTGTAAATAATACATGCTTTTGTCTAATTTTTTAATGGTCTAATAGTTTCCATGGATTTCCTCTTTTCTTCTAAACTTGCTTCATGCAAAAGCTACATAGGACAAGAAACTGCCTAATAAAATTAGGTATTACAAACATGCCTGTTAATGTTAAAGCTACAGCAACAATGAAACTGCATAATGTTTTGTTTTATGTCAGTTTGCTTGATTTAAGATGTATACATTTATTCCTTAGAGAGATGCCAAATGTCTGTTCAACTTGCAAGTAAATATTAAGTTAATTTTTAACTTAGCAGGGCCGGGGAATGGTTGGCAGGTGGCACTGGAAGTAAACAGAGAGACCAAGTATCTTTAGTTCTCTGTTAAAAGATGTTGTTCAAGCTGTTACAAGATTGCCTGATATGTATAAGGAGTCATAGTGTGTTCAACTTGTGTTGGACTTCACCTTCTGCAAAAATAGAATTGAAGCAATGCAGTTGTATATTATGTTTTTATTTTTTCCCCTCTTGGTGAAAATACTGCATACATACATACACACACAGGTCACCTCTGTGTGTGCATAGACACAGAGTAGAATGAGAATAGCTCAAAAAGAAACAAAAATGTTGATCTTTAAAAGTTGTGGACTGTCTTTCCATAAGTTATGTCTTTATGTTTGGCAAAAGTTATTTTTGAACTGTGTGTGTGGACTTAACTATGTGGATAATTTACTAGGGTAGAGATTCCAAGCACTGAAAATATTCACCTGGAAGTTATTTTGAAAACTAAATTCACTAAATTAATAAATAATTGCCTACCCAGCAGAAAAAGATCATATAATGTATTCCCTGTATGCATTTCTGGTTTATTAGTCAGTGCCTTTAAGTTCAGTATAGGCCTCCTGGGGCAAAAAGACACCTGTTTAGGCACCTGGAAAATATGGTGATAAGTGCATTGAAGATGCTTACAACAGACTGAAGTAAATAAATATGTTGGTTTGCATATATGATTCAGATTATTCCAGTGCTAATGCACAATTAAATTTCCTGTAGGTTCAGTGTTTGTAATGCAAAGCTATGCTTTGGGTGGGGCTGTTTGAAGATAGTGAGATAATAACGTTCTGGAACAGCACTGTTGGTGTTTTAATGAGAAACTCAAGTACACGCACAGGGATTCACAACCTGGTGCATACTTGCATCTCCTAAAATGTGAGCAACTCTTCTGCAACTTCTGTGCCTTTTTTTTTGTTTGTTTGTTTTTGCGAAATGGAAGTTGCAAACGTTTATATAAACGTTAAGCTCTTCTGTAGATCAGCAAGGCAGAGCAACAAGGCGAGCACAGCCAGGTCGGGAGTGCTGCGCAAGAGGTCACAGAGCATGCTGTACTGCCTAAAACCAAACAAGCTTAAAACATGCTATGCTGTTGACTTCATGTATATTCAAACAGAGAAAACCCACAAATAAGAGGTTCCATAATCATACATTTTTTTGGGAGTCTGAAACATGATGACTTGGTCTCTTACTTGTACTATAAACCTCTTTTAGGAAGTATCAGTTGAAGTAAAGAGGCAAGCAGAGGATTTAAAGGAAGATGGGGAGTGTATTTTCTCTAATGTTAACAAACTGGATGAAAGGAACTGCACTGTAAGGTAAGTATTTCTTAATTTCTCCCTCTAAAAGATTTGTTTTCGACAAATTTTTTTGACAAGTTTCTCTGATCTGATCTTTTCCTGACTCAAACTGCAAGTTTTGCTGGGATGATTTCAGAGTTTCTGCAGTGCCTTTTTCCTTTGTTTCCTTCATTCTCCCCATGTACTTCAATGTGCATGATAGAATTAATGTTGAGACTAAAATTTTTGGGGACTTTAAAGAAACTGTCGTGGTGATTTCCATCTACCAGTGCTGAAGCTGAGTCACAATTTTAGTGTGAGCTTAGAGAAATTGTCGAGTGCTGAGCGTATTATAGTTTATGTGGAGGCAGTTGATTCTTATTTGTGTGCATTAAATGATAGTTACAGGTTTTTCCAGGGGTAGGTGAGGGGCCTGAGGTTTCCCAGAAGAGATTTCCAGTATTATCCTGGCAAAGACAGCATGCTGCTGAAACATAGTAGTGCTGTAAATTGGACTTTACTTTTCTTGTGCCTTTACAGAATACAGTACATAAACAGAAGACACTAACATTTGTTTTACTGTTTGATCAGCTCCGATTTTCTCTGTTAATTCATGTTTTAATTAATGTACAATGTTTTCCAACCCTTTTCAAAGGTGTGACTGTATGCACAGTGTAGTTAGAATCCTTTAAATACCTAGCATGCTGAGGGTTGCCCTCGTCCTGGCCCGCAGTGGTGTAAGCAGTGATTTCAGCCATCGCTGATCCTGCGGCTGCTGAAGCCGAGCTGAGGTTGTGCGCACGCTGCTGTCGCCAGGTCTGACAGCTCTGGGTTTCGTAACAGAGTGAACCCATGCATAGGAAGAAAGAACCTCAAAAGGCTTTCCTCGGTTCTGTCATCCCTCCTGAGGAGAGGAAATTGCGAACTGTAGCAAACATGCACTCTAGCCGTGGCCATAAAAACTTGTAAAAAGTTAGTATTTATTTGCGGGTTTATACGACTGTATTTTGCATTGCTTATGGCTCAGCTGAAGAGATCACCCCCTATTTTTCTAATTTTTTGTAGCCCCTCGTCCTTACCGTAGCGGCTTCCCGCTGAGCAGCCCCGGAGGGCGCGAGCGTGCGCGCACGCGTGGGGAGGGCCCGGAGGGGCGGCGGCGGGGGAGGCGGGCACTCAGCCGGCAGCGGCCGCTCTGGGCGAGGGAAATTGCTCCCGTCTACCAGCGCCGAAGCCGAGTCACAAAAGCATGTGAATAATACTCCTACGCCAGCACTGTAGCCGTGTTTTTGCAGCACAGTTCCTGCTTTATAATCATGGAATCCATGGAAATCACATGGCTGGGCACCAGCTGCAGTAACCTTCTTTTTTCAGCTGGAGCCTATTTTGACATACTAGTTCCGATGTAGTATTTGGCCATTTTACCGCATTACAGAAGGTTTTGTGAAATGGTCTCTTTTACAGTCTTTCTCGCAGCATTGCTACGCATAGGGTTAATATGCCTTCTCTGTTCAAAAAACTAGCTAATTAAAATCCCTCATTTGGGCATTTAATTCCTGTTTTGTGAACTACCACTGCATGATAATGAATGGCTGCCTTATGGAAAAGAATATGTATTTCTGTGTGCTCCTTTTTTAGCAAGGCATTCTTATGCTCAAAAGGAACTGGACCCATGACATGGATTGATTTTATGATTTTTGAGCTGCCCTAAAGGCATTTAGTTTTCTATTTTTGAAATCTAGCAATCTGCAAATGGCTAGCAAATCTACCTAATTCAGGATACATCCTACAACATGAATAGTTACCAAACCTGAGGTCTCCCTTATGGTCATATTTAATACTTTCTTTTAAAATTTATGTTTGGATTAAATTGCCGGCAGCTGTTATTTTGTGCTACTGAGATCTGTGTGCTGTGGTTGCCTTTGTTCTACCAAAGTCAGTGTGATGGGGCTGAACACAGGAGTGGCCCTTCTGCATTTGTGGGGGTGAATTTGCAGGAACCCGTCCACGAGTGCTTTCTCCAGGTTTAGGGACTGTCCTACACTACAGGATGCCTCTGGCCTCCCTCCTCTTCAGTTGTTTTGGGAAAAGAAAAAAATATTAATAACTTGAAATAGACTTTGAATATTTACCAGGTACAGCTTCCCTGATTATTTTCCATAGAAATATGAGTTTCTTTAATGCACTGAATTTACAATGAAAAAGGGTTAGAATATTGTAACAGCAAATGGCTTTAAAAAAACCCCCGAAATAAAGATGCTTGATTTTTTTTTTTTTCCTCCTGAGCTTTTTGCTATGGTATTTTCTTGGCTGTTCTTTTTTAACGCACAGTTATGAAACTGAAATTAACACTACTTTGAAAACTTTGAGGGGGGTGGGGGGAGGGTTAATGTTGAGTTGATGAAGATAATTTGTGAACCTCTTTCATCTTTGAGCTCTGTTTTCCCCCTCTGAGATTATTGAGTGCTTCCAATGAATTCAGGTTGTTTCATCTCTCTTTTTAGAAGAGCTGCAACATATCCTTCTGAACTGCAGTATTTAATAGTTTAGGGTATTAGTTTTGTAGGAGGCGAAAATAGCGGTCCATAGCAGCCATTGTCATCTCTTATGGAAGAACCAAACCACTCTTGTTATGAACTTACAGGGATGCAAACAGTCATCTAACATGAGATGAATATTTTTATACTGAGGGGTTGATGTGATTCTATATTCTTATCTTTAGGATAGCTTAAAAGGATTATACAATTCTGCTGATCTGTAAAACAAAAAATGGTGTTTTGTTATTTTTATAGATGCTACTCTTTCTATTTCAGATTAGTTACAAAAGCTTACCTTTTTACAGGTGCAAAGTCTGTTCTTTAAACATGTCTCTTTCTGCATTTGTAAAATGACTTATACTGGTTATATAATTAACTTCCTTATAGAAGTCTCCACAATTTCTAAGCTGAAATAGACTTTCAAAAGGCTAAAGAGGGAAATGGATGCTCTGACCAGTAGTCTGTGGCTTCCTGAACTATGACATGCACTCATAAAAGTTATTCTGCATCAAAGGAATCATGCTTTATGATCTGATTCTTAAGATTGCCATCTACTAGAGACATTTACAGCCATTGCTTTTATTTACTTTCTAAGAACATTTGACTCCTAACTCTATTAAATTGTTCCTGTGATGTCTATTAAAGTTACATAACTTCAAAAAGTGAAAAAGGATATATGAGATCACAGGTTGCAGAAGATATTTCAACATTTAATAGGTGTCAAGTCCAAGAGCCATGTGCATGTCAAGTGTAGGACCACAGCATGACTCAACTCTAATTAAACACTGTAAAAGGTTTCTTTCAGTGTTTTCATACCTTAATAGTTACTCCTATTTGAGTTGAGTTCTTGAAGACAGAGGAGCAGCCTTTACAATACAAAACCAAAATAAAAATAATTTCTTAATGCCTAAGTTGTCCTAAATGCCCAAGTACAATGTTCTAGAAAAATCTTTGATAAGCCGGAAACAGGAGCCTATAGACATGTTCCCAAGTGTTTTATTAGGCTCTTCATAAGGAAGCTGATTTTTCAACACTTGGTGAGTATCTAGGCTCCATGTTCACCAGGGACAGCAAATTATTGAGCAAGGAAGGAGGAGGACCTTCAGCCATATGGGAATGTGACTGACCTTATGTCTTCTGAATTGAGTCAGATGGAGAAGATTTTAAAATGACCAGTAGTCCATTTGTGTATGTGTTTATTTGTATCATGCATATATGGATGTGTGTGTATATATACACACACACGCACACAGACATATAAAACATACTTGTGTATACTGATAGTTATTTCTCTTAGCTTTTTCTGGTTTGTGACCTTTATCGGGTTAGGGCTTACATAGCTATGAGGACTAATTAACAGTGATCCACAATTCACAATGCACATTTGGACAAATCAGTTCCTCATATTTACATTGGTAGCTGGTGTTAATTAGTCATTGGAAATATTCTTAGAAACTACAGTTTTTCTTAACTCCAGAAATTTTAAATTCTATGTTTTGTTGGGTTTCTCTTACTGCGATGTCACATTAATATAGTACCAATATACAGTGTTAGGATGAGCTTAACGAGGAACTGAGCTACTGAAATACGAGACTTGAAGGCTTGGAGGTTTTTATATGTAGCAATAGGGCCATTTCCTTAAATAGTTAGTGAGAACTTTTGTTGCTGGCATTGTGTCACATAGGTATTTTAAACTTCTGTACTTTATTAAGAATCATTGAATCCTAGAATGGTTTGGTTCAGAAGGGACCTTAAAAATCATCTAGTTCCAACCCTCCTGCTGTGGCCAGGGAACTTTGCACTAGACCAGGTTACTCAGAACCCCATCCAGCCTGGTCATTGACACCTCCAGGCGTGGGAAGTCCACAGCTTCTCTGGATAACTGATTCCAGTGCCTCACCACCCTCACAGTAGAGAATTTCTTCCTAATATCTAATCTAAGACTGCTTTCCTCCAGCTTAAGTTCATTCCCCCTTGTCCTATCACGAACATGCCTTTGTGAAAAGTCTTTCTCCCATTTTCTTGTACCCTTTAGGTACTGGAAGGTGCTGTAAGGTCTCCCTGGAGCCTTCTCTTCTCTAGGCTCAGCAGCCCCAGCTCTCTCAGCCTGTTCTCAATAAGATGTTCCAGTCCTCTGATCGTAGTAGTGGCCCTCCTCTGGACACATTCCAACAGGGCCACGTTTCTTGACTTGCTGGAACCCTAGAGCTGAATGCAGTAATAAAGGTGGGGTTTCACAAAAGCAGAGGGGGAGAATCCCCTCCCTTGACTTGCTGGCCACACTGCTTTTGATGGTAGCCATTTGTCTCTCTGAGCTGAGAGTGCACGCTGCCAAGTCATTATTGAGCTTTTTGTCCCCAAGTCTTTCTTCCCAAGGCTAGTCTTGGTCAATTCTCAGCCTGAACTTCTCCTTGGGATTGCCCTGATGCAGAACCTGGCACTTGGCCTTGTTGACCTTCCTGAGGTTACTCATTTATTGTTGCAGTTAAACAGTCAAACTGTGAGTTGCTTTTCCTGACTGAACATTGCAGGACAAGTATGTCTCAGTCATTGCAGAACTTAGCAAGACATTGCCAGAGCTATGTAAGCAAAAGGTTTTCACCCTTTTCCTTGTGAGGAAGAAATAGTATGATCTTGTGCAACTGCTTCCTTAGAAATCAATGGAAAAATTACTTTGGCAAACATTTCATGCATGTGTTAACAAGCTCCGCAGAGCTTTCTCTTCTCCAGGCTGAAGAAGAAACTCTCATCCTGTCTTCACAGGAGAGGTGTTCCATCCCTCTGATCATCTCCCTGACACTCCTCTGGACTTGCTCCAGCAGGTCTGTGTCCTTAGCATTTCTTTATCATGAGATACAGATTATTAAGGCATTTCTCAGACCACTTTTTTTGCCAGTGATGTCATTATATGTGTCATACAGCAATGACACAGTATGGTCTGGGCTGTATTTTGTCTGAAAACGGGAAGAACACACCGTGGCTCTTCCTGTGCATATAGAAGAGAGGGAGTCTAACAGCATCCATTCATATATGAGAAATCCCCTGTAATCTTTCATCTTCCTTAGGTTTCTGCGAATACTTGGAATTAGTACAAGTTTCATTGCCATGAACCATTATGTCCTTCCAGTGTACTAGTGTATGTGAATGATTAATAACAGATATGTAAATATCACCCTTCGAGACAGTGGAACCTTGAATCACTGGTATGGGATGGCAGCTGATAGATGTTGATGCTTAAAAAGATGTCTACCTAGGCAGGTTTTTTTTCCTCTGGGTGAGCCAGCAGTAGATGCTTGGGGAACAGGAAACCAGAGCAAACCAGGATCCATGCAGCTGGGTATCTTGTCAAGCCTGTGCTGGTCTCTGTCTTTGAGCTTTGTTTTATTTTGGGGGTTTTGTTTAGTTTTTTATTTCTGTGAAGTACGAAGGTTGTATGTTTATAGAACACTATGTGAAATTCAGCTTTTCCTTCTCGCATAGCAGAAATTTCTGTTGTACATCATTGTGTATGTCGGTGAAGTACAGGAAAATCTCTCCTGTGGGTTACTTTGCATTTATTAAATCTGAATTTCACGTGTTGTTTTATGACCCATTCATTTAATGATAAGAAATCTTAGTTTGGGGTCTTTATTATTCAGAATCATTTCCTTATAGCAGCAACTATTGTCACCTGGTTTTTCACCCCTTTTGTAGATCATCTGTATCTAATGAGTTCTTATATGAATGATGTGATGAGACAAGTAAGGACTCTGTCTCATGGGAGTCAAATTTTTGAGAGCCTCAGGTGAGATAAAATTTTATTTTCTAAAACATCTAAAAATCCAAAGTCTGTCATCCAGATCACTCTTGTCCCTGTGTTTAGTGACTCTAAGATTAATAATGCATCTTTTCTACACATGCCCTAACTGTTCTTTGTCATTTTTACTCATTAGTGCAGCTGCTCTGAATCTCTTTGTAAAAATTTCTTCGTCTTTGCTTAATTTGGATATTGAGTTTATGATTCTGAAATTCTACAGATTCATAATGAGTATTTTTTCTATTCTTACTTTCTGTCTCTCATTCTCTCCCTTCAGCACCCTCACACCTTCCCCCCCAACCCTGGGTGTGTCACTGTGCTCAAGCAGCTGTTCAAGTATCAGAGGAATGGGTAGCTGTGCATCACAGATCCCAGTTCAGCAATTTCCTGGGGAAGTTTCAAGTGATTGTCATATGGCCCAGGTAGCTTATGGCTACCCACTTTTAATGATGTGCAGCATCTGAGAATAGTTCCTGCAAAGGCTGTTCTTTGCTCCTGGAGTTGTGAAGGGAAGATAGTGTCAATTTTTTGCTGCAACATTATTTTCTTTGTATTCTAACTATTGTACTCTCATCCCTATAATCTGTTTGACAGATATCTGTGTTTGATTAAGTACCTTTTTTTCCCTTGGTTTTTTTTTTTTTGCCCTAACACCCTTAGGAATTTGTACCTCAGCTTTACTTTTAAAACTCTTTTTTTACCATATTTTGCTTATACATCTGCTTTGCTAGATTAGTTCTGGATTTTCCTCATTTGAGTAGGACTTAAGTTCTCTGGTGGATGTTCCTTTTAATTGCTATTTAATTCAGTCTTTGGAGGGGACAGAGAGAGGGAAGGAAGAACGGTGGTTGGGTGTTTTGGTAGGTGTTACACATTTTCCCTGAATTTCATATGCTGTATCTTCAGTTGCATGTTACCTCTTACCATTATACCATCTGGCTTGTTCGTTTTAAAAATATTCATCTCGTGTATGTTAATGCCCTTTTCAAAATTAAATACCATGGTGTGGATTCTTAATCTTTCAAAAAAGATTTATCTAAATGCACATGGCCACTGGCACAGGGTAGCTCTTCAAACAGCAAAGTTTTGAGCCAGATTCTTCTCATACCTCAGGATCAAGGCAGGAGTTGCATCGTAAATTGTCCCATTTGTAGTCTTTTTCTTCCTCTTGTCCATTTTAAAACTTTGAGGCTGGTTGAACTGAGAGATGTGTGGGCATCTTCATATGCACCACAAATGCATTATTTTGGGATTTGGGGTTGGTTGTGGCTAAATGAAAGTGTTAAAACTTGTAGGCTCCTGCCACTGCCTCCCCATTCCTCACTCTCCTGGCAGCACTCAGCCGGCGGCTGTCAGGTGTGCATCCTGCAGATCACTGTGATGCTCCACTCGGGCTTACCAGCAGCTGCTGGATCTCATTAAATGGGTGCTGGACTGCCTCCAAAACTTGTGCTTGGTTTACAGTACACTACAGTAATACAGCCCTGTTTCTCCCCATCCAATTTCTGCATTCTCCACACCCCTGAAAATGTGGACTCTCCCTCTACCTTTATTAGGTGAACTTTGAATCCCTGTTTCTAAACTTGAGGGTGGCTATCCCATCTCATACATCCCCTTTTTTCCTACTTGTACCTTCTTACTACCAATTAAAGTTACTTTTGCTTTAATTGCTCCTGGCACATCTGTTCTCCTCACTGTGCGTGGAGTGACAGCTAGGGGTATGTGAGGCCATCACGGGCTGATAAAAGGAAGTGTTGGAGGGTAATTTCTTCTTATGGAAAGTTTCCTCACCTGCCCCTAAAGGTAAGTGTTACCAAGCATGAGTAGCTGGAAGAAGTCCTAAACATGATTCTGCAGGTACTGAAATTGGGAGTGAGCGAAAGAACAGCACACAAAAATGTTTATGGAGAGAGAAACAGAGATAAATTTGTATGCATTAGTTAATTTTTGTATTCTGGTTTGATTTTACTGCTTTCCCTGGAAAGAGGATTAAAATGAAAACCATCTAAAAATGTGCATTTTCATTGCATTGCTTGAAATCCAGCTATCTTCTTATAGCCCTGTTGATGATAGCATGAGTTGAGTAGGGACATTTAGAGCTAATGTGAGATACAGTCTCCAGTGGTTATAGTTACAAGAGCATTGTGTGCTGATGCATTGTAGATTTTATTTTCCCTTAAGTTACTTGATGAAAAGCATAATTGGAAATAGGTGACTGATTTGTCTCCACAGTGCAGCAGTTCATACATTTCTGACATATGGACTGGCTTTATGTTGTTCTGGTACTAAAAGCTAGCCTGTGAAATGTTCACTTTCTTCTGTAAGCCCTTAGGCAACATGGTTATGGTTTGCTGTCACGTAGGAGACTGTTTATGTCAGTAAATGTGAGTGAAGTTTTGTGCTAAAAAGTAATGTGACAGCTATAGCTCCCATTTCTCTGCATGGGCCAACCAGGCTTGCTGCAGTCTGCTAACCAGTTGTATTGCATTATGTAAACTGGTGTTTTTTCTTGAAGTCATTCTCAATCTCTATTGAAATCGAATAGTCAGCTTTGGGAGGCAGAAAAATTTTAGGGGATGTTATTAAATGGATATCTAACTGCTCTATGTGATTTTGTGTGCAGTTTAAATAACATTTTCCTCTTAAAGTGGTCATCTTCAGAATGGTCTTCTCATACATATTAAAGCCTTATCCACACTTTCTCTATTAAGTCTTTAATGTGTTCTTGTAGAAAAATTGAAAGGAGCTTGAGCTTTGCTCTGATGAAAGCCATGATGCCTTCTAAAGATGGAGCGTGGGGGTGGCAGTGTGCTCATGCAGCATGAAAGCGTTTAGTTCTTTCCCTGCAGAGTCTCCTGCAAGAGAGGGCGCCTGTGTGCGCAACACATGCAAAAAAATTCAGGCTGGAGGGCTGTTGATGAAGACTCTCCTCTAAAATTAAAGACTTGGTTATATGAACGTTGTTCAGAAAGGAACCTAGTAACACACTGATCTTTTTAAGTCATTGCAAATAGTTAAAACTTGCAGAGCTGTAGTTGTGGAAATGCAGATCATGATTTTCACAAATGAAAAGAAAAACTCTTAAAAAATTAAAGGACTTAAAAGTTTTGTTTTGTTTTTTTTTTTTAATAACCAAATCGAGGGGGTGGGAGTGGGGGAAGGGAAAAGCTTTGAAGTCTCTGAGATCTTTTCCCTGAGGTCAGAAGTTTCTGGTGATGTAACATACAATACAGACTAAGCCTTCACTTATCAAGGTTAAAGTTGACAGAGCTTGTATGAACTTGTCAATCATAGGAAGCAGGCAAAAACAAGCCAGCTGTTGTGAGGCATGGCTTTGAAAATCCTCTGTGTTACAGTAAATGAGACGCAGAGGTTGAGACAGATTCAGTTCTGCAAGGCTTTCAGACTGGCTGGCACATTTGCAAGGATGCAAAGCTCACATATCCAGTGAATATGGGTAAAAAGCTGTAAATCCTGGTAAGATTGTCTTGTGTTTAGTGTTACAGCATGAAAGGAATGGCTAGAGGTGTGTGCCTTATTTACCATTTTTTGTCAGTTTTGAACAGAAATTTGTGGTATTAATTCATGCAGTATTTCTTTTGTTCTTCAGGTCTTTGAGCACAGGCTGCATCTTCTGCCCCTATCAGCAGAAGCTACAGTAACAAATTAGCAATGATGCAATGCTTGGTACAGAATTTTATTTTGCTTAGTGTAATCGACTGCTCTGTTCACTGATGGGTTGGGAGAAAAGGGGGAAAACGTGAGTTAATTCCAGCTAAGATGCTCTGTGTGCATGTGCTTGCACACACGCGCTGTTTTTAGCAGCTTTTGTTTTCACAGTTGGCATCATGTACACTGGAATTAGAAGGCAGTGCCTTTCGAAAAGACTTGTTTTCTGGACTGAGGGCTACAGTGCCGTTGTTGTGGCTCAGGGTGCCAGGCTCGGGGTTCCTCTCGGCTAGGGGTGGTGCGAGAGCTTTTCATCTTGTTATTTTCCTGGCAAGCGTGTTACTGTGAGTACAGGCTTGCGCGAAGACCTTTTCCACAGCAGCAGGAGCTATTAGCTGGGAGTGTAAGAGAATTGGATGTGACCATTAGAAGCAAGCGGTGAGTGTGGCTCTGAGTGAAAAGATTGCTATTGAAATGTGTGCATGTGCATGCTAATTAATTTAAATAACTGGTTTAGGATTTTTTTCCTTTAGAGATGAGCTAGCTATGTGTTCATTTTGGTGAGAGAATGCCTGAGAATCCCAGGTGACCTAGTTGTTATTCACAAAGTGTTTCATTTTATAGCTTGTCTTCTGTTACCTAATTCTTGTTCAGCTGCAAGCAGCTGTTTTCAGTAGTAATAGCAACAGCATTATCAGGACAAAAAAGTCTAAATAGAAAAAAATATTAAAGGAGTGGCAACTGGAATGTAGGGATTTTTTTAGTTAATAGACAAAAAAAATCACTCCTCTTAGAGCTTTTTTTTAATGTGACTATGATTTCCTCATTAGCAGTGTTGAAAAATACTGTCTTTTGTCTCTGCAATGGTTGCCATTTGTGTAATATGATGGTTCTCGTTATACCGTTGGTATATTCTGATGATTGAATTCAGTGTGTAAGTACTGAACATGTTAACTGGTTGACTTGAGTAGAAGTCATTTTAATTCCATACAGGTAATCCCCTGTGTGCTAGGAGAGGCATGTAATAGATAAAGCAGTAAAAATACAGCCATAAAAATTATATTTTATCATTTATTTTTAATGTGCAGCAGAATGGAGGAGGGGCTTTTTTTTTCTGGAGTAAGGAAAGGAAAGCATCCCTCCCTCTGCCCTTTCCCACAAAATTCTTCTCTTCTGCATGAAGGCCCTTGCTGCTATAAGAAATATAATTTTAATCAGATTTTATTTTTGTTGTGGGCCTGTGCCTTTTGCTGTTACCCATGACTGGCCTACATCCATCTATCAACATAACTTTGTTTATTTACTGCAGAATTAGAGTGGATATGTTGTTTGTTATTTATTAAATTCTGATTTTCATGGGGAAAGAGGTAACATTTTTAGAGACACAGAATGAGAGATGAAAACACATTGGAGTGTGTATGTTGCCATGCAAGCAGGACAGGAGAGAAATTCTGGTGGGATCAATGGACTGGCAAGCAGTGTCTGTTATCGTATTTCATTCTGTGATAAAGCCAGGTGATAATGCAAGGGTTGTTAAGCTAGAGTGACATTTTGCTTTATCACATTGGGTGCAACAACTAAGCTATATTTAGTGTGGCTGACTAAACAGATAGCTGCCACTGAGGCACAGATAATGTTAACAGGCATTCAGAGACAGAATTGAAAAGCAAGACTCCCACCATGATAAAGGGGTTGTAGTGTACCAGTGATGTGCTGTGGGATTTACTTGTGAAATATCTTGCTAGTTTTGTACCTTCAGGTGTCTTCTGACAGGCCTTTTTTTTAATTGCTCCTTGAGAGAGAGTGAAAGCATTCTCTCATCATTCAGTATTCCTTATTCTTTTCATCTTAACACATGCTTTGGTTTTAGGACCGTTTGCTTCAGTAGTGCTTCTTGGATGCTAGTTGCCATCCTCTGTCTCTTCATATAAGGCAGTGGACAGCTGTACTTCTTTGTAGTGGCTTATATGCTGTGCCTCTTCATGGCATAACTGTTAGGGTACAGCCATCATGGTTCTTTAGAGGGTTCTTTATTCTCTACATTTGTTTTTAAAGATTTCTAAGTAGCTTCATAACCCAAGCTCTCATTTAGCATCTTTGGAATATGCTTCATGTGTCACTATCTGATGGATAGCGTGTGCTGTACTGACTCAGTAGTGATAGCAGATAGAGAGCTCATCAGTAAAATGAGCAACCAGTAAAATAATTGCCCTGGTATTGGGTGTCCAAATTGTGGTGTTGTGTTGTCAGGGTCTCCTGAGTACTGCAATAGTAAAACCAGTTTAAGGGTTTAAGTTGTCCTAGACCCTCCAAAAAAAAAAAGCATATAGGACTCAGATGAGGATTCAGATAACCAATAGAAGGGAGATATCCACATGCAAATGGAGTGCTAACTCAAGCTGTAGTCCACAGAGAACTCCGATTTCATTCTAAGTTGGCTGAACTTGGTTGGCTAAACAGTTGGCTAAACACAGGTGTCTTGTGAGAGCTGAGATAGCCCAGCATATCCCATTTGGCTTCCAGCTGCCACCTCTTAGGGGAACTGATGCCTTTGAACCTTTAAAGTTTCTGAGATCATAAGACACCTGTGGCTGGATATCTAGATTGATCCCCTAGACAGTGAAACCAATGCATGATTTGCTTGTCGACACTACTGTAGGGTGAGCTGCAGTCTCATGCATTAGTTCGTGCATGTCAGTATGGATTAAAATGTGGCATTAGACCTTACATTTTTTCCTGAATTTCCAACAGTATTACCCTATGCACCCCATTCTAACTTCATAGCATTGTGTTGTTGTCTCAAGCAGAACCATTTTGGATAGAAGAAACTACCCTTTATTTGTGGACTGTTGCAGAAGTTCTTTTGGATCCCAGTGTGCCACGTGCCAGACAAATACACAATGAAAACATTGTCTCAGCACAAAGTTCATAGCTTCAGAAGTAACGTATTGGCAAGGGCTGTACCTATAAACAGGATTTTGTCATATGCAAAGACAGTATTTCCCAATTGCTTTAAGCCACATAATTATCTGTTTCAAGCCAGGTCAGGTCCTTGATCTGGTTTTCTGTGGCGCTGTACAATTCCTACTGCTAGTACACTGAAAAGAGCAGGAAGACGAAACTCAAAGTGTCAATGAAGGAGACTGTCTCTTCTGGCAGAGTACCTGCATAAGGTCACTTTAAAGGGACTGCAAAATTGTGGCCTTGATTCTGAGAGTGTTTTTGTTATTGTAGGATGAGGACTTTTACAGAGGAGTCATACTCAGGTATGAAGGCCTTTTTCCAGTGTAGCTTGTAGTTCTTGAGAAGGAATTTAAGTTAAATCAGAAACAGCCACTCCACTTGCTCTCGTTTGCCAGTGAGTTAGTGCAGGACATATCATTGCTTACATAACCATGCTTATGTTTTATGGTGAAACTTTTGCACAGAGGTCAGGTCTTTTTTCAAATGTTGGCTAATGCATTTTTGCAAAGCTTATCTAGTCTGGGATTTTGAAGTTGGAGCGTCTCGTGGCACTGTTTGAGTTGGCCTGAAGTGTTCTCAAGAAACTGTAAATCAGACAGATAAAAGTCAAACATGTTGAGTTTATTGAAGTCACTTTCATTTATTGAGGTACAACATTCAATCAGATCATTCTACCGTTCTATCCAGATTTAGTCAAATCTAAGTATGGGGCAAATGAAGAAAGTGGTTTGGCGTTGTTTCTTATGGCAACCAAAAATGTTGTTCTTCTGATAGGCATCTATACATAATGATTCATTTTTGTAACTGCTCACAGACTCCACCGGCAAGCTCCTGTTAATGTGTGTATGTGTGTATATGGTTTAACTTTCATGCAAGAGCTCACATTACTGTTAGCGTGCTCTGGTTTGTTAGAATAGCCTGTTGTATTTTTGCTCAGGGGACTGGAGGTGTGCAGGCTGGGGGTGAGACTTGGGAGTTTTTTGCCCAGCTTAGTCTTTACATGGCCTTTACATTTCAGTCTTGAGTCTGTATGCCCCAAGCTAACGGAGCCAGAAGGAAACTGAGAGATGTACTTGTCCATTTAGGTAGAAAGTACTTAGTGCCAGTATGGAGATCCACATTCCCACCCCCACGGCAGTAAGTGATGCTGGCATGGCTATGGCCACTGGGAAAGTGCAAGACACCGAGCAGAGCTCCTCTCGCACTCGCTGAGGGGTGCTCAGCCTCTTGTCTCTCCACACAGACCCCCTCTGGGAATGCAGAGCCCTCTGCTAAATGACAGCTTCTCAAAAATGTGAATGACTGGTTTGTGTAATGAACCAATTCTTTCTTTTCAGTAAGAAGCATACATTGGTTTTCTGCCTCCTGCCATTTAGATATGAAAGCTCCTGTAGTGAAATACCAAAACAAGTGCAGTAGAAAAGGCTCGTGTTAGACTCCTGTACTAGACTCACCCTTGCTGAATACCGCTTTGCGGCAACAGCGCATAAGACTATTAATTACACTTCCTTTGCAGCTTGGGTTAAGTGGCTGGTGTAAGTTGTCTGACAATGACAGTAATGTGCTGTGGCAGGGGTGGGGAATGTGGTGTGAGCTTTCCCGGTTCTGTTGTCTCAGAAAGGCTCTTGCCACTTGGGTAATTGTGGCATTGTATTATGGGGGTGGGGGAGCTTTGGGTTTGAAGATAGCTAAGAGTTAAATGTTTTTGATGTTGGCTGGTTTGTTATCTAGAACGAAAATAGTAATTAAGTCAATTGTCATGTTTTCAGATGATTTAAAACTGTTCTGTGTCTCTCACTTTGTGATGTTTGGTTATAAATGATGAGTTCCTTTCAGTGGTATGTTATCTTTGCATAATTCTATGGGCCTCCTTTCCAAACCAGCTGTATTCTGGGCATATTCTTACATGATGCACTGACAGATAAAAAACAGCTTAGTGGACTTCTCAGTATTGATAATAATGTAACACCTTTGCAGGTTCTTGCCATTGTGTTCTCCTGGGGCTTGAAGCTTGCTTTCTTTTCCTCCTTTCTGAACAGTAAGCTTGCATCTCTCCAAAATAATGTGATGAGCATGTTTTGCATGAACATCCACTCACACTAAATGCAGTTTAGCGTCAGTGTTGAATGTTGCCACCACCTTTCCTCAGACCCATTTTGTGTGGCACTATAAAATTTTTGATTAATTTTGTGGAAGCTGTATGAAGGCACGTGTGTAATCTCCGAATTTTATCTCTGTGTTTGCAAATATGGCATCTCTAAATTTCTCTGTGCTGCAATTCTTTATATCCTTTTGCTCAGTTCTGGAAGGTGACAGGACTGCTAAAGCATTCATTGCTTCTGAGTCAGAGTAGTATATATACATGTACCAATATATTGGTTACATGTTTTGGATATGCACATGTGTCAGATCAGTGGTGTTCTCTGTCCTGTTTGCTTCCACCAGCATTCCCAATCCCAATGTGCATGCAAAGTTCATGGTATACTTTGCAAACTGGCTGAGGTAATGCATGTAATTGATGTCTTTGCAATATTTTGTGTCATACTTTTGATTTTTCTGTGCATCTGAGAGCATCTGTTGAACTGGTTATATTATGGCTCATGGATGTGAAGGTCAATTGGGAGGCCTGAAGAGTTTTTGCACAGGTTAACTAGAAGAAAATTGTGCTCTTCGTGGGTTATCTAGACAATGAAAAATGCGGGTTTAAACATAGTATTTCATATGTGAGGCCTGCAGTCTTCATTTGGTAAATATTTCCATTAAAATTAGAAGATCTATTTACAGGCCTGGTTCTGCTTACATTGAATTCACTAGGGAAAATGAGCTGACTCTTGAGATGCCAAGATGCCACGTAACCAAATCTGAGTAGTGTTGGTCTTTCTGGCCTTTTGTATAATTTTTTACTTCACAAAACTGTCCTTCATCTACTCTTAAGAGAGGAGTCAGTAAATACTGTTTTGTAAAGCAGAATTGACTTTGAATTTGTCAGACAACTTGAAGCCTTTATTACTCTTAGGTAAGAGCAATATTGAGAGACCTGAATATCAACAATACTGATCTCCTTATTCATGCTGAATTAAAAATTTACCAGTTAAAGTTGAATTTTGGGGTTTAACACTTCACATGAGAGAAAGACTGTATATGTAACTTCTCAGGAATCCACATCTAATCAGTTGTTTTTCCACAATACTTCATTTTAAATATTTGTTTAAATTTAATTAAAATAATAATGCAGTGTGTAATTACTCCATTTTTTTCTTTAATTTATAATAAACTGTAAGATACTAGTTATTTTACGTGCTTTTATCTCAAATTTTGTTTTCCTACACACTGGTGATAACTGCCTGTAGACATTCTCAAAACTGGTACAGTGATGCTAATAATGTGTTTACATTGAAAAATTCAAATAAACCTTATTTTACACATAGGCTGGGAAAGATGCCTTCTTTCACAGTCATCTCAAAAGAAAGCTTGGGCAGTGCATGACTACAGGATTACTATTTAAAAATGCAGAGTAGCTCTCTGAAGCCCTTGACTTCTTTGTTGCAGCTTCTTTTCTAAGCTCATAGTGTCTCTTCACTCCTTCAAGCAGAGAGCAAACCTGTCTCCTCTCAGGGCTCCAGAGGTGCTTTGCTCCTGCCTTCTGCTTCTTCCCCAATTTGTTTTTATGTGGTGAGCACAAATGTGTCTTGTGGCAAAGGACAAGCATGGAGCTGTGAAAGGCTGTTTCCTGACTAGAGAAACAGAGAGCATAAAACTGGAATAAACCCAAAAATATTTCTGTCTAAGATAAGGCCCTTTTGGCCATTGTTTGTCATTTGTGCTGACAAGGCAAAAGAAGTTCAGCCTTAAAATAAGTCTGACTGGAAAATAGTATCCTTTCTAAATTTCCTTTTCTGCCTTAATTCAGGAGATACTAATTTTCCTTTTCCCCGTTTTTTAGTTTCAGCAAACATTTTGTTTGCACTAATTTCATTTTTCAGCAGATACACAAAAATTCAACCTCCAGATGCATAATTGAAGTTCCTAGTATTCGTTTCACATTTAAAAATGTTACTGTAGTATTAATACTGCACCTAGATAAGAAACTTGCTTTGCACACTTTGTTGCTGACTCTGGAACTAGAAGAGAATTAAATTTTTGTATTAGAATTCCTCTTCTGGAGACAGTTTTGTTTTCTACCAACATTTGGACATTTGGCTGTGCATTTAACTAAGTTGTGCACACTGCAGCACCTCAGGTTACCCAGAGGTCGTGTCGCGTCCTGTGGCACTCCATACCCTAATTTAGCCTGACATTACGTTTCGACTCATCACGTTAGATTAGGTACACCATGTGTGCCCATACATGAGAGGATGTTTTTATGCTGTACAGTTACCATAGATTGGAGGAGTTGGTGTTAAATGTTGGATGTTAAATGTTGGTGTTAAATGGCTCCCTGGATTGGTGCATTGGCCTTGCACTGAAGGAAATAAATCAGCAGTGTACTAACAGTGCGTTCTTTTCTCTAGGCAAGCTGACACAGGAGCCCTGAGGGAAAACCCACGAGACAGGAGCGATCAGCTGGACCAGAATTTGGGCCACAAGTGGAAGTCTTCTGTCAGACCTTTGCATGTACAAGAGCCCACAGTTTTGCCTCACGAGAGTCGAGGCAGGTCTGGGACACTGCCTAGTGACTACCGATACTCTCAGGAAAACGTGACTGAGAAGAGCAAGGATTGTAGCCTGCCTCACCTGCCCTACTCTGAGCCACAGACCTTGAACAAGAACCACTCCTGTCAGTCCTGGGGCAAAGGAGAGGAAAACCATAGGATAGAGCCAGTGCTGCTGAACAAGAAGCGTGGACCTGCTCCTCAGAGGCCACCACCACCTAAAAGAGATAAATACAGGCGACCAGATATTTCTGCAGCATCGCTCGGCACCTCTGCTGAATCTCTGCTGGTGTCAGCCAGCCGGCCCTTTCTGTCCTCATCCCCCAGCTCTGCTGAAGCAGCTTTCAATGGAAAACTGAAGAGTGCTAATCCACAGCAGCTCCAGCAAGTGTCATCCACGGAGAATGTTTGTCAGCACTTAGAAGAAAAAACACACCCAAAGTCTGAGTCTTCCAAGTATCGGTATCTTCAGAAACCTGGCATGGAGTCGTCAAGGTCCCCTTCTCCCCAGTTTGCACCACAGAAGCTCACTGATAAACCTCCTGTGTCCCTACAGGATGAGAACCCAGCCAGGTACTAGATGTAACTCCTTTACTATTTTATTAACCCTTTTTGCGCAGTTAGACCTTATTAATGATTGTCTGTTCATTTTCTTTACACATCCTTCAAGTTCATTAGGCATTGAGCCATTGCAGCATATCTTAACCCCCCACAGGCTTGTGTGAAATTCCTTTTGGTACCATTACTGTCCTCCAGCTGGTCTGTGGTTTCTGTTAGTTGACTTGTGCTGCTCAGGTGTTACAGCTGGTAGTTAGTAGAAAATGAAAGAGAAGGGTTCTAAAGGATTTTCCATTGTAAGTCCAGGCAAAGTCAGAAGAGTCCCTGTCATCATTTCCCCTACCCGAGTCTGTATATCAATATGAATCAGTGTAGGGACAAAGCAGGTGTGAGAGGGGAAGCTGGATCCTTTGTGAGAACATCTGTTTTGAAAACACACAGAGTAATATACACTGCCAAATCATGACTGGCTTTATGTTGCTTTTAGAGTGAAAAGTGGCACTTCAGGTTGTCTGTGGAGGGGTTCTCAACACTTTATGTTGACAAGGACTGAACACTCAGTAGGAGATTGTCAGTCCTTTCCCAGGGTAGATAATCTCAGAACTAGACAACTGACTGAAATTAATTGATTGCCACGTCTGTCATATGCTGCTAACATCATAAAATGTTATTCTCCCACAAGATAACAAACTCTTCCAGGAAGCTCAGGAATCTTGGTTTTCATAAATCCTTCAGCACTATAATTCATGGTTAAAGAATGAAAATAAAACCTCTAAGCTGAATTCATGCAGAGGTTGCTTCTCTGAGCAAAAGCGGTTGGCATGGCTTTTCTCTAATGTAAATGGTTGAACAAACTCGGGCTGTTTTCCATTGTGTCTTATGACATGAAAACATGAATCACTTTTTTTCCTAAATAGGCTTTGATGTTTTTCCTCTTACGACTGGAGGAAAAAATGAGGTTTCATTCTGTGGTGTTTTTAACATGAAGTAATAGTATAATTTACAATGAAAAGTGCAATATGTCATATGAACCCTAGAGTCCATGTGCTAAGGTAGATGACAATAATTACTTCCTTAATGTTTTGCTTTGACTTCCTTAATGTATTGCTTTTGGAGTAGATATGAAGGATGCATAGAAAGCCAATTGTATTTGTCCTTCCTTTTTGCTAAGCTTTAATATTGAAATGAGCACTGAGGTGTGCCTAATTATATGCCCATATCTGAATGATAAAATACTTACCCTGCAAATCCTTTGCTAACATTTAAAATTCTTAGGCCCAGACAGCTCTTGTTTGCACACAATGTATTGTCCCCAGTTAATAATTAAATTACTCACTAAAACAGGGTTTGGCCAAAAAGGGCAAGCATGGTGGCCATACCTCTGAACTTTTTATATGGTATTTATTTCATATGAATAAAGTATGTTAAATAGATTTATCTTAATAGATAGTTAATCAGATTTGGCTTATTATTTCTACTGTCTCCTTGCATATGAGCTTTTGGACGTGCGACTTTGCCTGCTGGGGGCAGCTTATGTTTGATGATGTCAGCATGTAGCTTTTGTACTCCTTTAAGAAAGGTGTCCTGTTCATCAGCAGGCCAAGGTGGGTGTGTGTGCGAGGTTTCCCACAGTGATTTAGGTAGAACAGTGGCGGGGGGGCGGGGGGCGAATACCGATGGTGTGCACAACCCAGCTATTGCCAAAGACAACTGTTTAGCATCAACAAAGCTGAAAAGAGTGCATCAATAGATTTCCACTAAACCTACACTCAAGTCAAGGAGGGACTGTTTGTAGTTGTGTTGAAGCTTTGGAATGTCCACAAACAGAGTAGCTGCAAGTCAAAATTTCATGCTTCCTTTCCACAAAGGGAAAATCTTTGGAAATCAGGAGTGTAGTGATTGCAGAAACAGAATTTTTGAAGCACCTGTAGTTGAACTGTCTCTGCTTTTACTGAAATCAATTGATTTGATGATGCCTTAAGTTTCTGGAAAATCTTTGACTAGGCTGAGAGGAATGTACTCAAAGTCTCGAAACAGATGCCGGGCATTTTAGGTGAAGAATTGCAGTCAGCTCACTTCTTTTCCAGTTGCACCCCCCATTTATACATTCATCTTGTATTTCCCCCAAATTCCGAAATACGTTCCTCTTCACATTCTGGTGGAGTTTAAAATATGTGGGCTTTAACTAAAATAAGCAAAAGAAAGGGTTGGGGGTGGTGGCTGGGCACTGCCCAGCTCTGCTGCAGTCAGGAGGAGAGTCCACGTCTGCAGGTGGGGCACTGGGTGTAAGCAGTGGACACAGGAGTGAGCTCTTTAAAATGACAGTCCCCTTGAATGAAAGTAGCCTGAACAAATGGGAGGCAGAGGTTCAGCATGGGCTGAAAAACCTGCCCCAAGAGTTTGATTAGTATGTCAAAGCACGTCCACTATGCACTTGTGGAAAGCAAATACCTACTGGGGGGCTGCATGTTCATTCAGGGGCAAATATACCTTTAAAATACAAGATACAGCTTCTGAAAAATGTCAAGTCAAACAGATTCTGCTGTTACCAACAGCAGAAAAGTATAAGCTTATTTTAGGGGAAGTGACACACCCACACTTAGAGGAAAAGAGCTGTAGTATGTCTTGGTCACTTATCTGAAAGGCGGCAAGTTACCCAGCCAGATGAAACCAGATATTTTAGCTAGTAGGCAATGTTCCTTTCCTTGCTGTAGAGCTTCCAAACCCACATTATGACAATAATTTTAAACTTTTTGCAAACTCAGACTAAACGAGACTTCAGTTTCTTAATATGGTTTACATACAGTACAGATGTTTCTGTAATGTTATTTAACATGTTATTGTCCAATTTAAAAATCTAAGTTAGCCTCCTCTTTAAATAGCTTTCCTTACTGAATGGCTAAGGTGGCCCTTTGTGCTATGCAGTACAGAACTTATGCTACAAACTTCTCTTACAAAGAATATCCAGAATTGTATGCTGTCCTCTTCAATGACTGGTTTCTCTTCTTTAAGTGGAAAACTAGGACACTATGGTAGGATCTATTTATTAAGCTTCTATGTCATATGTGAAATTTTATAATTGAAGCCTTTTTTTTTTAACCATGTAAGTTTTGAATGATTTCCAGGTTTTCTATGTGTGATTATTTGTTATTCTTGTAGCTCAGGAAAAGCCTAGCCTGTGGGATGCTCCCATCTGGTCTGTTGTCTCTTCCCTTGGAAGAGCTGAGAATTGATGTGAGGGCATCACAGACTCCCCAGGCAGCTCAGCTGCCTGTCAGGCCAAAAGCCGAGGCCACTGTTGGATCTGTGTGAGGCAGTGAGGTTGAGCTGGGAGCGTGTTTTCCACTATATCTGTGACAACAAAGGGGTAACAGGCAGTTCAGCAGCACTGTCTGAAATCTGGGGCCTGGCTGCCGAGATTGGACCCTCGCCTTCACAGAAACAAACAGAAGCCCTGTATCCTGAGAACTGTACAAGGCTGATGTTAGGATACCCTACAAATGAACTAATATTACTATTTAAAATTTGTGGGCAGAAAAGAAAACACGTAGATTTAAGGTTTGAGATACGGTGCTAGGAATATTTCATTACCTCACTCTCTTACCTATATTTTTGTGTATTTGGGCTTCCCCTCTGATTTGAAGATATGAATTGAGATTTAAGGTTCTTCCATTTCTAAGGATGAATTTTGTTTATTTTCCAGAATTGAAAGGGTTATAGACAACAATACTACAGTGAAAATGGTTCCCATCAAGATAGTTCATTCTGAGAGCAGTGCGGAGAAGGAGAGTCGGCAGAGCCTTGTCAGTACTATGGAGCCTCCTGCTTTACCCAGTGGTTTGGAAAAGGACCAGATTAAAACACTCAGCACTTCAGAGCAATCCTATTCACGATTCTGTGCTTACACCAGGCAAGGTGTAGAGCCAGAGCCAGAAACCAGAACCAAACCAGCTGACCCTCAACCAGCTGAAGAACCTGGGAGCAACTTGAAGGACAGCAGTGCTGCCACGCAAGCATCCAGCTACGTAAAGGCCAAAGAAAAGACCTTTGAAGACTGGAAGTCCGAAGAACTCGCCAGAGAGATTGTGGGAAGAGATAAATCTCTAGCAGACATACTAGATCCTAATGTGAAAATAAAAACAACAATGGATCTGATGGTTGGTATATTCCCTAAAGATGAACATCTCCTAGAAGAAGCTCAGCAGCGCAGGAAGCTTCTGCCAAAAGTTCCCTCTCCAAAAATTTCAGAAGAGAAGTGAGTATTACTTTCTGTAATGTATGTCCTTGTAAGCATCTATCCAGTGTGTCAGTATTCCATGGGGGCTGGATGTCAGTCTTCCTTCTGTTGAGGGTCTTTTCTAAGACTTTTGTGGTGGAATAGTAGTCAAGCATATACTACTAATGATACCATTAATGACAGAAACAGAACAGTGTTGTACAATATGAAAAATTTCCAGGACATGGTTGAAAGCTAGTTTTTGACAACTTAAGAAATAATTAACTTTTTCATAGTGATTACATATTTTACCAAGAACATCCAGTCTAGTAACTGGATAGAGAAGGAACAATA
The DNA here is from genome assembly GCA_013398015.1 of Oreocharis arfaki. Taxonomy (NCBI): domain Eukaryota; kingdom Metazoa; phylum Chordata; class Aves; order Passeriformes; family Paramythiidae; genus Oreocharis; species Oreocharis arfaki. The sequence goes on from VZRR01011751.1 coordinate 335,956, forward strand.
TTCTCACCTTTTTATGGGATGAAAATTTACGAGGACAACTTGAAGCAGGCATGAGGCATTTCCTAGAAGTACATGAGATCAAAGAAAGAAAATAATTGAATTCCATCCACATCGATGTTCTGTGGCTTTTTGTTTTCTTGATACAAATTATGTGATAAGTTTCTTTCTCAAGAAGTTTGTTTATGATTCCCTAATCAAAAAGTTAAATACTTACGTTGTACTATTCCAGTCCAAAAGGATACTGTCTATGACACAGATTTTTTTGCACTACTTTGTAAAATGTAACTTTCCATTTTGTTTCCAGATGAAATATCTTTGATCCGTTTCACTTCTTGTAATGGTGAAAGGTCTTCTGCATGATTTCAGTTTTAGTTTTTGCTAAGTATGTTCTGAATTCATACAGATTTTCTTCACAGACAGTGTTCGTTTATCTATTTACATAGGTAATGGTTTTCTCTTGAATCTCCTGCTTGCTTGTGAAATGATGGCTCTAAAAGATTCTCTTTTCATTGATTAGTCTGTCAAGGCAGTTAATGAAAGTTTTGCCTTTTTTCCAGGAAAGAGGAGCAGAGTGCACCATCTGCCATCTCCCTGACAACCAATTCTACTTACTACAGCACATCTGCACCAAAGGCAGAGCTGCTGATTAAAATGAAGGACATGCAGGAGCAGCAGCAACAGCAGCAGAGTGAGGATGATTCTGAAGATGAGCTGGATCATGACTTGTCGGAGAAGAAGGTAAAACACATTTCTAAAGTGTAATGGGAGGCTCTGAGTTCTGTTCATTGCATTAACTGTGAATTTGTTTGACTAAACACCCCTCAGTAAAAGGCCTTCTAGGTGCATGGATTCAGTTGATCAGTTTCTTTTTGTTCTAGGTTTTTTTTTTGTTTGTTTGCTTTTTGGGATGAGTTAAGTGTACACCTGTGAATTTAGGAACTTGGTATTAGGTGCTTCTTGCAATTTGTCGCACATTTTGGAATGTCTCAAGGGGAGTTTTGGGGAGGTTATTTTAAAATACCATTTTCCATTTGAAGTTCTTCTATATTTCTCACTACGTACAATGAAACAGTAGTTCTTATGTATCCCACTGAAGCTGGCGGTGGTTTTAGTTGTTCCAAATTTTTGAAATTTAGGTCCAGAATTTGGGTTTGTCTTGATAGAGAAGGAGCATACACACACCTTCTTTTTTTTTTTTTTTTCCTCCTCCTTAGTTTTCGTGAGCAGCAAACTATTTCTCCTGCCTCCCAAATTAATAACAATTTTAGGAGATAACTACTTAGCCTAGTGCATTCAGTAGAAGTTACTTGTGACAAGGGAGGGAAGCAGTCTTCTTATTCATCCCCATCCTGTGGCATTTTATATCTGGTCAAAGGTCACCATAATTCCCTAGATACTACAGTGATGATCTGACGTTTGTGTGGTTGGAGAAAGTGTTGTCCTACAGTAAAATCATTGCATTCATCTCATTAGTGATTTGGCACAAAATATTTTAATCATTGTTCCCAGTACGGATAAGCTGGAGGAAATGTTCTGTTTGATCAAGTAAAGTGATGTAGTTTAGCTCTGTTTGCCTAAGCCAGTAATGCAGTGGTGTGCAAACCTTTTCTGTCCAAGTCAGCTCTCTGCTTAAAAATCAGCTGCCAGGGTGTACTTGATAATCCAGTCCCAAAGAAATTACTTTTAATTATTAGGAATGTATTTAGTCACTAAGAATGAGAGATTTCCATCTCTGTTTCAGTGCAGGTGTGGCTGGCACTGCGTTTGAGGGGGCTGTTGTGTTTTGTGTTACCTCTGTGTTGTTTCAGGCTCCCTCCGCTACCTCTGCATCACACGGTTCAATGTGCCGTGCACTGCCAGGGGCATGGTGTGGCTGCAGCAGGAGACCTTCCCTCACCCTCTTGCTAGACAGCTGCTGAATCCAACAGCTGTACTACTTAGGCAAATTAAGGATTTCACTTCTTTTAAAATAATTTGGTTTTATCTGGTGCTACACGTGACTGTCACATTCATGATTTTTGCTAGAATTAGTTTCATTCTCATTAATTACAGAGTAGGAGGGAGGTAAAATTAAACCTTTCTTGTTTGTCCAACAAACTAAATACTAAAACTTTTATAAGCAAGAGTGCCATTTAGTTCTGTTGATTTCCTAACAGGAAAATCATGTTTACCCTTTTCATACTTCTCCATCCATCCCCCCAGCTCCAGTATATACCACTAATCATACGAGATGGGAAGGTTTTCACAAAGCTTTTAGCAAACCCTCCCATCTTCTCCTCTAAGTGTACATGTTGTAGCACACACACCCTGCTGCTTGCTTCTCTCCCTGCTCTTCCACATGGGGTAGGATGGAGCACTCAGTTCAATGGGCTTTCATCATGGATCTTGTCAGAAAACATATAAAACTCGTAAGTGGGTCAAGGCATCTTCATTAAACGGACAGAAGATACAGCTTTGGCCCAGCTTCTCGTATTTGGCAACAGTTTAACAAGGGATTGTTAGGGACCTGAATATTTTAATGGCACACTTTATGACTTCAGTAATTTTAGAGGGGACATGTACCCAGAACCTGTTTCTTGATTCCTGGAAACTGGTAGTTCTGTTAAGAGATTTCTTAATTGCAGTCCACTGTGGAATGATTACTGTATTTGTCATTCTCTGCTCTGCAAACCAGAAATGTGTGGTGCTTTTTTTTTCTTTTGAAATAACTATAGGAATTTCATATAAGGTTGTTAATTTTTTGTTTGTTTGTTTTTTTGGCACATCCCTGTATTCCCAGCTAGCAGGAATGGAATGTGTATGTCTAATGTACTGAGTTTAATGTAGGTTTACCACAATTATGAAATACTGATCAGATGTTGAGGATGCTATAAGAGTATTTCTTGTAGCAGGGAAAATCCATGTGTGGCTGTGTAGGAAGTTTCCTCTCTGCCCATAGGAAAATTTCAGCAACTCCTGAAGAGTGTAAAAATATTTCATGTATACCAGTTTTTTTTCTGGTTTGAGGCTTGAATTCTTTAGGAATGGGGTGGTGAGCTGAAAGCAGAGAATAATTTACGTAAAAGCATGCCAAGCAGTGAGCCACCTGAGCAGTGCTCTGCTGAGCCACTTTCTGTGTTGCTGGTCAGATCAGCAAGAATGACTTTATTGTTTTCTTGTATACTGGTACAGAATTCACGGCTATAAATTATTCATCTGCCAGTCTCAAGATGTAGACTGTAGCTCTTCTGGCTCAGTAGATATTGAACATAATACAGGTTTTCTACTGGTTACCAAAAGCACGTAGTGAGTTCACAGTTGCTGCATGCAGAGGCTGCTTCATCTGGGTAGGAAGCAATCAGTGACCATAATCCAATTCTTTATAGATACGACAGTATTTATACGCCAGAGTATTTGTGGCCTTCTCACCTGAAAAATTGTTGCTTTAGCAGTTAGCTTCAGATGCTTGGGATGTTATTAAATAGGATGAGGATGTTACTGGGAAAATGGCTTCTTTCTTTCTTTAAAGAAAGAAACTGAGAGCGCTGATCTGGACTGGCAGACCAGATCCGTAAATGCTGAGCAGCTGTGTGGCTTTTTTTTAATTGAAGAAAGTTGCAGCACAGCTGCAGAAGTGAAAAAACTTGAGATACTAACATGGAGCACCACAGTATCCTGCTGTGTTTCAAATGGTGAAACAGCAGCATAGTGCATGTCATCTGAGGGAAATGAGAGTGTAGCACTGTGACCTACATAATCCAAATCAAACTGCATTTGCATTGAGAGAAGGGGGAAAAAATCAAATCCTGCAGATTAATCAGTTAGTAAAGCAGGCATCTGTAGAACTGCTTACTACCTTAATCTTTTGGGCACCCAGGCTAACAGATAACCCAGATCCAGATTAACCTGGACGGGGTACATTAAATCAAAAAGGAAAAAAACCGTATGGATAATCCATGGGTTGAATTTCTACTTTCAAAAAGGCTGTTACATTTTCAGGGTGTAGTTGCTTTCTGTTAAGATGGCAGACTTTGTTTTGTGTTGGTTTTTGTTCCCAAAATAAATTGGCAATGACTGTTCAGTGGCCTCTGTGAGCAACAGCTGCCATCAGTATGTTTCTCTGTAATCATGAAGGCTCATAATCAGATTTGCATTTAGAAAGCAGAGTTCCTAAAGAATGTCATGAGTAATTAAAAAAAAAAAAAAAAAGCTAGGGGTACTGTGAAAGAATTATTATTTGAAAGGATGTAATTTTCATTCAGAATTTACACTGAGGTATATGTTTAGAGAATGCTTTGGAAATTTTTCTTACCTGAACTTAGCTGAATACCAAGTAGGCATCTACATTTAAATGAATGAGGCATTTTTAGGCTATGATTCATCTCAGAGTTGATGCCTAGCTGAACTAACTTCCACCCCTTGTGCACCAGTGAAAGCTCATGGGCATATAAGAAACGAGACCTCTTGCCCAAATGCAGGGAAGTAGCACACAGGGACCACAAGTGATCAAAGGACATCTGGATTCTTGGTCTGCTTTCTGCTGGTTCTGCACCTGCCATGCTTTTCTAAGGCAGTGCATGTGCACCTCAGGCAGTGGGGACTATAGTACAGAAGCCCCCCAAACCTCAAGTGAGGTTGTGTATTAGCCTGGCCTGAGACAGTGACAGCCAGAGATGCTTCTTTGGTCCTTTGGCAGAGCCACTTTGCACAGCTTTGCACAGAGCTGCTTTGTACAATACAGTAGATTTTATTCCCTGCTCTGTGCTGTAGGGATTATGACTATCCTACGGAAATGTTATAAGGCACTGTTAAAGTCTGGATTTTCTGAGAGTGGAAGGACTGCTATTGGAGGAATGCTAATATTATGCAGAAAGGAAAAGAAAGCTTGACAGTGCCCTAGTTTTAACTGCATCATGTGGAAAATACAGGATTGTTTTTCTGGTACTGTGTATCTTCCTAAGTGCAGCTCTTCAGCAAGGTGTCATGGACCTGGTATTTAGAGACACAGGCATGTGCTGTACTTTCTGCTGCTCACAGCAGGCTTTGAAGCTGCTCAAAGAAGCAGCAGGAATGCTTATCGGTGGGGTGAAAAGCCTTCATCTTTTTCCACAAAGGTAATTTGCTTTAACACAGGTCTCAAGCTGAGCATCGTAGAGCTATGTCCTGAACCTTTGAATGCAGAAGTATTGACCTTAGATACAGACATGTATTTATTTGTAATGCACTCATTATCAAAGCCTCATGGAAGTTTGAAATGTATTATAGTGCTAGCTGACATGACTTTCAGAAGTAGGGAAAAATGCAATAATGCTAATAAATTCTTACCTCCTTTATTTTCCACAGCAAGAATTAATTGACAGCATTAGTAGGAAGCTGCAGGTGCTGAGAGAAGCACGGGAGACACTTCTGGAAGACATCCAAGCAAACAATATCCTGGGGGAGGAGGTAGAGGCCATTGTGAAAGAAGTCTGCAAACCAAATGAGTTTGACAAATTCAAGATGTTTATTGGTGACCTTGACAAAGTGGTCAATCTCCTGCTGTCCCTGTCTGGTCGTCTGGCCCGGGTGGAAAACGCCCTCAATAACCTGGATGACAACACCTCTCCAGAAGAACGGGTGAGAAGGACCAACCATAATACTCTTGCACTTAGGGAAGCTTGTGTGGGGGTTTTTGCTTGGTTTTGTTTATCTGAATTGCAGTGCTTAACATGAGGGATAGTGAGTGGATAAATCTCATAAGGCCATTTTTTTAAGATTTCTTAAAACTTTTGTTTGCCTTCTTTTCTTGGAATACTGGAACTGCAAGTGGCTTGCTGAGAAAAAGTGGGTTTGGGGTGCAGCATACTGGAAAACAGACTTCTTGGCAAAAGTTTAAAGAAAGAGGGATTCTACTGATAAGAGCATAAAAAGGAGGCAAACAAAAATATTGTAACAATTCAAGATGGGAAAAGGAGTGTTCGTGCTGTAATGCAGAAAGCTTGCAGACTTCTTTATACTCAACAAGGATCTTAATACAAATCATAAGGTTGTTACAAAGAAAATGCTTCTCATCTGCAGCTTCCTTCCACAATGCCTAGCGAGGAACAAGAGCAAGAAACAAAAGGACAAGCCTTTAAAAGAAACGGGGGCGGGGGGAAGGGGAAACAGGGGGAGGCATTGCAAAAAGAATTTTTCAGTAGAAAAGATGTTTTACCCAAGCAGAATAGCCTGGTAGTGATGTGGAGGACTCCCAGCTGAAGTGAAAATTTCAGAAGCAGGAGCATTCAAGGTGCTCTAAACCTGTTGGATCCCACCTCTGCTTGCTGAAATTTGTTTAACTTCAAATCCCATCAGGCCTTACCTGGGAAGGAGATACATAGCAATGCAGATATGCACCAAAGGAGAGATGTCGATATGTGTGAAACTTAGGCTAAAATAAATAGAGACTGTGGAGGGGGGGTGTGTATCAAGTGAGTTTATCTTCTACGGTTAAATGAATGTGAAGTAGGATTTTTGGCTTGTAGCTGTGGATTGAAATGCCAGCAGTCCACCTAAGTGTTGTAACAGAATTTTTTCCACGGGCTGTGGCTTCATGTTGTTTCTTCAGCATGTTGCGTTGTTTCACACATAAGAACCGGTAAGTGCTGGGACTGATCTGAAGCTGTGCTTTTGCTGTTTGGCCCTAACATACTTGATTAATGGCTGTTCAGACCTCTCTCTGACTGAGGGGGAAGGGAAAGTATTTGACAGCTTATTAAAGGGCAGATCAAAGCTTCTGACACTTGGAGAAATTTAATCCCTCATTAGACTTTTTTCAACGTGTGGTTGCAGTTGCCTAATGGGGAAGGAGCTACCAGATGATGTGTGCACGTAGGAAACACAGCTTGAGAGCTGTCATAGAAATAGCTAGCAGGCTGGGTGTGGAAAAGGAAGATGAGGAGGTGGTGTAGTAAGGACAGTCAGAAATTCTGTGCGCTCTGATGTCAAATTTATACTGACAGAAATCCAAATCCCTAACATGTTTTAATCCCCATTCATCTTCACATGCACTGACACCAGTTTTGCCATAGTAACATCAGGAGAGATCCATCAGGACTGAGACAAGCCCTGGAGGGAAAGACTTGGGGGTGTTGGTGGATGAAAAGCTCAACATGACTCAGCAATGTGCAGTTGGAGCCCAGAGAGCCAAATGTGTCCTGGGCTGCATCAAAAGCAGCGTGGCCAGCAGGTCAAGGGAGGGGATTCTGCCCCTCTGCTCCTGGGAGACCCCACCTGGAGTGCTGCATCTGGCTCTGGGGCACAAAACGCAAGAAGGATATGGACCTGTTGGAACACTTCCAGAGTAAGGTCACTCAGTTGATCAGAGGCCTGAGCATGGCTCCTATGAAGACAGGCAGAGAGTTGGGGCTGCTGAGCCTGGAGAAGAGAATACCAGGCAGGTCTTAGAGCAGCCTGCCAGTACCTAAAGGGGGCTTACAAGAGGGCTGGAGAGGGAGTTTTTACAAGGGTGTGTAGTGATAGGACAAGAGGGAATGTCCTCCCTCAGGTTTAGATAAGATGTCAGGAAGAAATTCTTTCCTAAGGGTGGTGAGGCACTGGAACAGCTTGCCCAGAGAGGTTGTAGACCTGCCGTCCTCCCCGGAAATATTCAAGACCAGGATGGATTGGCCTTTGAGCAACCTGGTCTGGTGAGAGGGGGGTTGAAATTATGTGATCTTTAAGGTGCCTTCCAACCCAAACAATTCTATTATTCTATGAAATATATCTAGAAGTGTTGAATTTAGGCTGGTGCTTTTGGCTTTTTTGGTTGTCCTTTAGTATTTTGTAGGTCAAATGATAATATGTGGTGAACCACTAATGTACCATATAAACAAAAATGAGATTTTACTTCCATTGTTGGGGAGCATGTTCCCAGTGATCACTGGTTTTTTGGGTTTTTTTCCCAAGCAGATGTTGTCTAATAAACATTGCTCTGGTAGCTTTCCGCTTTCTAGGACCCTGCAACAGCTTACCAGACTTTCTAAATAAAAGCATTCAAATAGTGACTGCTGAGCTAATATTTTTGGCTATCAAATGCTCTGCTATAGGTCTTTTTTTGCCACAGGGAACAGTATCAGATATTTCAAGTTCAGCTTCTGAAATGCCCTTCATCTGACGAGCTGCCAGCCCCCTTCCTCTTACACAGCAAGGCCAGTGTCTTCTCATTGCTTGCCCTTTGTGTCCATGTCCCCTTGGATTCATCAAATTCTGGCTAGTTCTGCTGCTGCTCAGCATACACACACCTGCAAGGCTGCCCTGGGAGCAGTCTAGCTACACTCCTGAGTTTGGGGCTGTCTGCTAGTTGCCCTGGTGAGTTCAGGAGAATTTTTTGTTCCATCTCTTTAGAGCATGGAACTAAAATAATTCTGCTTGCAACTTGCAGTGGGATTTTTTTTCCCCTTGGCATAAGCTCAAAGGAAGATTAAACTGCTTTTTCTAATAGTGTGTGATTTTTGTGACTTGCCTTCCGTTGCTGTCTTGAATCCTGAGTTAATCTAGGCTGTGTATTTTAAGTAAATTGAGAGCACAAATCTGAAAACATTTCACTCTTGAGCTTTGGGCTGTCTGTAGAAAAAGAGGCAGCACAGGATGCATGGGCAGCTCTGACAGGTAGGTTTATTAAAGCTCACTGATCTGTAGTCCCCTTTGTCTCATACTTCCGTCTTGAGAAGACTGCTTTATACTCTACAAAAACACTTCTCTGTAAATTCTTCAGGCTTATTAAATAGCATGTGTGATTTAACAGAAGGTGGAAATTAAAAAGATGGGCACGTTTATTAGAACAGACTGAGGTTTATTTGAAGACAGGTTCTCAAAGAAAATTCATCTCTGAAGCAAAGCAAGAAGTTATGGACTGGTACCTCTTAGGGGCACTTTTTAATTAAGTTCAGACATCTGTACAGAATTCTTGATGTCAGAGTAAGCCAGCCATACTCTGTCACTGGAAAAAGACAATCACTTGTAGGCAGACATCTGAAATAGGTTGGATTGACAATGCTCCTGTTTCTCTCCATGTACTGCCAAAGGAGTGTAGCCGCATGATCCTGGTGGGACTGTTGGCTGTAGACAGGTGATGCTGGGGGAGAGGGATACAGCTGCTCTCTGCTGTGCTCTTCCTTTGTGTGTTTATCCATTCAACCTCCCTTTTTCCTATTTTTTCTCTTGTGCAGGCTTAAAGCAGAAAGTTTACAGCCCTTTTTGGAGAATAATGCTTCTCTGTTTTTCCTTCCATTTGCCTTTCTGTTGTCTTGCCTCAGCTTTCACTCTTGTTCATGTCTGAAGACCACAGGACTTCACATCTCATAGAGAAGGCTTGTGGATGCAGCAGAATTGCTAAATACACAGTGTCAGGAGCTGTATAAGAACAAATTGCTCCATTAATTGGTCTGTTTCTGGGTTCTGTAACCACAGCTGTGCCAGTACAGTGCATGAAAGATGTAAGACATTGCTGAGTGAAGTCTTAATCTGAAGAACTGCTTTTCAAAGGCAACTGTATTGTATACAGCTATTTAGAACTATTAAATAGTAAAGGAGTCTTTGAAGTAATGCTTTTGAGGCCAATAGAAAGTAATGGTGCATCTTTCCTTGATTTACTATATTTTTTATCAGTTTGTTAATGCATTTTATTAGTCTAAATTTTAAGGAGCATTCTTTTTCCACCTTTCTAAATATTCAGGAAGGTCTCTGTGGATGAAACAGACTTGAGATTTAAACAGTGAAGCTGTTGTCCCAACCTAGTGAGCCCAGTGAATTTATAACTGTTTCTCTTTTCTCCTAAGCGGACATTGGTAGATAAGCAAAAGCTGCTGACCCAGCAACACGAGGATGCAAAGGAACTGAAGGAAAACCTGGATCGTCGAGAGCGCATTGTCTTCGACATTTTGGCAAACTACTTGAGTGAGGAGAACTTAGCAGACTATGAGCACTTTGTGAAAATGAAGTCAGCCCTCATCATCGAGCAGCGAGAGCTTGAGGACAAGATCAAGCTGGGGGAGGAGCAGCTGAAGTGTCTGACTGACAGCCTCCAACCTGAGCGGCTCAAATAAGGGCGCTGAGTCCAACCAACATGGGAAAATGGGAAAGAAGGAAGGGATAGAGGAGTTTCCAAGTATACAAATGAGTATATTGGCTTGCCTCAGTGTCTGGTAGAGAAACAAGTGCACAAGAGAAAAATAGCTCTCACAACAGCAATAATGCTCTCTTTTCTTTTTTTTTTTTTTGGAATGATGTATTTAATTTTTTAGAACACATTTTTATTGCTGGACTCTACAGCTGTTCCTCATTGCTTAACTTCCAGGAAGCTCCACAGAAGAGGACAGACTCTTAACCTTTCTGCTCAGTATGTTCAAAGTCTCTGGCTGTTGTGCATGCAAGCAATGGTTTTTAGAATAGGTTGTATACTTCCTTTATGTTCAGATGCTGCACAGTCTGCTGGGAAACCCTACAGCAATTCATGAATGCACACACATTTAGAAGCTCTAAATTTAGTGGTTTTTTATGTTTTTTTAAAGACGCATTAAATAGGGGAAGCTTGCATCTTATAGCTAATATATTCAGATTACTGAAATGCAGTGTCACTCTGATCCTGTGGCATCAGACACTTTTTTGTAATATTGTATATAGGATGGCACTTTCCCCTTGCAGAAAACAACTTTAAAATCAGTCTCAGTTAAATACTTCTTAACCAGCTTGCAAATCACCTAATGCCTACTGTGCTGAAGATTTTTTAATAATTATTTTGCAAGACATATTTGTACACCCTCTTTATGCAATGCAAGTGATTTTCTTTACCAAGTTGTACTTGATTTAAGAAATGGGCTGGAAGTACTGTGCTGATTTTATTCAAAACGTTTTTCATCTAAATTATTTAGAAGGCTCATTTGCTTTTTTGTGCTTTTTTATGCATGTTTTTATTCTTCTTGTCCCAAACCCACTACACTTCATGGAAATAAATGTAGGTTAAGGACACTGCTTCTCTTTTTCTTCTGGTTGCTCAACATTGTGATGGTTTTATATAGACAGTTAAGTTATACTGAAGCTGACCTACATAATGCTGTTAGTTCCTCCATCTCAGACTCCGAAATGCAATATAAACAATTCTGCCATGTAAATACTGTGCATTACTTGGAGCAACTCTGCTTTGTAACTGTGAAAATAAGTGGGGCTGTTTGCTTGTTTTTTCCATTGAACAGTGATAAAGGAGAGGATGTTAGTTCACAGTATGAGATCACTGCTTGTCTTCTCCTAATACTGCCATTGACTTAGATAATTTCCAGTAGCTCTAAAAAGAGGTGCTAACTCATGTTTTCAGCTCAGCACTGGGTTATGCTGACTTGCTTAGATACCTACAGTGAAATTCTGTAGTGTCTTAAGTGTTAAGTTCTATGTTAAGATAAAGTTTTGCAGGCAAAGAAAGTCTTGGAAGACTTTGTGTATATGCCATTTCCACTGTAGTAAGGAAGACATTTATCTCTCCTCAGACAAATAGGTTCCCCATCCAGAAGCCATTTTCAAGGCTGATGTGAATGCCAGTCTGTAGCTAAGCAGGTTGAAAATACAAATAGTCAGTTGTTGAAAAGAGAGCAAAGAATTTTTCCCACTACTCCTGCAGTATGTAAGCATTCACAAGAGTTCTTCTGTCCTTCTTACCTGAATCCTCTCTTTTGCGGGAAAGAACCGGAGAGGCGCTGATCAGTGAATTCCATGTGAGTTGGGAAACTGGGGAGCAAAAATCCTCTGGAACCAGTTTCTTTACAGACAAATGCAAACATTAAAAGGACTGTTGCCCCCACACACACCCTTATCGTGCACTACTTTGTATACCTGGACCAAATTTTAATTGAAATGATGTTGATGTGCATCAGCTGAGGTCAAATGGAGCTACCATTTTGCAAGACCTACAGCTGACCTTAGTTCATCCTTCCTAGTTCAGAAATGTAGTCTTCTGGCATCTCACAGTTACTTGCTGCTATGTTCCTAGGACAAGTGGTCCCTTTGTCCTTAAACTTATCCCTTAACCATAACAAACCCAAAACTAAACATAAATTATGCTTGTCTTTTAGCTTGGAAAAGAGTGTGCATTGTTTTATCTGTGGCATTTTAAAAATTTTACATATTGTGGTTACTCTGAAATGTGTATGTGAAATGTGAATAATAATATAATTACAATGTGTTTGTATACAGTACTTTGATTTAGAGCTCTGATAAAAGGTAGCAATATTGTGAAAGCTATATCTATTATCCTTTTCACAGACCAGTTGTGTAGACACTATTATCTCCTTTCCTTCTTCAAAACTGTTGAAAATCACTCACCCTGGAAACGTGAAGATGGTGGCCTCCCAATGTTATATGTAAATCTGTAAATAGCTGTACTGTTGCTTTTTGAAAAAAATCTGGTGCTAATGTTTTGCCTTTGGCATCCTGGGGATGGCTGTTTCTTCATCCTTTGTTGTTCTCAATTCTAGATCTCTTTGTATAGTGAAAGATTTCCACAATGCTTCTCCAGCTGTTTGGATCCTGCAGCCCAGAGTGAAAATGTACAGTTTTCCTGCCTGACACTTAACATGTACCTACTGACAAATGGTATTGCTTGACTTTGAGAAAATAAACTGTATATTTCAATGTAGAGTTAGTTTTTGTGTGCAGTTTTAATGTCAAAAGCTACTCCTTTGCTTTGCTTTGCAGTGTTGGCCATCTCGTGGTGTCCATCAACAGTGCTCTGAGCTTTTCAAGGCCAGGCCAGTTATCTTGTGGTCTGACATAGTTTGTTTTCTTTGCACAGCTTATTTATTGTGTTGAGTAATCAATCATTCTCAAGTTCCCAGTGTCAGTAAGTACCAGAAATGTGTCCGTGTCTATTTAGTATTTTAAGAGTGTGAGTATGAGATGGCAGAAAGGTAAAATGTGTTATAAGGTCGATAAAATAAATGGGTCTCTCAGCACTTACAGAGTTCATACCAGGGGAGCAGTTTAGACTTTTCTGCTTGGGCAATTCCACTGTTTCAGCTTCATCCCATGTTTAGAGTGGATGCTTCATATGGAAATATCTCAAGTCAGTGGTGGCAAGATTTTTTGTGAGAACAGATCACTTGTGAACTCTCTAAGAGACTTTGACAGAAACTTCAGTTTAATGAGGGTTCTCAGATTAACTGCAGAATCTTCTGGCTCACTGGGAAACACTAGCAAGCATGCACAAATTTGTAGTAGAGGTGACTGCAGATCACCGAACCATAGCTTGATCCTGGAAACTGTTTCTGTGAAGGTCTTTATAAAATCTGGGAAAGGGGAGTTAGGGAAAGAAAAATACTTGGGTAATTGTAGGATTTTTCTAAACTTCTTTTCACCCTTCTTCTCCCTCTTTCTTTATGCATGGACCCACCAGTTGGTGCCTTTTTTAGTGAGTTTTCCTGGTATAATCCAGGATGGCAGCTCCAGAGGAATAACAAGTCTAGTTCTGTGTACTACCTGAATTTTTTTAAAATTGCCTTTCTTTAAAGTGAAATTCAACTCTTTATTTTCTCTCGTGGGGTACTTGAAACCCTCAGATTTCGAAGTTCTAGTGATTAATTTTGGTGTACTTAATTGTCTCAGTTTTTACAGCTGAAGTAATCTCTCCGCAATCCATTAGCTCTAGAAAGGCCTTATATGCAGTAGAAAACAACTCCTGTTTTAGTGGTGTCTGGTCATTTATTGTGGAAGTTCAAAGGCTTATGCTAGTTAAGGGCTTCTCAGTTGTGCAGGTTTCTTTAGAGGATAAATTTTTATATATATATATATATATATATATATATATTTGAGCAGATGATGCCCACTGAATGTTATGAAAATTAACAATTACATCTTTAAACTGGATTATGTATTGCCAGTTGTCAGCAGTGGTAAATTGGTGAACACATTTACTTACTACAGTTCCAGTCTGCAACTTAACTCACTATAAGGATCCATAAACTGTAAGATGTGTAACCCATGTGAATTAGCAACTCATCTGTGAAATCTTGGGTTTCATTCTTCCTACCTGCTCTTTTGCTAATGTTTTATGAATAAATTTGTTCCATGCTAAGTAGGTTAACTTAATACATTCCAGAGGAAAATTTGAATTGAAATACATTTGGGGCAGTTCAGTAGCAGAAGGTAATTACCACTCAGGCTACCATAGCACACCTACAAGCAGAGCAAGTATCACTTTCAGATGGGCTATGTTAAACACCTTTTTCTTGGTTGTAACCATGTGGGTTAGTGGCCTGTTGTGTATCTTAGGCTGAGTTTTATTTTAGTCTCAGCAGTTGAGCCTTTCCTGAGTACAAGGCTAGTAAAATGCAAATTTTTTTCTCCTATGTTAAAAATCCTCACAATGGCTTCATTTTTAGATGCTTTGACATCTGTCTTGGAGGCAGTCTGCTAAGTTTTGCAGGGGGAGATGGCCTTGTGTCTAGGATGTGCCTTCCACTATTGCCAAACACATCAGTGTAAGTGGAGTCTGTGTTCTCTCTTCCTCTTAATTCTCCTCCGTGCAACAAACTGCTTCCTGGTGAAGTAAACAAGAAACATATCCACAAACTGTCATTACCTGTTGCCTGCTGCTGCTTCTGACTACCTTGTGCTGGCTGCTGCCACGGGTGGGATACCAAGAATATTTGCAGTGATTTCTGGCACCTCTTCTGGGGTGAAGCAGAATGAGGAATTCTTTGTATCTCCTCCTCTCTGGGTGTCATTTGTTCACCTACAACAGTGCCACTAGAGAACAACCAGATTCCCAATGCTTTTCATCTTTTGTTGAATACTTTAATTTGCTGCTCGTGATTGTCTTAACACGGGAGAGATTTTAATTGAAGCAAATGGATTTGTGACTGTGAAGATATACAGGGTGATGGGAGATACAGAAAAATCATCATACTTACTTTCAGTAACATAAAATCTCCAGCAAAATGGCATCTACAAGGCCTGCATGCTACATGTCCCAGGTGAGAACTGTCAAGAATTTTAGGTCTGTGTTCCTATATTTTAATGGCGTTAGTGAAAGAAAGGCTTTTCTTAAGTGCAAACCAAGCTGCTACTGTGTTAACTAAACTGTTAATTCCAAGCAACTTCTGTAAGATGAGGCAGTATTGGCTCTGAGGAAACTCTGGTCTGACACACATTACCAAGAGTTGTTTGTTTTGCTGCTCTTCCTTGTGACAGCAGCATTTGCTGGACTCCTTATGGAGAACATGTTCTGGAAATGGGGTAATGGATGTCTGCTTACAAGAGTTTTACCAAAATGTTTTCGGTGAGCTGTGAAGTCCAAAAGCCTGAGAGGAATTAACAAAACCTTCATGATGAGGATTATTTCAAGCATTTGGTTTCAACATGTGTTTCACTTCCCAGCTGTCTGCTCTTCATAGTGTTTGTTACTGATAAATTACACTTGTCTCTTTTCTAAAAGCCTCAGAGAAATATAAATACAGTGAGCACTCACAGGCTAAATAATAAGCAATGGAAGGAAGATAAGATTGTTTATCTCAGTATCTAAATATGAAAGGCATGAGTCCTGTGAATACTATTCATAGCCACTCCCAGGAGTTGCAGCTTCAGCAGCTTTCTCACGCAGGTATGGTTCCTGCAGAGATAAAATGGGAAAACAAGCTGTGATGATTGAAAGTGACCAACACTGACTGGAAAGGGGTGGAGCAGTCATTCTCTTATTAATGGGGTGATACATATCACAAGGAAGTGAAAACCAAGAAAACCTGGAAGGATCAGTGCCCTGAAGGAAGAAAAACTAAACCAGTGGTAAAGTGCTTCAGGACCATGAATTTCCTGATTTTCTTTCTCTGTACGTGACAACAGCAGAAGTGTTCGGTCTCCATGTGCTAGGGCAGGCTTTTTAGTTACTATAATGTAAAAATACCTTAAAGCATCTTTGGAAATTAAAGATATGGGGAATCATTTGTAATTTCACAGTCTGAGATCTCACTGTGTAAGACCATCATGTTCTGTGCATTCAGTGACACCCCTTTCTTGGCTCAGGAGACACTGGAACAGCTCTCTGGCACCAAGGAGCCTGGAGGGAGTTACCTTTTGAGGAAGAAGTTGTCCTTTCTCTGTGGTCATCCTAAATTCACTAAACAGGTCAGCTAGCTGGACATGCTGAGATGCTGAAGGCACACAAGCTGGGAGATGAGGGTGTTTACAGCACAACACACATTTACAGAATGAGTGACCTGTCTTGTTCTCTGGGGTTTTGCTTCCTGAATTGCCACCTCTTTGGAGTTCAATTTAATGCCAGGCTTCTGGTTGAGGGCAGAGCAATGCACCCAATTCCTGTTTAAGCTGGATTACTGTGTTCTGCCAGGAAAGCATGATTTAGACAGAAAGAAGGTGAAGATCTAAATATTCAGCCTTGCTGAATAGGGAGTGGAGGATCTTTGGTTTCTGTTCCCAGGACTTTCTTGCATAGCTCATGGTAGGCCATCAGTGAATTTGAAAGCAGAAAATACTTCATGGAGAAGTGTGAGCAGAATGTGCCCCAGTGCCCTACCAGATCACAGAGTGGCCTGGGTTGGAAGGCACCTTAAAAATTACCTAGTTCTGACTCCCTGCCGTAGACAAGGACACCTTCTGCTAGACCAGCGTGCTCAAGCCCTCATCCAACCTGTCCTCAAACATTTCCAGGGATGGGGCATCCACAGCTTCTCTGGGCACCTTGTTCCAATGCCTCACAACCCTCACAGTGGAGAATTTGTTTTTAATACCTAATCTAAACCCACCTTCTTTCAGTTTAAAGCCTTGTCCTGTCACTGGATGCCTTTGTAAGAATTCCCTCTCCAGCTCTCTTGTAGGCCCTGTTGAGGTGCTAGAAGGTCTGCCTGGAGCCTTCTCTTCTCCAGGCTGAACAGCCCCAGCTCTGTCTGTCATCATAGGAGAGTGGTTCCAGCTTTCTGATCATCATCCAGGCCTTTGTCTGGACCTGCTCGAAGAGGTCCACATCTCTCTTGTGCTGGGGACCCCAGAGCTGGCCACAGCACTCCAGGCACAATCACCTCCCTGGTTATGCTGCTTTTGATGCAGCCCAGGGATACATTTGGCTGTCTGAGCTGCAGGCCCCCTCTTCTGGCTCACATCCAGCTTTTTGTCTGCCACATGCAGGATACAACATCAGGCTTTGAATGCAGCCTAAAAGGGCTGTATAATTGCAGCGTAAGTGCCACAGGCTGTTGAGGATACAACTGCAGATCCACTTCTGTCCTGGTTTTTTTCAAGTCTGAGGTGCCTGGGTTCAGACACTGATACCAGAGTCCGACTCTTCAGCATGTATGGGGGGGCTAGATCTGGATTGCAGTTTAGGTATGTAGCTAGTTGCTTAAATAAGGAGCCTGATTGGCCTTGATTCCCTCTATAGCTGAGCTGCGCTAAGGTTGCTGAAAGAGCTTGGTTCAACCCAAACATCTTTCCCTTCCTCGCTTCCTTCTCCTCGTGGCAGACAAAGCTACTTTAGGCATTAAACCCAGAAGTGGTATTAATCCATGCCTTGGGTCCCCAGCTCAGCAGTAAATTCTAAAAGCTGAGGTGTTGTGTGCAGCATTAATTGCAGCTCCATTTGTCAAATGTCTGCACATGCTGAATCCTTTTGATTTTAATACAGAAGATATGTCTCTGGCATTTCAGATCTAGGGATTCTTACAAGGCTCTGTTCTCCAAATCTTCTGTGTATTTGTATACAATTAGAGTTCAAGAATTTTTAAAAACCACTTTTCTTCCTAGTTTTACGCAATAGGGAAGAAAAAAACCTAGGTGAGTAAACTTCATTGTCACACTGGTTTTGCAAAGGTGGAGTTAGACCAGCATTTTTTGCAATGGGCAGTTCCACCAAACCAATAAGAGATGATTACAACAGAAAGCCCAGTGATAATGGTCACTGTTTGCAACACAAATGGCAAACAATGGAGAGGAAAGTTGCATAGAGAAAAATTGGTAGTCTGGGTGTGTTCAAACAGATTATAATTTCATATGGTGACATGCAAAATAATTCATCAAGGAGCAAATGACAGAGATCACATGGACGATGACATATAGAGCAGACTCTCAAAACCTGTGTGGGATCACAGTGAATGAACAGTTCACATGAGCTCTGTGCTCTAGGAAAAAGGCTGAAACAGAGGAACACAGGAAAAGTAGTAACTTGTGATGCAACATTGCTGAAAACTTCATAAACTTTCAAAAATATTGTGTCTAATCCCACAATCTATATCCAATGCAAAGGACAGGAAAAGGAAAGAAGAGACTCACGTAAATTATTAGAGAGTAGGGAGATATGTTATAACATAACCGAGAGCACTCACTGATCAAAACTGGGATTTAAAAGTTGATGTGTGTGTGCTACTGAGCATCACCTGAGACTCACTTGAGCAGAGAAAGCCCTGTCAGGACCCAGCGAGTGCAAGACAGATACATGAAAATAAAAATTGGGTGCAAATGTTGAAGGGTGTCAGGAGTGCAGTCCTGTTGTCATGAATGATGGGGAAAGTGCAAGTGTGAAGGTTGGCCATAAAGCCTCCAGAGGTGAGGAAACTGGGAATGAAAATTTTATGGTCACTATAAATCCACCTTTTGTGTTTGCTGTTCTTACATAACATGGTCACATACTGAGGTGTGACTACTTCAGTAAATATTTAGATTGCCTACAGTTTTACAACAGTGGTCTTAAAAGAGCAGCAGTGATTTTAACATGGCTTTTGGAGCTGACAGGTCAGGAAAACAGGTGGAAGTTTGCAAGCCCTTGGCTTACAAATGGGGCTTGAGCACTCCAGGCAGCATGGCTCAGACAATTTTTTTTCTTCCGTTACAGACCCTCTCCACACATGCACCTCCAGGAACTGCCACAAACTCTTCTCCTTTTACTGTTCAATTAATTGCTTGGTTTGCTTTTGGTTTTTTTCCTGTGTTAGGGGTTTCCTACCAGCATTCCTGTGGTGACCAATTTAGCTGTCCATAAAAGCATTCCCCTCTTCATCAGAACCTTCCAGGTGGTTGTCTCCACATTTTGAAACTGTCCCAAGCTCCAGCATGTGCTGGAGCATTGATGACCTTTCATCTCTGCCTTGTAACTTGTAAGCTGGCTGTGGAGGGCTTTGAGGGAAAGCAGGGGCAGTGTGATGCTTCCTTCCCCCACTGCCCAAGTAGATGAGAGACCAGCACAAGGATAAAAAGTAGAGCTGTCCTGCCTTCGAGTTGGAGATGCTGGAATTAAATGCTTTTGAAAAGCAGCGTCCCTTCACATATTTAAAGAATTTGTCCTACCTGGAGCTCTTTACAGAACTGCATCCCTCTGCTCTCCACCGGCACCCAGCTTGTGGCTGTTAGGGTTTTCATAAGAAATCTGTTTTGCTTTCTGCAGTATCCTATTTTACTTGTGTTCTGGGTCACCAGAATATTTCTATCTACTTCCTACTGCATTAGTCTCAGTAGGGTACTGCTCGGATGAAAGATCACAGTCATTGTTTAGCTATTACAGTAGCCAGGAATTGGGGCAAAGGTACAGAAACCCTTTTAGGGTGTCAGTAAAAACCCTAAAGATCTCCTACCTCAGATCACGGCCATGATCAGCTAATGAGAAACCAGTTATTCATACTGTTCTCCTAAACTCGTACTTTAATACTGCCCCATCATTTGTGAAGGGAGTTGCTTTGTGAAGCTGTTAAACCCCCACGCTCTGTTAACAGCTAAAGGTTTCTATTGATCTCTTACTTTCATTCCCTTTTAATGAAAATGTATTGGTGTTTGATTTCCTTGTCACTTCTAACAGCTGATAAGAACAAGCTGCTAAAGCAGCTCCAGTGAAGTGACAAAAGCCTTGTGTTGTAGCACTGCAGCTCGCTCAGAAACGCTGCCAAGGCGGAGTGAAACGCCAGTGTGACGTGTTGATAACATGCTCCCATCAGGTGGTCTTTTCCACTGGCTCTAAAATGACAAGTCTGAGGGAAATGTCTTTGTTAAGCTTTGAATGACCTACTTTTGGGTATCTGGGAATAACCAGGAGCCTACCCAAACCACAAGAGTGCATCTAATTTTAGCAGCCCTTCATTTCATGCATGCCAGCTTTTGTGTTCTGCATCTCCAGCTAAAAACATCAATTTCTTGCTGAGCCAAAGACAACTTTTATTGGTTTTAAATCAGCCCCTTGCCGAGTCACAATCACAGTGAAATCATTCCTCTTAAAAGTTTTGAGCCTGTAATAGTCATCTCGATTTTGCTTCAAAAACTAATAGCCCATTCCAAGGGATCTACGGTTGCTGGTCTCTGAAGAAAAGGTCTAAACAACCCATGCTGGAGACAGCCTGGGCAGCTGTGTTTTGTGTTTTCCCACTTCCCCCTGGTTTTTAACTGACCAATAGTAAAAGGATCAAATGCTTTGTAGGAAGTTTCTGTGAGTCTTCTAACTCAGTTATAAGGGAATCTAGGGAAAGTTAAGGACAAAAATAAAGGCATGTTAGTGTGTCAGCAGGGGCTCTGAGGACACTACTAGTGGTGTAGATGCTGGACAAAAGGTCTCTGATGTAATTTGGATAGAAGAAGCACAAAAAAGTATGTGACTATTGTAAGGGATATTAGGGCTGTGCAAGATTGAAAGGAAATAAGTCCAGACATGAGTGAAGTACAGTCTCCCTAGCATGTAATACCTAAATTGGACATTGAACACTGTCTCTCTTGCTGGGAGGGATAATATATAATCCCTCTCATATAATATCAGAGTCCACTGTAATTTTAGGCTAAAACACATGTTTAAATCCCACCTGCCCTGGGGGCACGCGGAACTAACATGGAGGATAGTAGGGACTGAGCATTGTGCACGTTTATTTGGAACTCCACAAACCGGAAGAGAAATCAAGGCCACCCAAAATACAATTACATAATCACAACAAACCTTTTAGCAACTTCTCTGGAGCCAGAAACCTTCCCAGCCAATGGGATTAACCATAAAAACAAGCAGCACCTGCTGGCAGCTATAAACCGGGTCAGTGTAGTTTGGGATTGAGCTGAGTATCTGATAATGTGTAGTGCTTCCCTGTGGAGTCCCTTGAGGCTGGCAGTGGGTTGCCTCTTCAGAGGCAAGCCTTGGGCAGCCTGGCTGCTGCAGATTCCTAGCGTTAGCCAGACCTGGCAGGACGGAGAGTGCAAACCACTCTAAAAGCCAAAGGCAAGCTGCTGAACAGCTGAGCCCTCTGCCGCGCTGTGACAAGAGCAGCTGTGCCCCAGGGTTGTGTTCAGGGGCACGGGAAGGAGACTCCAGTGGCTCGTTCATCCCTCCAGCTCTGGCCACCTCCATCTGCAGAGAAACACAGAGCCATCCCACAAGGAAGCCTCCCAAGCCCCTTTCCTGAAGGCTTTCTTCCCCCTTCCTGAGGCATGCGCAATGAAGTGCAGGGGGTTTTGACCCTTTCAAAAGCCCATCTGGGTTTTGGGTGTTTGTTACTGCAACAGCTGTGGAGTTTATCTGTGCAGAGTCCAGTGGGCTCCTTGTGTGATTTGCCTCAACAGCGAGGTACCAGTTGTGGTGAGGTTTTCGTGCACTCTCTGAAAACACATCCTCATCTTTTAAGTGTCATTGCTTTCCAGTGGCATTTAATGTACTGTTGACAGTGTATTTCTGATCTGTGTTTGAAGAGGTCTGGGCAAAACAGGCAGAAGGTCAGCTGCTGCTGGGCTGTGAAGCACTTAATGATGACAGATGTGTTGAGTTTGGTAGAGGTGTTTGTCTCATCTCTAAATTTCCCAGGTTTTAAAGGACAACTTGGTTTGGCCATAAAGGTAAACAGTTAGGAAGGGTGTTTATGGAAATACTTTTTTTAGACTCAAGCAGTGGTTTTAGAGGCCCACACTGAGGTTCAGTGTTGGATTTGGAGAGTTGTTGGTCTGATGATCTGCTGAGGACAAGCAGGGAGCAACCAAGAGTGAAGATGCACCAACTCTAATTCCCTAATTCACTGATCACAGACTGACAAGCTGCTGCAGGGAGGCTGCTGTGCTTCCTGGGAGAGGTAACCTTTGTCTCAGAAACAAAACGTGACGAAGTCCTTGTACCTGAGCCTCCGAGCTGTTTGTGGGCTCTCTCAGCTGCCTACGTGGTGCCACTTGCTGGGCAATGTATCTTGCACAGCATCTTGATTTCAGGCTGGTTTTTCAATGTGTAACAAATAAAAGGAAAAATTACTTGAAACAAATATTTCCTGTTCTGTGGTATTTAACAATGAAATTGTAAACCACAGAAGGGACTGGGCTTGATCTAAAGGTCTTTGAAGTCAGTAGAACTATTTCTACTGATTTCAATGAGCTTTGGGCCCAGGCCATAAGAGGAAGAAAGCAAATGTTTTCTGCCTCAAAAAGTATTAACCATTGGCATTCAAGGAACAATAAAGTCTTACATTTAAAATGTGTTCCTTTAAATAAAGTAGTCAGAAACTTAGTTAATTTCTATCTGCTTCCTAATAATTTGTCACTATTACAGTAGAAAGGAATATGTTGATAGAACTCATAATCATACACTGAGAAGAAGAAACACTTAATACTTTCATTTGCTTCCTTTCTTCTTCCATTCAATTTTGTGTGTTTTGTATTTCTCACTAATGTAATGATGCTTATGCTGCTGGTTGTTACCACAGATTGAGCACTGTAGATTTCCAGTTGAACTTCACTGTACTGATGGTGGCTGACAAATATCTTGAACTCATTATTTTTCAGTACAGTTTAATCTCTAAAACATCACAGTGGGTTTGGTTTTGCTGTTGTTTTGGGTTTTGTTTTTGTTTTGGGGGGTTTTTTGTGACTGAAAAGAAATAGGTCAGAGATAGAGAATTTAGTGAGCAAAGAATTGTTCTTCTGAGAGTGGTGTAGGGGATGCCCCTCCTATCGCAGGGTCAGACAAATAGGGGTGTGCAGCAGCTTCATGTGTAAAATCAGCAATGGTTTTCCCTGCAAATTTTGTCTCACACAGTTATTAAATGCAAGAAAAGGAATCTGCCAGCTGCCTACTGCCCAAGGATGCTGTCCTTGTGAATCAGCAGCCCTGTCAGGATGTCTGGGGCCATCCTAGAGTCTGGCAGACAACAGCAGCCCACCGGGCTGTGGGGGTGTGTTGGGCTTCTTGTCACAAAGCAGCAGAGCCTGAGCAGCTGAGCTTGCCTGTGCACCAAACCAAGTCCATCCAGCTGTGAGCGGCCAGAAAGGAGATCCCAGGCTGGTGACCTGCAGGAGAGGACAAGACTCTGTTGTCGTGGCCAGGCTGCATTACCTGCACAGTGAACTGATGAACAGGCATCAGCTGCAAGATCCAGCAGAAGAGGATTAAAGCTGATGCAGAAAACAGGAGGCCATGAATTAATGACATTTTTCAGCCTTCTTTAGTGATGGCAATGACCAGCCATTGTGCATGTTACAATGAGAAGAATTTTTCAATGAGAATAATTTTTAATGGGGCTTCCCCATTTCAGGGTATTTCTGTGAAATAAACTTACTTGTCTTTTAACACCAGGCTTTGAAATGTCACAGAATCACAGAATATTCTGAGTTGGAAGGGACCCACAAGGATCATCAAGTCCAACTCTTAAGCAAATGGCCCATACAGGGATCAGACACACAATGTTGGTGCTGTCAGCCCTGTTCTGTTAGCAGGTGAGCCAGTGCATCATTTGGAGTCTAGCAGGGTTTAGAACAGGCTTCAAAGAGGAGAAAGCAGAAGGGAGTTAAGAACATTCTTCCAATTTGTAAGAGCCATTGTTTACATTCATGGGAAAACCATGAAGCAAGGCAAACATAACATAATTTCAAAAAATGTATGTGTTTTTTTAAGCATCTGAGATAGCAAGCATAGTACTATTTGTACTAAAGTGTGGGTGCTGCCAACCAGAGAGTCCATCAAGAAAGCAGTTCAGCTTGAATGTGCTCCTTGGAAAAACTCCTCCTTCTCCCCTCTATTTCTTCTGCAGAGCTGCACTAATTTAAGTTGCATAAATACAGGCAGAAAAATCTAACAAAAACCAGAGGGTTATGAAATCACTTTGTTCTCTTTCAGATGGGAATTCTGTGTCCTTCAGGCTTTCAGACTGGGGCATCATGGTGGTCTCAATCTGGAAAATCACGTAATCATAAAGGTAGATTTTCCGAAAGAAAAACTCTTATTTCCATGGGAGTTATCTTTATGCTTTGGTAAGTGTTTTAAAGCAATTAGAATAAATGGCATATGGCAAAGCTTTCATATTTTTGTAATATGTTAATGATTAACTGACTTCCTACATCTTTGTTGACTTAGTGGGAGAGTGACAAGGAGCTGTGAGGTACCTGTTTGGTAGTGTAACAAGTTGGACAATTTGCACGGGCATTTTTTTCCACCTCCCTTTTGGAACTTGCTTCATCCAGCTGACACTGCTTGAAAGCCCTAGGCAACTCAGACTCAGAGAAGTAAGTGCCCCCTTTTTAAAAAAATATTACTTATTTTATGAAGTGCTGATAGAGAACAGATTGAGAGAGATTTAAATATTTATTTGTTTTCTATAAAGGATGCTTTCCCAACTGGGAATTGAAGAATTAAGTTTTCAAACATTAAACCATAGAGATATTGCTAAGAAGAGACCTTTGTAATTACTGTATTGTTGAGGTTTTTTAAACTCGTTTTCTCCTGCAAGACTTACATTAAACCAAAGATTTGGTTAGTAAACTACGTTCAGTATAGTCCAATAAAGCTGCATCTAGGCTATAAAACTTAACAAAGTAGGATTTGAATGTTAATTTAAAAATGCATGTGATGCCTGGCATCATCTCAAGCAAAAATATTTGCTTAAAACATGAAGTAAGTGGAAACAAGTGGATTTCTGCTTATGTGGGCTGGAAAAAATAATTTCATGGTTGTTTTGTATAAGAAGAGTTTATCATGAACTTTCTCTTCAAGCTGGTTACAAGCTGCAGTAAAGTTCCTATTATTTTGGCAGTCAAGTGGGTTCAGACAGGGAGACTCAGGCATCGCTCTTCTGTTGGAACATTTTTTAGCGTATTTTATTTCAGCTGTGCTATCCTTTACTAGGAAGCAAGTACAGTCTCCTATCCTTTTGGAAAGCTCTCCTTGCACCCACTTCTCCCTATCTATGAAGGAAACCTCGCCAGCAGGTTGCTGTGTGCAGGTTGCTGTGTGCAGGTTGCTGTGTGCAGGTTTTGTGGTCTCCCGCTGCCCGTTTAGCAGCTGCTTCCTTAATTGCCCCTGGCTCAGGGAATGCTCCTGCCTCCCGACTGGGTGTCCATGCAGCACTTCCAGGCTGACATTCAAGGTGCTTCAGGAGTTCTTCACTTGTCCTGCAGCTCCAGGAAGCATTAGTTCCCATTCTTTCGGCTGGAAGTTGTCTCCTCTTGGGTGACATCTTCCCATGTCCCAAGTGTGTGTTCAGTGCCCACATCTTCCCAGTCGTGTGTGAGTTCTTTAGGTCCTGGGTGTGGTTGCCTTATTTACACTACTGAACCCTTAGTGCTCTTTTCTCTGTGCCAGACACCCAGAGTAGGCAAGCTTTTGGGCTCCCTCTGCTTTCTGAAGCTTCCTGAAAGGATCTCATCTCAAGACAGCCAAGTTATCTGCCTTGGTTTTTCAGGGCTGTCATTCTTGGGATGTCTCTAAACTGTTCCACTTTTGCTCTAAATGGATCTCTCTTCAAGGCAAAGGCAAAACAATCTGTAGAAACTCTGATAATATGGGGTCCTGGGTCAATCCCACTGCTATCTCACTGCCACCAGCCTGCCATGTTTCCTTATGTAACAAGCGCTCCAGATGGGCTCAGACACAGAAAAGTAAATTAGGGCATGAAAAAACGGTGAGGATATGTAGAAATTATCAGTTTCATTTCATCCTATTATCAAGGAAAATCAAAACATTTTCCTGAAATAAGCGAAGGACTTTTACACAGCTAATATTCAGTGTAGTCTTACTTGATGGAAGAGAAATGAAGATTGCTGTGGTTTGTTTGTTTCGAAACACAGTGAATAAATGGCAGCAGCAGAGTTCATAACATTGGATTACTGATATTTGGAGGGACAGGGGACATAAGGCATGTTCAATCTGGACATACCCTAGAATGATTTTTAAGACTCTAGGCCCCACTAGTTTGTCTTTTCTAGCCAAAAGTAAGTGTTTTAGTGACAGCTAAAACCTAAACATGAGATATCAAAGTTCAAGGCTTCACGAGTGTCAGGGAGATGTACTCAAGGAATGGGTCATAAATGCAGCTAATTTTATTTCTAGGAAAATAGGAACAAAAGAACTGCCACACTGACTGTTTGAAATGTCTTTTGAAGAAGGCAGGAGTAGACTGATTCATCAGCCAGTGGTGGCAACACTTGTGGGCTGGACCACAGCAAGTAGATGGCCTTAGACATAAAGCTGTCCTTCAGCCAGAGCTGTGCTGAAACAGTGATGGCAGAAGGATAAAAAAAATTCTGAGGTTCTCTTCTAGACACATCCAAACTCAAGGATCCTGAGACATTAGTACAGGCTTTGAGTATCATGTCAAGGATCATGCAATTTGTGTAAGACTTCCACAAATTTCCATGGCAAGACCCAGCTCCATCTCACATTTCCCTGCAGTTTCAGTGTTCGAGATCTTATGTTCCAGGTGTTGATGACTGGCCCATCCAGCTCTGCCTGGTGCCTCAGGCCCTGGAGGGGTAAGAAGTACTGCAGACAGGATGCTGCTGCTGGGGAATGTATTACCCACCACACACCAACATTTAAAGAACCTCTGCTAAATGGCAAACTCCCTTCAATGCCTATGAAACCTGCAGCCCTCTTGCTCTCAATCCATCATATGAAATTATGATTTTAAAGACAAGTCTTGCAGGTGATTGTGTGGTTGGGAACACTCTCTTACACCACCCTACAAGTTGGACATCCGTCCCTGGCACATGCCCTCATCTCCCCAGGAGGAAGCCTGAGACCCAGTAACCCAAAAGGCCCAATTATATCTAAATACATGAATTAAGAGAGTTTGATAGCTTTTTCTCTCCTGCATTTACCTGCAGGGTTTTTAAAGTCTTTGTTTCAGGAACTGATGGCAGGTTGAGTTTTAGAAAGCAGATCTGAAACCCAAGGGATGGATATAGACTACTGAATGTAATTAGAACAGCTTTCTAGAAGACACAGTATTAATTCCAGAAGTGAAATGCATTTGGTGTAAATGAAGTTTCTCCACTCTCAGAATTGATATTATAGCCCCAGCCTTTCATCACTAACAATTACTGGAAGTAAAAGAAGTCTTGACAAAATTTCACTTATAGCTCCATTTCTGTTTTTTCCTGCTGCTGCGAATATCAGGAGGTAGGACTGTGGCCACAAAGAACTGATCTATTCAACTGCTACATTTTATTTTAGTCTTTTTAAAGGTAAGCCTGATGCACAGATCACCCAAACCCCCCTCTGTGAAACCACTTGGCAGTTGTGAGAGCAGCTTGATTTTATTTTTTTCTCCTAGAAGCAAGCTTGCAGCTGTAGGAAAGTTAACATGACTCTCAGGTGTCCTCTCTGTTTCTTGAAGCTAGGAGTGGGAAAGTCATGTCTCATTCTGTCCCTGAAGTCCATGTGCAATGGCTCAACATACTTTTCATAAAGAAAAAGAGCTACTCACTGTGCAATACTTAGTTTAAGTAAAATCAGCACTAAATACAAAAGGATCCTTCAAGTTTCTGGTTTTGGATGAATACACTGGCATGTATCATCTTTTCCTAGTAGCTTCTGTCTTCTCTGTGCAAATTTGAATTGAAAGCTAGCAAATTTACATTTAATGTGCACTCTCCTATGACAACAGGCTGAGAAAGTTGGGGCTGTTCAGCATGGAGAAGAAAGTTGTGTGCAGACCTCATAGTGGCCTTCCAGAATCTGAAGGGGGCCTACAGGAAACCTGGAGAGGACTCTTCATCAGGAACTGTGATAGGACAAGGGGGGATGGCTTCATGCTGAAAGACATTAGGCTTAGATTAGATGTTAGGAAGAAATTCTTTACTGTGAGGGTGGTGAGGCACTGGAACAGGAACTCCCCATCCCTTGAAGCATTCAGGGCCCGGTTGGATGGAGCTCTGAGCAACTTGGTCTGGTGAGAGGTGCCACTGCCTGTGGCAGGGGGATTGGAACAAGATATCTTTAAAGTTCCTTCCAACCCAAACCATCCTAGGATTCTATGATTCTGTGATTCTGTCTTGCTTTTACTTTAGTAGGGTATTTAGATAAAAACACATCTGTGAAGGAAAGCCCTTCCGAATGAAGGAAATGAAAGCTGTATTAAGAGAGAAAACGGCTTTCAGGTGAGAAGTCTGTAGAAGCAGCTCTCTGGTTTTTAGCTACTGTTTCTAGACTTTCCAAAGACCATCCCCAGAAGCTGCTGGAGTGGTTGTTGGATTGAACTGAGTAGATTTTAAATGAAAATGCGGATTAAAACATGGGATACTGAAAGATGGCACTGCAGCCACTTCTCAAAACCACTACACAATTCTTGGGGTGAAAAGGTCATGCTTTTCATCCACTGACGCAGACACCACACAGACCTGGTTTGTTCCTCCTGGCCAGATTGCCTTTGTAGGCTGACGCCATGCCATGAAGTAGCTGGTCTGCAAAGCTGGAATGCTGAAATCTGCAGCTCTGAGTGGGCTCCTGAATCGAGAGCCATATGCCAGTGACACCACCTAATTACTCAGAAGATCTCCTGTAGCTGACTGAATACAAGTTCATTTGCCTTAGGACATTTCATCTAGTGATTCTGTTACATCATCGTATTATTCAGACCATACAGGTAACCTTACTACACTAATTAAATTAATTCAAAATATTTATATAATTACTAAAGCATGAAGGCAGCCAATGCTGTCTGTGTTAGCACAGCCTGCTATATGATCTGGGCTTTGAACTGTATTTTATCCAATATAGCTCAAACATGCAGGGACTGAGCTTTCACATTTTTCTCCCAGCAGGCTGAAAAGGGCATTTGTACAGGGACCAAAAGTTTTAATTTAAAAAAATTATTTTAAGGGGTTTTTTTGTTTGTTTGTTTTGTTGTTTTTTTTTCCTGTGGACGACAACCTGGTGACAGATAAAATTCTTCCTTTCCAAAAGGGATGCCTCTGCCCTTGAAATCTACAGGAATGGCACTGCTGGTGTTCGAGCCAAGTTCAGCACCTGCATCACCCACCTCCTGGGGATGGACACTTGAGCAGGGTCACCCCCAAGGTGTGACCTTTTTCAGAGTCCAGCTGAGGCAAAAGCTGACAAAGCCCTGACCAGGCGCTGCTGTAAACCCCAGCCTGCTACGACCTACTCCACCTCCCTCCTTTCCTTCCTCCCTCCCTCACTCCTTTCTTCCCTCTTGAGGTCTCACGGCAAGGGAGTCGCTGGAACTGCTGAAATCATGGAGGAAGACGCCCTCTGCAGCTCGCTCCCAGTTTTATTTGGTATCTGCAGCGAGCTCCCTGTTTTATTTGGCATCTACAAGAGAAATATCTTGGTTTGGGGTTTTTTTGGAAATACTTGCCACTGTAATTCTGAAAAATCAATGTATCTTCTACACTTGGGGGGAAAGGAGTTTCTCTGATTCTCTTTGCCCAAAGGTTTCCTTTAAAATCAATGCTTCTGGCAAGGCATACATACTTGTTATCTTTTCATTATATCAGCAAAACCTCTATCATAGTGATAGAGACTGGAATCACGAACTAGAACTTTGTTTTAATTTTGACACGTTTTCATATGTCAAGAAAAATCCTGTAACTATTTTACCTTGATATTTTGTTCCTTATTTTCATGCTGAGTCTCAGTACCAGGAGGTTGTTAAATATAGGCTTCTGTTTGATTTTCCAAAACACATGAATATGAGAACTGTAATTTAATTTTGTCATCAATCTTGAAAGTGCTTCTTTCGAACCTTGGTTTTCCTCTAATTCAGTGATACCAGGTTAGATCAAATGAGCTTCAGTGGGCAGAGTGTGGGGAAATGAGCCAAAATGAATCATTTCCTACATAAGCAATTTTGTGTGTGTCTAGACACCTGATAACTCACCTAAAGCTCATCTTTGACAGCTGCTTATTCTCCAATGTTCTCAGAACCTTTGTATAAGCCTTAAATTCCTTCACCCCCTGTGTTTGCTTGTTCTGTGTTTTTTTGGTGAATCTTAAGGGAAAAAAGAACTTTCCCTAATATTTAATTTTATAGTTTAATTCTGGACACAATTCTAAGTATTTCATCACATACAGGTTTGATAGTGGGCTCAGGATCACATTTAATCTAATTTAATTCTGTGAGCACACAGTTGGGTACGTTCAATCAGTGAAGTTGTATGCTGATAAAATACTCTGAAAAGCTCGTGGTGATAAGGATTCACCTGCTGACATATCTTTTACGACCTTGATATCAGCAAGTTGTTTAAATGAATGTTTATGATGTACACGAGAGGTGCTACAGACCTATGGGCTCTTCACAACAGTATCTTCCCGTGGTTCAGGTTTGGCTTCTGCGTGCTCCACTGATTCCAACAGAAGCTGGAGGGAGCCAGCTCAGGACTCCTCTGCTCGCACTCTTTCCTGTCCAGCACCTTCCCATCACTGGATAGGAACAGGAATGATGCTGTTTTGATGTGGAACTAGGACAGAAAGAAAACCATTCAAAGTGTCCCGTGGGGCTTCCGTGCTCTACGCCTGGTAAAAGAGCTAATTAGAAAGGAGGGTTTATAATCACTTTGTAAATAGCACAGCCCCTAGAACCAGTGTTTATAAATTAGTTTCAGTTTAATTGGATAAAAATACAAGAGACTCTTCCAGAGCAATTTCCTCCAAGCTGGAGAGGATTAAATGTACACTTGCAATAATGGAGATTAATATATCCCACAGGAAATCAGTCCTATTGGAGATACATAGATGAATTGGGAGGCCAAAATGATAACATTTCAGATGTTGCTGTGTTTGTCTGGCACGAAAAATCATTCTGTCCCATCCTCTCATGGCTGGCATCACCTTCAGGACTGAAGTAAGTATGTAGTGGGCACCGGTATGAGGAGATGGACACTGTCTGCTTAATGGCCATATTGTTATGAAGATATTTCTTTTTTAAGATTTCCACAGGCGGATTTTTGCGACTAAATTGTATTGCCAACGGAATCTGTTTAGCGTAAGATCAGTAAATAGAAAAATTGTTGCTCTAGTCTTCATGTTAAATGTTTTGTACCCAACACATGTGGCAGACATATCTTATTAGAGTCAACTTGGTAAAGTATTTCTCCAGTCTTGAATGAAATAGGAACCGTAGAAAAGATATTTTAGAAAACTTATAAAATATACAGATCCCTAGAACCTGTCAGATCTACAACAAATTTGAGGCCACATCTTCACTGATCACAGATCATTCCTATAAGTATTCAAAAAAGTGTACAAAAGACATGGGAAATTAAGTGTTGATTTGTTTCTCTTTTTTTCTTTTTTTGTTTGTTTTCTTTGTTTAAAAAAATACAATAAAACCCTAATTTGCACTCAGAATGTACAGTCAGCAAACAAATCCTAAATCTTTTGCTAGGCTAAATGACTAAAATATTCTCCAGCAGTTTTAGCATGATTCAAACTGAGGAAGCTGGGCAGTTTGTAAACAAGTGTGATTTGCAAAGGTAAAATACAAAAAAAAAAACAACCAAACTTGGATGAAGTTTGAGGGGGTGAAAGCAATCACAGCATATCCAGGCTCCAGCCCCTGCACAGTATTACATTTCTAATTCAAATGTTTCTGTTAATGCATTCACAGCTAATTAATCTGAAAATGGTCAAAGTTCAGTTGTTGTTCTTAGACTTTGTGGCCTGGATTTGCTCATGCCTCTGAATTACATTTTCTGTCTGACACTGGTCCCAGCAGCTCTCAGTAAAGGCAGCACTGTCTGCTGAAGTCTGTACAGATTGGGCTCCAGCATCAGCTGCCAGGAGAAAGGAGCACAGATTCTCCTTGTAGGATCTCTTGCAACAGTCAGGGACCTGAGGATTGTCTCAGATTTTGTTCCTGCTAGCCAGTAACTCTAGGGCTCCTGGTTATGTGTAATGTGTATAAGGATCTTTGAACATAATAGTTAATTAACAATGAAGACAATAACTTGGAAAAAACCACGAATTTTCCCATTGTGAATGTAAAAAGGAGCTCATAAGGGGAGCTAATCAGAGACTCTCTCCTCCGTGCGATACCACGACATAAACAGAACTAAAACCTGTATGTTATTTGTCCATGGATATTAAATTTCAACAGTTCATTAAAGCTGGGGAAAGATGACTGCCACCCTCCCTCGGCACACACATTCTCTTTTTCACTGACAGGTTCATCTATTCACCCAAATAATAATTGGCTTTGTCATTTTATTTTTGGTTTCTTTGCAGTGCCTCTCTCTTTTTGCATGGCAACTGTGTCTGTGACAGAGCAGGAGACCTCCAAAGGATGAACTCCCTGGTCAGCACCTCGCACCTCCAGCTTGCTGCCTTTGCTCTGGGCACGGTAGGCTGGATTCTGTGCACCGTTTCAATGGGAACTGTGGAATGGAGAGTGTGGCATGTGGACAACACCACCATCATCTCCTCTGGCATTGCCTGGGTGGGGATTTGGAAAGTCTGCTTCATCAGTTACCTTCACGTCTCACCTGGCTACAGAGAACAGTTCTGCCGTAAATTCAGTGGCTATGACTCCTTTATCCCCCATGAAATTTATGCTGCTCAGGGTCTCCTGTTGATGGCCACATTCACGGGCTTGCTGGGACTGGCTGCTACAATATTTGCTCTGAGAAATGTGTATATGGGAATCACTCACAAAACCCACATTGCCCCTTTCTTCCTGGCGGGTGGCTTCTTCTACATATTTGCTGGTCTGTGTGTCCTGATTCCCGTGAGCTGGAATTTCTATTCTGTAACTCACAACCAGAGCATAGCTTTTCCTCCTTCTTACTACATGCCCTCCAGTCCAGTGGCACAGGAAGCTGGTGCTGCCATTCCTGTTGGGATTGTGGCTGTCATCCTCCTGCTGCTGAGTGGGATGTTTTCTCTCTCATACAGATTTCCCATGACTGCAAACACCATCATGAAATCCTGAAAGGAAAATCCCCCCATGCTATTTCAGAACAAGAGCGTAGTCAAGAGATAAGGACAGCAGCATGAGTGGTTGTAAAGTTAAGGAACAGCAGAATTTAATTTTATTCTATAGTAGCCAAGATGTTTTCTTATATGATCCAGCTGAGCCACCATCTTAGTAGTCACATATTACCAGAGGTTCGTCTTTGAGATAATTACTGTTGACCAGCAACTGTGATTAAATTTTGCCAGTTGTCCTCTTTTGTATATACAAACATTATTGCTTATTTTTTTGTGTGTGTGAAATATTTACCATGCTCAAAGAACTGATTTTGAATGAGCTGTCCTCTAAGAAAAATGTGAATTAACATGTATTAAATGTGAATTTCTTTCCTTGTCGTTACTAAGCTCTTTTGTCATTTATTTAGTTACATCTGTAGCGAAGTATGTTTCGTGACAAGTCAAGACTTTTAAATCCAATAATATGAGTGTCATCATGGTTGTGTCAAATTACTCTTTCCTGAATTGTCTGACAATGTCTTGCCAGTTTCTCCTCTTCCTCTAGGGCACATAAAGAACCATTCCTTTATTGCTTCTGTTTTTCTTTCAAGCTATTTGCATTTTATGTTGCAACATGTTTGCCTGTGGGGAAGGTGCGCTCTTTAGCTCCTAACTTAGGGAGAGCCAAAAAGTCTCTAAGTGTTTGCTTCTTCATCTGACACTTCACTGAATCCAAATGTATTGCAAAAGATGGAAATAACTTGTACAAGTTATTACAAAACTGATGTCAAAATCAGTGCTCTCAGTAACCAGGAATACTCCGTGCAACTTTCAGGTTATGATTCACCTGATGTAGAAATCTATACCCAAACCGGTCACTTCAGGCTCTGTTTATAATCAGTGTAGAGACAAAGACAGCCTTTTCCCAAGATGCCTAGAATGGCTGGGAGATGGCATGCTCCCTAAAAACCTGTTTCTCTTAACCCGATGTAATGGCCATAATAACCACAGCTGCTAACTCTGGCACATATAACCGAACTTCACCGAAGAAAAAAACAAAGAGAAAAGTCCCAAATGCTGCAATAAGAACAATTAAAAAAAAAAAAGTTTAGAGGCTGGGAGGAATGAGCCAACTGTGTTGACAAACAGATGATCTCTTGAAAGAGGTCCTCAAAAAGTAATTACATTTTTAAAGAAATGCTACAGAAATCTAAGTAATTTAGTTTTATTCTTTTAATTGTCCTCCATTTTTAAAAATACTCATGGATTCAGAGAAAGAAGAAAATAATTTTTTTTAAAAATGTAGTAATTCTTGGACATTGCAAGACGGGGCGAAACACCAATAAACCAGTTCATCTTGCTGGTGGCTGTTACTATCCCAGCTTGTTCTAGCAGTCAAATTTTTCCTGTACGTCCTCCCTTGGGCTTGACTTTGCTGTACTGTCTGACAATATAGAAACTCCACAGCACCTTCATTTCCTCTCCAGTCTCTTCTGTAACAGCAGTTTACCTCACCATTGGTAATTTTTTCATTGGTGCAAGAATCTATCTTTTGACTGTTCACGATGCTCTAAAGCACTTTCAAGTGGTGTTCCAATGAAGGCAGTTTAACAGCTTGTTTCTTATATATTGTTTCCAGTTTGGTTTCTAATGTACATTCTTTACAATACTGGTAGGTTTCAGTTTTAAAAGTACAAATCAATAGTACTGTCAGTAGTACTGTCATCTCTTCCCTCAAGGCCTACAATATTAGATTATATCATATTATAGCTGTAGGGAAAAAAAAAGAGATCTATCCATGTTTTTATGCCACTAGTAAACTTATTACGCTAGTAAACTACCAATATTCCCTGGCAAGGAATTACAGCTTTAAGAGAAAATGACTGATTCTTCAATTCTTTTTGAGTTAATGTATGCACAGAAATGTCAGCAACCCCAACTGTATTTGTTAACTATATTCACTAAATTATTGGGTTCATTTTACATGCTTCTTGGCTAAAGAAAAAGGAACAAACATCATCAGACATGTGCCAAGCTTCTGTGTTGCTGCCACTCCTGTTTCCACTAGGAATTATATTCATCTGTATTGATGTGTGGCTATGAAACATTGGCTGTGTGTCAAACACAGACTAGATGGTGAGGAAATCCCTCAGCTAAACACTGGAATAGATTACCAAAGAGACGTGTGGATTTTAAAACAAAGCTTTCTCAAAATAAAGTTTAGGCAAATAGTGCCAGTAAGACTGTAGGTATAAGTGAGCCCATCTCAGGAGAGAGTGCTTATCTAGACAGAACTCTTGGCATCCTTTCCCTGTCTCTCAATAGTCACGTGATCCATAGTATATGTTGATATACGGTAAAATATAATCTATGTTCAGATACTACTCTGTATTAAAACTCCCAGTCCTTCTCTGAAGAAAAGATAGGAAAAAAGCCTTACAGAATCATGGAATCGTTTAGGTTGGAAAAGACCTCTGAGGTAATCAAGTCCCAGCTTTGGCTGTCACTTTGTCAACTAGATCATGGCAATGAGTGCTATGTCCAGCTGTTCCCTGAACACCTCCAAGGATGGTGACTCCCCCACCTTCCTGGGCAACCTGTTCCAATGCCTGACAATAACGCTGTGGTGGGGTTGGTGGAAAAAATACAGCGTCCTTCCCGAGAAGCGTCCCTTCAGAGCTCGGCTGGTGCAGCACAAGCACTCTGGCAGCACCCTCACACACCCGTGCAGCCGGGAGCACGCTGAGACTGAGACACACACACTCACGGACAGACACA